>JAWZSL010000037.1:1632500-2182500 GCA_034769285.1 Lutjanus argentimaculatus | reverse complement strand
GCACCGCTCTCACTGAACGCCTGCTGCCGCGCTCACACAAAACAAGCGCTCCCTCCTTCCTCTCCTGTGTCTCCTCTTCATCTGCTCAAAACAGGCCGTGCTGAAAACAGCGACAGAAACATTGTACCGCGGTGCACCACCAAACTTTCAGAATGCGCAGGTGTAGAATAAGTTTGTTTTGTAAGAAAGATGAGAGACACTGCAGATCATTTATGCAAAACGTGTCTGACAGCAGAGAACAGAGACACGAGTCTGACCCACAGAGACGTCATGTGACTGTGAGAGCAGGTAACACGGAGCATCACTGTTAAAACACACTGATCAAAACCACAGCACTCTTCATATGAAACTGAGCTGCACATCACCTTACTGCAAAACTCCTACTAATATTTTAAACAGTTTCAAGTTTGTTGAGATTCTCATTTAGGCTACAGTATCTCTTTTACACATGAGATTCATAAGATGTTAACACCACTGTAATGTCTCCTTCTCTCTGTCTCTACTGTTACTATATTTTGTAAAAATATCTGGATGTCTTTTTGCAACTAATAGCACTCTACAAATGTAGCATTAATAGAATCAAAATGTAAAGATTCACACATTGCATTTTCTTGTATTGCATCATATTGAATTGTATCGTGACAGAGCTGAATCGTATCGAACCGAATCATTGGTCATTTAAAAATTTCTAAGATATATTGTATCATTGAACATGTATCGAGATACGTATCGAATCGATCTCAGTCAGTGAGATACACACCCCTAATAACTTCCTTTGTGACATTGGGCAGAAAGACAGTTCAGCTTGTTTGACTACTCACACTAAAAGCACCATGCAAACATCAGCCATATTTAATAATGACCATGACGTTCAGGAAAAGAAGCAGCTGGTTTGGAGGGCAATGCCGGGGAGCAACTGGACTTGATAATGACCCTGCCCGTCAGTGGTTTCTAAAAAGGGTGCGCCAGGCTGACTAATTGTCCATTAAAGGTACATTTCTTGACTTTGTTGTGTCCACAGTAGTGCTCCCAAACTCAATTAACTGTTGACTTCAAAATCAAGTTTCAAAACCACAATGAGAGGATGAAATTGTGGTATTGGGGGTATACAGTCCCCTAAAGTGTATCTTTAAGGTCTCTGGTGACTTTAGAAAACAAACTAAGTTTAGTCAGTTTGTTATTTTGGTTTCTTTTTATGGTGCAGGACTTATTGGTCATGAGTTATTATTGGGAAATGTTAATCACATCTCAAATGCAATACAGCAAATATGCTTTGGTCTTTAATAAGCTCTAGATTTTACTAGATCTCTCTGTAAGCATTTAGCTGCAGAGCGTATTTGCTTGAAGTCAGTAAATTCCTTCACCTGTACGTCCACTTTATCTTTTTAAAGCTGTCGACCAACACCCATCAGTCTCTCTGCCGCTGTTTTTAAAAATCTGAGACCGCAGTGGGAACCAAAGGGTCTTTTTTAATCAATTTTTAATTCCATAGCTGTATACAGTCAGTTTGAGGGCAGGCTTATTAAAAAGGGGAGGGGGGAGGGATATTCTGGAAGCCCGGCTCTAAAAATAGCACAGCTTGTGTGTGTGTGTTTTAATGCAGCTGAGCTTGTGTCTGTGGTGAAAGAAAGCAGGCTGGTTGTTGCTGCTGCTTAACAGGCCACCAACTCTTTAAAACTGTGTGATGACAGTCTCCTGTTGTCTTTTGTGAGACAGTTTTACATTTTTGGGAGACGTTTACCATGTCTGACGTCAGACGTAAAAGCCTTTTATTCCTCGAGGAGTTCTGTCTAGACCTGCTCTGTTCTTTTTTGCATCTGCTCTCTGTGATCCGCTCCAGTCACAGCAATATCTCAGCTGCAATTTAGTGTTTCTTTGTGTCTTTCTGGCCGTACCCATGTGAGATTGAGAGTGGAGGGGTGGGAAAAGGGAGGGGAGAGGAAGAGAGAGAGAGCGTGTGTGTGTGTGTGTGAGTCTGGCTCGCTCAATGCACCAGCCAAGCTCCTGTCCCTGCTTCATGGGATGTGTGGCAGAGAGCGAGACACGCTGTGAATATCAAATTTCATCAGAGCTGAGAAAAGGAGGGCAGGCAGAGCTCGGAAATCTCTCCTGTTGTCTGGCGAGTGATTGCCGCCCCTGATCAGAGAGCGAGTCGGGGTGCACACACAAACACACACAGCATCCTCCAGCACTGTGGCAACCATTCAGCTCCAACCAGTTCTCCTCGCACTCATTATGAAATCTGCAGCATCTGTCACGTCAGGATTTTTCTCAGGACTTGGTTTTTTTCCTCTTGTTCAGACCCAACTCCCATTTCTCTTAATGAAGATCTGTATTTGTGCCAAGTCATTAGATGTTGTTTTCCCCATCATTCTCGCTTTTGTCCTCCTCCTCCTCTTCTCAGGGTGCTCCATATTAGATCTACCAGATATGAATCTCCAGTAACTGAGGATCTGCTTAAAATGGAGACCAACATTATTACATTAATTTCCCTCATAATGAGTGGAGGAGAGTTTTACATAATCTGTTACATAAGGGAGCACAGCGTGTTCGGCACTTGCCTCCTGTCATCAAACAAGCTTTATGCAGTCACAGTTTATATATTTAGACACTCACTGACTTTAGACAGTCAGTGGGTTTGGTTGAACTCCAGGCTTGCTGGAAATGCGCTTATTTGCCACATTTGAATCCGAATTTGTCAGTTGGTGGATTGTTTGGATTCTGTAAGTCAGTTCTGTTTAAGCCGCACCCATATGATGCTGATGATACAGATTTGATGAGCGATTAGCAATCAAGTGTAAAATTTATTCCTGTATGTTATGGTAGCAGTGGCTAATAAAGCCCTGAGCCTGTAAACTGCAGGAGTGGGCTACAGAGATCTATAAGCTGACTTCTTTCTAATTCTGCACCCCCAGATTTATATATTTCAAAACTTAATTTTGCTTTTGATAGCACAGCGCCTATTAACCATTAACTAACCAGTCTTCAGTAAAGTGCAAAATGACACGAAATACAAGAGGTGCTTATTGTCACCACGTCTCAACTTCTCAACTACTTTTTTCAGAGTATGAGTACAAGTGCTTGCTTTTGGGTACATGCCGATACTGAGTACTGATACTTTTCTAAATTTAACTAATTGTTGTTGCTGTTTCCTGCTGCTAGTGGTTACTGTTCACATTACATTTTGAGCTTAAGTTCCATATTGAGCTATGCAGTTTACTGTTTACATTATGTATTTCAATTGGAATAATTCTGTGACATTAGTTGCCTAATTAGTTCCTACCTGCCATTGTGTAGGAGGGACGGGTATGAGTGTGGTGCCATGTGCAACAGTAGTTTCTACTCTGCTGTGAACCCAAGTGAAGTTGGGTGTATTGTACTGCCTTTTTTGTGAAGATCAACAGGAGAATGAAGAAGAGTATACAACGAGAAGTTGTCGCCCACTTATTACCCACAGTCAGAAGAACTGGAAAATGCTAACAATCAAGAAAAGAGCGTTACAGACTGGTGGCAGCACTGTTTTTTGCTTCATCTTTAATTATTTATAACATGCATTCAACTAGTTTACATTAGGGATGTGCGTGATTAGTCAACTGCACAATTAAACGTCGCCACCCTTGCTAGTTGACACCAGAAATACTAGTCATTTAAACTATTTATCAATATTTCCGTACGCCGTGAGCACATATGCCCAGATTGCCCAAGCAACCCCAGATGTGTTTACCAGCAAAGTAGGACAGATGGCAGCTTGTAAAACCAGTGCGGTTTGGTAGTGTTTTAATTTAGAAAATGGAAATAATGTTGAATGTAGACTGTGAAAGAATAAACTGGTATTTAATCACTTGACTGGAGCAACATGTGACAACGGACATTAACCTTCAAGCAGAGCAGCTGCTGCTGCTAGCACTGCTAATGCTAGCCACGCTGTGTGTCAGGCTGGCAGCTAACATCTGCTCCAGGTCGTTTATCCACCAACACTGTGATCCTTCTTGGTCTGAAAAGCTGAAGCATTTAGTGAGTTGTTGTCATGTTTTTGTGGGTTAATGTGTCATGTTTGGATTGCACAGCACAAAGTGTCACACATTTCAGCAGCATTTAAAGTACGATTTGGCGATTGTAGACTGTGACTAACGGCTTCAAATGGCTCTTAAAATGCACAGTATCTTTTTTCGGACAGTGTTTAACATTATCAATTAACAGATTATGCTTAATTTTAGCTGCTTTCTGAGTGTTTTTTTACTGTTAGACTAGTTAACTAGTCTAAATGACATTTTGCGTTTTAATCGGCAGGGAAATTAGTCACTAGGAACATTCCTAGTTTACACCTGGGGGGACTCAATGGACAGCAGCTGTGGTCTGCAGGTGTACTCTGAGTTTGTTTAACTTTACATGGACTTACATTTTACAGACAGTTGCCAGAGTCGCTGCAGTCATTATTGGCTAACGTTGAGGACAGCGATAATGCCACAGCCAGAAAACCGGGTAAGCATTAGCAAACTCCTTGAACTTAGCATTGTGTTGGTTCTTTAGATGTTTCCCCAGATTGTTTGTGTTGAGCAGCTACTTTTCGCGACATGATGTCTGGTGTAGGATATCAGAGTATCAGAGTTTCATGTTTTATGAGTATGGGTATGGGTATGAGAGGAAAGTATCGGACCAATACCCCACCGCTGGTACCACTTTTTCAGGCCTTCATGGAGACGGTGGATGAAGAGGTTCTGAACTGGACTGCATCTCTCAGTCAGCATTGATGAACTGACAGATAGTTGTGATATAGCCTTTGTTTGTGAAAGCTGTCCAGCAGTTGTCCAGCTAGCTTGTTTGCCCTGGCTATCTTGACTTTTAGTTATCATTCTTCTTCCCAAAGTGTTTTTAAGTGTGTTTAATCACAGCAGCTTTTTATAGCATAACTTGGGCTCAAGATATCGAACCTTGCTTCTATTACTACAAAATGGAAAAGTAGCATCACGCAATTTACATTTTGGCTTTGTTGTTTCTCTGAAGAAAATGTTCCCACGCCAAGCTTCATTTTTTACTCTAGACTGTTAGCCAACGAAGCTGTTAGCGGATTGTTTGTTTGCAAATTAACCTGTAAAGTGATGTGTGCAAGTGGCCAGAAATATTCTCAAAGATTAACATATTAATGGTTAACCATTGATATCCCTTCTTCAGACCACACTAGATTTCACACAGCTCCCTCTGGAGCCACTAAAGGTTTTATACATTTTTTTTTTCACACACAATAATATTCCCCAAGACATGACAACATACTGTATATTGATGGGTTTGTTGTAAATTGATTGACTGCCCAATGTTAGCTTTTTACATTGTTTTGTGCTTAGTAAGTCATGAAGGCAATAATGTTATTAGCTTTGCAGGGACTTAAAGTGTGGACCTGGAGCCCCAGTGTGTTTAGCATAGCTTAGCATAAGAACTAGAAGCAGGGAGAACAGATTGCTTGTTTCTCTTCAAAGCTCAAAAACTTTTAACTCTCACTAATTAACACCTTGTGTCTTCCTTGCTTAATCCATATAGAAAAAGAAATATAAAAGTGACAGGAAATATCACATTCTAGGACTTTTTCTTTGTGAGCAGCAGTCAGGCACAGTGACCATGTGCAGCATCTGGAAGTCTTGTCATCACTGTGAGGACAACATGTTTGGCAGCGTTACACCTGTACACCTACACCAAAAACTGTGTTCACTGAGCATAACTAGCGCTTTTGTATAGCTTGAGATGCTGAATAGAAGTGCTGGCTGGATTTTTCTTTGTCAAGAAATAACTCAAAAGAAAGCAAATAAACATATTTTAGAAATGTTGAATTATTCCTGAAGGCTTGTATTGGCTAGCAGCACAAAGTATAGAAGCTGCCTGTCTTTGTGATTAGCATCATGACAGAGATGTTGTGGCCAGTGTGCTTTGAGTGTGTGTGTGTGAATGAGATGAGAATATCCCTTCATGTGTGGTGAGTAGCTGCAGGCACCCCGAGGATTTTCCCTCTGCTGGTCACGGTCTCTGCCTCTCTTTCTCGGTCTCTGCTGTACTCAGCCTCCACTCGTCCTCCCTCCTTCTCCTCCTGTCCTCCACATTCCTTTGTTTTCCTCGACATGCCGTTCCAGTTTCGAGGGTTTTCACTTTCTCTCCCTGAATCACATCAGCATTTCCTTTCATCTCTCTCCGCCACCCCTCCCTCCTCCTCTTCTTTCTCCCCGTCCCCCTCACTCCTTCCTGCCCTCAGATTGTCCTGGCCCGCTCTCCACGGGAGAGCTGCCGCATAGCGCACAGAGAGGGAGTGTTTACAACTGGAGCTAGTCTGGCCTTTGCCCCTCACCCTGTCAGCTCCCACTGCCCCTCCTCGCTGTCCTCCACGACTCAAAGCTGCACACACCCTTTAAATCCCTCTCTGCCCTCCACGCCCACCTCCTCTTCTTATCTGGTCGCCCCACACACTCGCATGCCTGAACATTAACATGGTGGCAGTCATTAGAGAGGGGCTGCAAGTAAATTGGACAGGTCCTTTTGTGGGGCAGTGGTAGTCCAGGGCTTATTCAGTCCAGGCTTAAATATTTGTCCCTTAAGCCTTCCTTCTGGGATAACAAGCAGTATATAGACACCTTACTGTAAGTCATCAGGAGGCCCAGAGTTTGATGTATTTCTTTGTGAACTACTTCATCGTCACAAAAGGACAAATCACGATTTGAAATATCTTTCATTTTGTTTTTTGAACATTAGGAAAGAGAACTTTCTTCCTCTAAATGTGTTTATGAAGGGTCAACCAACAAAATTTGCTACCTTTAGCACCTGTAGTCAGTAGTCTGGATTCATTGAGCTGCATTTTTCTCACCTGACATCGATTCTGATACCCAAACGCAGGGTAACTGATTCGATACCTGGTCAGAACAGCCTTGGTGCTTTCACAATGAAAACCCTTGTTGTAAAATGCATAAATCTACCACTACTGTCACATGTGAAAATCATCTCCACATCTTGAATATTTGAATCAAAGTATTTGCCTAAAATTAATATCAGTGTATAATTTGAAGCACAGAATAAAGTGGTATATTTCACAGAATATGTGTTTTTCTCAGAATTTCAATGTAAAAGCTGAAGAGATAAAGCACTGGTATAACAACTGCATGGCAGCTGTATTACCTGTATTACACGGACATATTTCACATTGTACAGTGTCCTGTGATGAAGAGCATACAACCAAAATGGGCTTCCTTGGTGACCTGTAGTTGGTACAGCCTTGATGCTGTCATACTGAAAAACACTCATTTTAAGATACATAAATCACTTGTCCTCCACTAACATGTGATAATGTGTATTGATTGTTTGTTGATTGATTGTTATTGAGGTCTGATGGAAAATCAGGATGATAATAAGTGCATGGTGATCTTATTTCATCACAATTTGGCTGCTCAGTGACCACATACTAGCTTTTGAACATGATTATTTTCAGTGGTTGCAGTATGAAACAAACAAAAAAATTATATAATTAAAACAGGCTTGTCCATAAGCGATTACATGTACAGTGAACCTGCAGTTGTCATGTTCTTTCTGTGTGTCAAGCTTAATTGGATTTCACTCCTCTTCTCTCACATATAAAAGCCTTTTCATTTTTTTCTCTTTGCATGTTGATGCAGCTCATTTAAATTAAGCTCTGACTCCACCTCAGTCCTCCAGCCCTTCTTTCCCACTTTACCTCACTGCATCTGCACCACTCTTTCCTCCCTTGTTGCTGTCGCTCTTCCCACTCCCTCCCTCTGTCCTACTCCTCCTCCTCGTGGCTCCCTGCAGGACTCATGCCTCCACCAGTGTATGTGCATCCTCTCCTGGACCTGCCCTGCTCCTGCCCTCGGGCTGTGCTTGGCCTACATGGCCTACGCTGATGCTCCCTCCCTATATCCATGCGCAGTGCTCAGGCCAAACAGACACGCTTTCTGCCCTCCCTCTCTGTGTCTGCTCTGAGTTCAGATGAGGTTATGTGGGAATAAAGTGTCCTAGTTCACAGGGTTCTTCCTGTAAACTCACAGCCTGCTAATTACACTCTCACTGCATGGACTGCTCTTTTCAGCTCTGCACTCTCACTCTCCCTCTGGTCCAGACCCTCGCTTTCTCTCTCTTCCTCCTCTCCGTTTGTCTCTTCTCATCCATGCCCTCTCTGTTTCTCTTTGTCTTTCTCTCTGTGGAAAAAACATTTTTTGTCTGTCTGTCCAGACCCATTGCTTCCCGTCTCTTTACTCTCCAGCTGTTTCCATTCAAATGGTGCTCACGTTTCAAGTGGATTTCCACAGTTCTGGCAAAATAAAATGCAGGACAAGATGAGGTTACATAACCAGTGACTTTAAATCTGACACACTGTGGCATTTTGTGTCTGCTCCCCACGTAATATAAAATCTCTAATGTTTTGAATGAATGAACATTCACTACATCCAATAAATAAAATAAACTCACAAATTGTCAAGAACTGAAATATTCTTGCACCGATTTTCCTTATTGAACAGGAAAATACATCTCTACACCTTATGGATTCAAGTTTCTCCATTTTGCTGAACGGAGACAAGCTTAATTGGCCTATTAACTCCTCATAAAACACACTTCATTCAAACACAACAGAAGAGCATGTAAAACCCACCAAATAGTCTATCCACTGTTCCAACAATCACCAAGTCTGGTTTGGTTGAAATAAATCCTTAATTCATGGTGTTAGATGTTTAAAGAGTCTGGCTCTACAGGCTGCTTCCCTCTCATTTGTCACCCAACTCAGAGCATTTGGCTCTGGCTCAGTGGGTGTGCACTGTGCCGCTGGATGAGATCGTGTTGTGGAGCAGTGCCTGTCTCCACAGAGCATTACATTAGCAAAATAAAGTGGCAAACATTGCCCAAAAGAAACAACCAGCGATGGATTCAGCCAATCGCCCATGTTGGCAAACACGTTGAGTGAACAGTGATGTAGTATGCTGTTCTATGCTTTTACCTATAGCATGTTCTTCAAATTATTTGCCTCATTTTTCAGTTTTCTACAACTTTCTTCAGTTCATTTTGAAATATTTCAGGGGTGAAATAGTTTTTACTAGATTTGTAAAAGCATTATGAAGGAGAACTGATTTGACATTATTAACAAAGTGCTTTAAGTGGCTGTAGTTAATGCTGAGGAGTTTGTGTTTGCCAGGTGGTTTTAGTCTGAGAAAACAGCCGGAGCAGGGTAGATATACTGATCCTCTCCAGCTGCTGACACTGAAGGTTAATACCTATGTGGTAACTCAGCCAGCATGGCTAACCAGAACTAAATTCTAACCATTTAAGGGAAGCACAGCCTAACTGCTGTCATGGCCAAAGACATTTTTAAAGTGTTGAGTTTATATACTGTATATAATTGGATTAGAAATATGTAATATAATAATTTTGGAGAATGTAGTTTGTGGTGCTGTTGAACTGTTGTTGCCCTACAGAGAGGGGTGTTTCTGGTATTCAGCCTTCACTCACTGATATATAAATGGGGTGGACAAAATAATAGACATCGGTCAGTATGACACAATACAATTCAACAGTACTGCGTAGTGTTTTTTATGCTGATCTTTCATTTTCAGTCCATGGTGAATACACAGCATTAGGTCTTGGTGTGACACTAATTACAGTTCCAGATAAACAAGAAAATTTTGAGGCAGAAGATTTGAATCAAGGATTGTCAGTACTTGAATTAGTCCTCACTTTCAGCAGTAACGGCTTCATTGCATGTTGTTGTTATTGATACACCAACCTTTCCACCCCCACCAAGCGTGAAAACTTCTGAAATATTTCATCCTTTTTAAAAACGTCTTTCATCTCCACTGATATTTTTATGCGCATATTTAAAATGTGCTTGAAATGGGTGGATAGAAATTTAATCTGTCTTTTGGCCTTTTCTTTCTTCCCTCCTCTCCCTGTGCACACTTATATTTGTAGTAACAGGGCCTGGTTTCACTCCAGCAGAATAGACAGACAAGTGGCTGAATAGGTGATACCCTGCATGCCACCTTCTCTTCACCTTTTTTCCAGATGTCAGATTTGCTTAACACTGCTCAGATATGGATATTACTGCCATAGAGGGTTTGTTTGTTGTGTTTCATAAGAGTTTGATTCACAGCCCACAGGAGATCCCTGAGTCACCAGGAAACAGTTTGTATTTGTCTCTTTATCTCTTTCGCAGCGGTCTCCCTCTGTCTCTGCATTGACTATGAGTGATTCATATCTTGTCTGCCCTTCCTCTGACTCCTGCTCAGGTGACTGGAGACAAAAAGGCTTTGATCTCGCTGACAGGATCAGACTTTTTTCACCTTTTTGTTCTTTTATCCCAGGAAAGTTGAGTGAGCATGTATGCTCTGTCTGAGCAGTGGCCTGCTTTACTCATTTGTGCTCTCACTCATTCAAGTCTGAGAGTTTCACAGCCACAAGCTCATACTGTTGGCTGCTGACCAGCTCTGCTGGAACAAGACTTAAGTGCCTTGCTGGAGGGCATCCTGTCAGTTGTTGAACAGTGGAAAGGGTGTTAGTCAGCAGGTGAATAGTAAATTGAAGAATGCAAAGTTCATACTTCATTCGTTGTTACTCAAACATTGAAATGTTGAATAAACCACTCAGAAACAACAGATCTGTAACATCTTGCAGTGTAAGGGATAATTCTGGTTTATTCTAATAATTAATAATAACATGGTACTCTATAAAGCCGCTTTACACATGCAGTCTATCCCTGGACTGTTCAGCAATATTTCCTGCATGGGGTAACGTGTGAATTGGAGATTTGAGGAAATCTCTGCCACCGACTTCCCCCTTCAAGACCTTGAATGAAAGCAGGAATACTGCAGAGACAAGCACATAAAGGGTTGTGCCCATCTGATGAAAGATGCTTTCACATGGAGGGAGCAAACTAATCACAAGACTTTAACAACAACTGCAGACATCCAAATGATCTTTTCTTTATTACATAAAATGTGTGTTTCTGATTCAAGTAGACCATGAAACAACATTACGTGTCTCGCAAACCTGTCCAATATTAAATACATTAAAAAAATGGCTCCCTGCCCACCATGTTCCTGAAAATAATGTTCCATTGTGTACACTTACCAGCCTTGCCCCATCATCTTCTTCTGTTGAGATTTATGGCAGTTGGCATCCATAAGTGTTGCATTACCACCATCTGCTGGACTGTCCCTTGCCCCATCTATTCTGGCATTGCCATAGCATGTGTGAAAAGGCAGAAGTCAGAAATGTTTCTGAAAGGCTCACGTTAGTTTCTGAGATCTGGGAACATGGTGACATTGCTTAAAAAAAAAAAGTGACGCAATGAGAAACAGAAACAGTCAGACACTCAGACAGGTTTTAAGCAAACCCCCAAATTGTTCCACAATGAGGTTTGCCCACTTTCCCAGGGCAAGTAAAATGTCATGTCAGGTAAGTAAATATGGTAACTCACTTGGAAGTGGTAAAAAATAAACTTAAACTATTTTAATAATTGAGTAAGTTTTCAGCCTCTCAAATACGGTGATGTCCTGCTTTTCTTCGTTTATTATCATATTAAACTGAATGTCTTTGGGTTTTGGACTCACAAAACAAGACATCGCTTTGGAGTTTGAAAAACTGGGATGGACATTTTTCACTGTTTTCTGACATTTTATAGATGTTACAGTCCTAGAGTAAACATGACAATTACCTCAAGTTTGTGTTGTTTGATTAGAATTCTGACCCACTTGTCCGACTGGGAAAGTGGGAAAAAAAAAACATTAATGGTAAACTCTGGTTAGTCAAATTCATTTAGAAGAGAAAACAAAGGTGAATGGCAATTTTTTTTTTACCCAAACTGTCCATTGTAAACATTTGTCACCATTTACAAACCAGTGTCCTGGCCTGCAGTTCTTTTTGCAGTTCTGCACTGTTATCAGTGTTTCAAATACATATCTAATCAAGACGGACATATAATCAACTATAATATACTTCCTGCATCCTTGGGGGTTTGCAAGAGTCTGCAGCGTAAATGTAAACTGAGGGTGTACGTGTAGGCTCTGTGCCGACATCCACATACCCCCAATCTTCCAAGTGGACTCCAGAAAGTATTATAAGCAGAACTAATAGGCATGTGTTTGGGAGTATAATCCACCCATCAGAGTTTACAGGTGGATGCTGGGGTATGTGAACAGCAGCAACAGCAGCAAGTGACAGCATAGCACAAGTGGCAAGGGTGCGTTGGATATCTGTTGCAGGGAGAAGAGCATGTCATGTGGGAATAGCAGCAACCATTTTCTCAATCCCAAATTTTGGGCCAGCATCCTTGTCTAGCTCTACAGCTGCCATGTGCAGTGTGAGCTACACAGAGCTGTGATATCACTCTGCCTCCTTTGTTAGCCAGCACTCTGCTCCTCATGCAGGTCATGTCTCCCTCTCTGAACACTCACACACACTCCTCATTGTGATGAATGTGACTGATGCAGTTTGGTGCACGGCGATGGGGTTTTTACTCTGTGGGAGAGTGTTGACAGCCTCCCAGCTTTCCATTTGTCTGTCTGTGCTTCCCCAGCCTCCCTCCAGCATGCAGTTCTATGTGAGCTGACCTCACTGAGGTGGAGAACATCTGACTCACACAGGATGAATAGTAGCCTTGGTAACAGTGGATCTGGCGTGGACCAGTTCAGGTTGGACCATGTTCTCGTTGCCTCCCAGCTCTCTCTGCAGACTGTGCAGAAAGATGACTTGGTTGAACTGCACAGGTTGCTCAAGTGTTTGTAGTTTATCTTTTCACATACCGCTTTTAGATCCACAGTAGATCCACTTGTCTTGCATCTTCCCAGCAGCACAACACTGTCTGTCTGACCGAAGAAATGACACATTACTTCATCTTCAATGTTGAAGCAAAGGGTTTTATTTTGAACTGATTTAAAAGATGTGATAACTTCTACAAACTGGTGCCTGGCTTGAAAGTGTAAGTCACCTTAGTTTAATACTGAAGCTGTTAGTTATTTCAAGACACTTGCTTTCAAATTCAAATAATGCAACAAGCTGGTGTTTCCTGCCTCGCCCAAAATGATAGCTTCAGGATTCTACCTCTGGAAAAATTGAAAATTAATTTCCTGGAACATATTAACCACACAGAAAAGTTGCTGTTGTCTCCTCATATACATGATCAGTGTTTCAAACAGGTTGAAATTACACTGTGTATGTAGCACTGATGAATATTCAGCTGACATGGACATTTTTCTGACCAATCAAAAGCTATATTGATTTAAGTGTTGTTGTCTCTGCAGGTCAGCATGTGTGCAGCTGCATAAGTCTAAGTTTGTTGCCATTTTTCTGGCCATTTTTAAGTCACTATTTTTACAGTGTCAGCACAAGAAAATGATGTCCCCATTCTTAATCCCAGCTACAAAGCTCTAATTGGCTTGATTGTTTGTCCAAAAAGGAATCAGCCATCAGTGAAAAAAAAAAAACTGACCTATTTGAACTGCTGAAACAAAATCATAGATGTGAGCTGTGGTTCAGAAGTCTGTTTACTATATTTTTGTCCAATAGACAGGATGCATTAGTTTGTCAGTGTCCATGGTCGGACATTAAGGGATGTTGTGAGTACATAGTGAGTGTCTTAAAGCGATATTCCACTCTTAGATAATCATCCACTCAATATGTACTCACCCCTATGCCGATGTGAGGATGGGTGAAGATTTTCAGTTCACTAAACAATCCTGGAGTTTCATCAGAAAACAGGGTTGCAGTCAAATCCAGTACAGTGGCAGTGAATGGTGACCCAGTTTAAAACGTTAAAAAAAGAACACAAAACAAACACAAAATGTCTCCATCCTGCTCATGTGGTGTAATCCAAGTGTCCGCGAGCTGCGACAATGGACGCACGTGTGAAGTGAGATCGACGCCATGTTTACATCCTACTGGCTACATGCTACAGTTGACATTTCGGCTAAAAACATGGCGTAAATGACGTCTTTTGCGGTTAAATTTGCGGCTCGCGGATACTTGGATTACACCACACAAGCAGGATAGAGACATTTTGTGTTTGTTTTGTGTTCTTTTTTTAACGTTTTAAACTGGGTCACCATTCACTGCAATTGTACTGGATTTGACTGCAACCCTGTTCTCTGCTGAAACTGCAGGATTGTTTTGTGAACTGAAGATCTTCACCCATCATCACATCGGCATAGGGGTGAGTACATACTGAGTGGATGATTATCTAAGAGTGGAATATCGCTTTAAACAGTTAGGCCACCAGGATGCCTCGCAAAATCCAGTTTCTGTGTAGAAAAAGTCTGCACTGTTGGGATAAATAATGTGTAGATGCAGCACAGCCATTAATTTCATTTTGTTGAAACTTAATGACAAATTGAAATAAAGACCCAGAGGTTACATGTGTTTTTCAATACTGATACCATTTTAAAAACCATAAATGGTGTCTGTATGTATCTGAGAGTGTCATTATGTCCCGCATTTTTAGTTTAGAGATGTTAATAATTTACATTTTTACTGTTAATTTTTATTGATTAATACTTAATCAGTTTAACACGTAGAAAATATTATTAAAACTAAAAAATGTAATTTAAAATAAAGTTTGTCGCATGATGAAAGAAAAATACTATACATTTCTTAAATCCCAACTCTAATGTGATAGGGGAGGTGATGAAACAACAGTGTTTGGAGTCATTGCTGCCAGGGCACTGCCATGATTTTTCTCCTTGGAGACAACGACAGCACCCCTCAACAAGCTTATGATCCAGAATGGTGGAAAGGTAATCAATTAGATGCACTTCCCATGGCAGGCATCTCTAGTGAGGCGCTCTCTCTGCATGCTAGGACATGGTTCTGTACCATCTGAGCGGGGATTCTCCACCATGGGCCTCACAGTCAACAGTCTGCGCACCAGACTAACACCACAGCATGTCGACATATTGCTATTTCTGAATAAAAACCAGCAGACAAGCACATGTAAAAATAAATCCTTTACCATGAAAGATGTTGTATTGGTAATTTTTATTGTGTTGCAGACATTTGTTATTCAGCTATTGTTATGGGGGGGGGGGGGATCAAAATTAGAATCCTTGATTTTGGTGTTTATGCCATTATATAACATGATTTTTTTTATTGTAATTTGAGATGGATATAAAAGGTGGGGAAAGGACAGATAGAGGGATGACATTTACCAGAGTCCCCAGGCCAGCTCTGGATTCTCAGCCCCACAGGATGTGGCTCAGACCAGCCACCAGAATGCCCCATTAACACCAACATTTGTACATGTGACTGGTGGAGCAGGTGAGAAAAGAATGGACAGAAAGTACACAGAAAAGAGAAATCATCTTAAGAGATTTCACCTTTGCAAAGAGACTCTGGACTTATGAGGTAACATCTTATTATTACACCCTCTGTTTCCTGTTTGAGAGGAAAAGTGAGGGAGGAATTCATGAGTCTGTTCTGATTGGACAGTCATTTGCAGTTCTTGGAGGTCACAGATTATGAATTCTTGATGCTAAAGTTTATACATTTTCACGATCAACTCTTATTCATTGTCAGAAGAGCAGACCTGTTCTCTCATTATTCTTATGTTTTTTTTGTGTAGTTCGAATCACTTCCCATGAGTGTCCATCTTGCTTTTGAGTCATCCCCGACCCAGTCCAGATTTGTCTGAGTATGCCTCCTCCATCTGCGCTCCGTTCTCACCAGCCAGGCAGACAAACAGGAATCTCAACAAGAACAAACGTCAGGAAGACCGGCCTGCACAATCACGATGTGGGCCGGCCAACATCGCGCTGCAGCCAACCTCGATTTTTGGTGTTCGTATTTATGAAGACCGATGCATACTTGCTTTGTCTGCTTTAACGACAGCCTGGCATGAAGCATCTTCCAAGTCACCATCTGGTCAGCCTCATCCTGTCTGCTCAGATGACTGGCTCTACTGTGCCGTCTGTCTCCTCGGCTGGGGAGACGTTGGGGGATAGCTGGCAGCAACGTACATCCATGTCTGTCCACCAGCAGGCTCAGCTTGAGCGACGGGGACATGCTGGCTACAAAGTGGTCATTAAGGAAAAATGGGGAGTTGATTCTGTTCCCTGTCATGAAACTGGGGCAGGGGGACAATGGATTGGTTGCCATTCACCGCCTCGCTACCATCACAGGCATTATATTCGACACAGGTGACTGGATTTGGATGAAACTGAGGGAAATTAAGCACACCACCACTTGTCAAAAATTACGGTGATTGGCGGTCAAACCAGAGTGGACTGGATCACTACTGGGTTGCAGTTTGTATACTGTTGTCTTTTTGATGTCGAGACTGGGGACAAAAGTGTAAAAATGCATCTCAGCCTGCCTTAGTAAGCCTCAATAAGCAGGCCTTAAGCACTGTGCACAGGAGCAATGCAAGAACTCCTCCAGCTTGTTTAGGAATAACCAGGCTGGGACGTCATCTCTCCTCAGCCCCTAGCTCGCTGCTGAGGCATCCAGCCAGCACAGGCCTGGCTGTGCAGCAGGAGGGAGGGCCCACCTATTTGTCCAGTTAACAAAGCCCAGACACAGTCAGACAGGGAGACTCACCCAGTCAGTTTCAGGCTTGGACACCCTCCTAGCCGCTCCCCCTACTACAGCATGAATTTGGCAGAGGTGTTTTGAGAGAGGCTTTGTTAGTGAATTTTGAGGAAATAACAGTTTATCTATGCTGAGACTGAAATATGTTGCATGTGATGTTTCAGTTATATTTCCCCTCAGGCGCAGTGGTCAGTAGTGGTTGTTATTGGGGGTGCAGAATGGATGGGTGTTATATTTCAGTATAAAACTGATTCAGGTCACAATTAAAACTGGGTGAAATTGTCAGGAATGTTTGCATTCTTGTACTTTCCTAAATGCTGTATCAGGCATGAAAAGGGACTGTGGTGATTCAAAGGTTGGCCCCGACAGCAAGCTCTTCATCTGTAGCTGTGTTTCCACCCGAAGTACCTGGAACTTTTAGTCCAAGGAGCAACTTTTCAGGAACTGAAAAGTTCCTCCAGCACATTGTTGGAAATATAAAAAAAATATCTGTGAAACTTTGGCAAATTTGTCTGGCTGTTTTTACACATAAATGGTAAATGGACTGTATTTATATGGCGCTTTTCTAGTCATAGACTACTCAAAGCGCTTTCACAACTACAAGTCACATTCACCCACTTTCACACACGAATGACACAGGTGGCTTCTTCTACAAAGACCTAACTTGTGCATCAGAAGTCATTCATACACCGTTGGCGCGGCCATCGGGAGCAATGTGGGGTTCAGTGTCTTGCCCAAGGACACTTTGACATGTAGACCAGAGGAGCCGGGAATCGAACCACCAACCTTCCGATTGGGAGACGACCCGCTCTACCACTGAGCCACAGCCGCCCCAAACATAAAGTTTCTGCGTTGCCTACCTCCAAAGTTTCCTTGTTCCTGGGGAACAAGGGGGTTTGTTTGGTGGAACACTGCTTTATGCAGGTCACTGTGGCTTCTTTTGCCTTGCTTCCCTTCCAAATTTTAACTCATTGCATACTCATGTTACAATTGAAAGCTCCAGAACTACTACTAAATTGACTTTGACGTGAGGTTGTTTTGTCAACTGCTGTTTTGGAGAACATAAATGAACATTAACCTGAATTTCTAAGCCAGCAGGGTCACCTGCTGTGTGACACATTTGAAAGTTCTACAACATCTGCTCAGTGGACCTTTGTGGATTGTTGAGAGTGCTGAAAATGTCAGTTTCTGTGTTTTCATTGTGTAATGATTCGGGCTGCAACAAATGATTACTTTCATAGTCGATTAATCGGTTAATAGTTTTTTGCCTATAGAGTGTCAGAAAATTGTGAAAAATGTAGATCAGTGTTTCCCAAAGCCCAAGGTAATGTCCTCAAATGTCTCGTCTGTCACATTTTTTCTTAAAAAATTACTCAAACAGATTAATTGATTATCAAAATAGTTGCCGATAATTAAATTAATCGCTGCAGCTTAAGTAATGACATGGCACCATCGCTAACATTGGTGTTCATGGCTGCTGTCTTTGTAACTTCCTGATCTAAGCATTGTGGTGGTCAGCCACAGACTTTAAATGTGAAGCAGCAGCAGGTTTTTGTTCAGTTTGCACCAGATGGTTGGTGTGTGGTAGTTAAGATTAGTGGGCAGGCAGCCACTAATATCTATACACCATAGAAAATGTATTATTTCTGTGGTTCAGTGAGTAGAGAGCGCAGTGCATGTGAGATGCAGTTGTTGGTGTTTCATCAGGTTTTATGTGAAGTCTGGCCAGCTGAGTCACTGATAGGGCTTGGTTAAATGCACCAGAGCCGCTCTGTTTATATCAGTGGAAGAGTGCAAAGGATGAGGGACTGCTGTTTACAGCAAAGTGGACCAACTCAAGCTTTGCAGTGTATGTTGTGTACGTGAGAAAACAAGCGAGTGATGTAGATGTAGAGGAGAGGGAAAAAGGCTTTTGTGTCTTGTCTGTTCTGGCAGAGCAGCCAGAAAGTAACAGACCTCCCGCACTGAAATGGTCCAGTCCTTAAGGTGCATACCAAATAATCTGATTCTGATCCCAACATTGCTGCTTTAATCCTGACCTTCTGGTGCATGTCACTCCCCCTCTCTCCCTCTTATTTCCTGTCGCCTCTCTACTTAACTCTCACCTCTAAATAAAGACAAAAATATCGCCCTTCTAATAAGGTTTAATGTTTTGTATTACTTTACCCACTGTGCGCACAAGATGAGACTTGAAGGAACAGACTATTTAAGCAACAGCAATGTGTTATATTTTCAACAATGTCTGTGTAATGGAAGAACTAGACTGATTCCTATTTTCCACGACGGTCGGATTCTTTACAATAAGGTGCATAATTTTATCTTTCTTGCAAGTTTTGTAGGAATCGCCTCTGTCAGTCATTTCCTTTGCGGCTGTGTGCACACTGCAGTCATTGTGTACATACTCAAGTACATACTCTTCGAGTGGCACCCTTTGTAGTTTGTTTATCTCTTTCAAACATATTTACTTTAATCTGGAGAACAAGATTTTATAGGATTCTTTATAATGCTGTCTTCTCATTGCAAATGTATTGTGATTAATTGTGCAGCCCCATTTTCCAGCAGTGTATTTGTTGTACTGTGAATACAACGCTTGAATCCACACCACCGTCCATCTGCTCAGCTGTGATGTGTACTTTGCTACACACAGTGCAGACGTTTGTGGGTGCAAGATTGTGAAGACTGGTGTAAAAACCATCGAGCCTTATTGTACATTCTAGTCGGTGAACCACTGGCTTTACAACATAGTTTTCAAGTGTTCAGTGCCTATCTTTAATCTGGACAGTTGTCTTCAATGAAAATCCTTCCCAAAATATTCCAGAAAAGCTAAAATGCCTCTCCTGATATAGCGGTTCAGTTTGGCAACATGTCTGCTCTCCCACCATGGCTGCACTTCAACAGCCTGACTCCTCCACGAAGATCTGAGCACATAATGCAGGCCTGTGTAATTAGTTTATAAAGCAGAGAGCATAAAGTCCTCCTCGGCTCTCATTCATACTCTGACTGCTCATCTGTATATTCCATCCCCTCTCTCCTCTCCAGCAGTTAATTTAAGGAGCAGATGATGGGAGTGAATCCATTAGAAAGAGTGTGATTTAAAGGGCTGTCACCCTCCTCTGTTCACTCCCCCTCCTCTTATTGCAGTCATTCTGCTCTCCTGCTCTCTCTCTCTCTCTCTCTCACACACATACACACAGGAACTTGTCTCATTGTGTGGATGTATGTATCCCTGCTTGTCTGACTTCCTCACTGAATATATGTAGGAGCATATTCTACGAAGCATCTTCACACAGGAGCTGCACTCCAATAACATTTACTGGACTCCATTTGGGACCGACCCCAACATCACTGAGGGACATAACCACACACACCGCCAGTAATTAACTCATTAGAACAGTGGCAGCGAACACGAAGGGTGGTGCCAGCACTGCTACCCTGGCAGAGGAGGTATTGATTGGCTGCTCTCGTCATGCAGATTAGTTATTTCTGCTTGGAAGTGACTATTTATATTTGCTGGGTAACACACAAAAACACACAAGCACATACACAGGCTTAAGGGTTTTGCGTGGGTGGCGTGTGTTTGTGTTTCTCTGCGTAGGCATGTGTTTTCTAGACCACCGCCAATATCTGAGAAAGAATTGTTCATAGAAGAGCATATTGGGTTTAGGAGTGCCTTTTCCATAAATTTAGCTGTGGTACATTAGTAGTCACTACAGTGCTCATAAGCAGTACATGGAGAAATGGTGAACTGAGGCACATCCATACTGTGAGTAACAGAGAGAAGTCTGAAAATACTTGAAACAAATCTGTAATTAAATAAAAATCAAAGCTTCGTTGCCTTCCTGTGGCTTAGCAGTTAAAAAACATACCTATTTATTTAGCTTGTCATATCATTAATGCACTATATGTTCATTTTCTAGCATTAGGCATGCACAATATGGATTTGTTTCAGCTGATACCAATAACTGATAATTACCCACATAGCATGGCCGGTATTGTTAAGATTGATAATTTCACATTTCTGTGTTTTAGTTCATAATACCTGTAGTTTATGTTAAAGGTTTAAGATTTAGTGAGCCAAGATGATTTAATATTCCACAGCTCAACAACAGTTCAGACTCTTCAGTACATTTATTTTTTCACATTTTTTCACAAAACTATTACTACTACTACTACTTTGCCTTTTTACAGCAGTTTGCTTTGGAATTCAAATGAAATGCTTTAACATAATCTGTCAAATTACAAATTTGTCAAATTTGTATAATTAGTATTTGTTGGCTAATATATGCCGATACCAAGACCAGTATAGCTGAACAGGACAGTATCAGTCAATAATTTATTGGCCCCAATATTTATTGTGCATCCCTTGGTAGTGTATTTTGCAAGATGAAGTCATATTATGTTCTTTAGTTTTTATTGGTTACATCTGTGTAAATGAAATTGATTTTTTTTTTGTGATCAGTTTTTATTAACACTATTCATTCAATACAGTTACAATATTAGTACAGAATGTTTAATCAATGGTATGAACAACGAACCACTCCCCCTACCCCACAAGAACAGCCCCTCCACCCCTCCCACCCCCCACCCCTGACGGTCTCATTTGAATGAACATTTCACACTTCACTCCTGGAGCACTGACCCCTGAGGCACTGAGGTCATTATAGTGGAAATCTGGGATGCTGCATCTCTCCAAAGACTGAGAATTGTGGACTTTGTTTTGTTAATCCTTGCTGTGGATAATTCAAGCATCACTATATCATGGAAAAAGGTTAACCACCGATGGATACTGAGCGAGTGAGGAGGGAGCCAACGTTGGATTATCATTTTTTTTAGCTGCAGTTAAGCCAGCTAGCCAGATTTTTCAAACAAATTCAATTTAGAGTCATCATTAAGTAACAGTACAATTGGGTCAATAGGAATTTGTTGGCCAATCAAGTCAGATATTATTGGAAGTTGTTTTATCCCAGAATTCTTGCACCTTTTCACATTCCCAGATCATATGTAAGAAAGTACCGATTTGGTCAGGCTGACAGAGAGCAATAAGGACTGGGGATAGCTTTAGTGATATATTTTCCCCTGGGGGGTCCAATACTGTATGTTCTATGGCATATGTTAAAATGGATCAATTGGTGGTTTGGGTTTTTGGAACTTTTAAAAATATTGCTCCAAGCTGTATCCCAGTCAACTATGTTTCCCTCTGAGGTCAAATCTTCTTCCCACTTCCTAACTATTAGAAGCTTTCCAACAGATGCCTCTGCTAGCTTGGCATAAATTCTGGACACTAGTCCTCTAGGGGGAATCAGAGATCCAAGTAATGACTGGGTGTGCCTCAAGACCATTTTCCCATGGAACTCCAAGACCTTTAAGGGCAGAACGTGAACGTAGATATAAGAAAAAGGACGTTCTTGGCACATCAAAAATATATGATCGAGTGTAAAAATGCCTTTCTCACTCCACTGCTTAATGAAATTGATTTTTTTTAAATTCATCTGGTGAAATTTTGCTCAAAATAGCAAAGTGTGACAATTGTGTGTTCAAAAATGAATACAGCAGTCCAAATAGTAAGCTTTAGCCATAGGTGGTATGTTAAACAGGTTTGATAATCCTACTTAATATATATAGTCTATGGTCAAAATTGTAATTTGACAATAGCAAGCAATGAAAAATCATATACTGTAAGCTGATCACCTGTTAATAACTGTAAGCTGTCTGTCAATGTAAAGCAAAGCCTGTTGTCCTGAAAATACTGAACACAGAAAATATACAATCTGGAGTTGGAGTGCAGTAACTTCCTGCCTTAGTGCCTGTCAGACTCCATTAACATTTTGCTCAATTTAAATTTATAAACATCTACTCCTCCTTAAAGATTATTAACGATTTCTCATGACTCATAAATGGACACTTACTCATTCAGCAAAAATTCTGCATTAATTTGAGCTCTAATTAACATGAAACAGGCAAATAGTAACACAAGTTATGGACTGGAATGGAAACAAGAGGACACCGTGGCTGTAGTGTTGTCAGAGAAGCAAGTACTTTAACTTGGCATGTTTCCTCCATCTCTGATGACACATCATGGTCATATTAAGATTTATTACAGTAATGTACTACAGATTTCTGTAGCTAAGTACAGCTGGTTTCTGAATTGATCATGGTTGAGTTAACACATTGCAATAAATACTCCACTTCATGCATCTTCGCTAAATATAATGTAGCCAAGACACATTTTGAGAAGATCAAAATGTGATTGTTCAGACCACCTGTGGAGCTGGTTTGAGACAAATATTTAAAAGGTGTAAATGTATCCGTCTCTCTTTACTCCCTCAAAGTGTTACTACATCAATAAGTGATCTCTGAAAGCAGCCACTTACAATATTTTGCTCTGTGATAACGGCTGTTAAAAAGTGACACTGGAATCGATCATCTGTCTCCTTATCAGAGAAAGAGGCTCCACGAACTATAACACATACTGTGGTAGAACAGACTTAATGCACTGCTGTAGCATTTTTCTGACCCCTGATCAGTGCACCCATTGACTGATCTGTGTGTGTGACACAGCAGTGATATTTATAGGTTAGGAAGTGCTATGAGTGAGAGCCCAATGGGACAAGTAAAACTTTTGTCATGTGTCCATGTGTTCTGTATGGTTTGACCAACACCACATTTCTGAGGTGATACTAAGATTGCAGGATTCATCATTAACTGTAGCCTGATGGCCCATGGCCACAAAAAGTTACTTTGTGGACACCAAATATACATGGAGGTAGCCCATGTGGCCACCAAGTTTTATCCCCATACTGCGAGCCTTCAGCAACAGAATGAACATCCTGATTCCTTTGCATCTTTTAGTTTAACATTCTACAAAACCAGCGAACTTGCTGGCTAGCTACCGATATGTTAGGTTTACTGAAGTCTGGGCTTACTAAGCCTATTCAAATTGCTAACACAAACCTTCCAGGAGAATCAGAAAAACAGAAGGTGGACTATGAAAAACCAAAATGGCAACAGTGGAGTTAAAGTGACTAGAATATGACACATCTAAAAACACAATGTATAAGGTGTGTGCCATGAGTTTCCTTAACTAGCCGAGAAGTCCAGCTCGTTTTTCATCTGAAACACCACATCACAATTCACTTCACAGATAAGAAAGGCTGTGCTAAGTTGTGTTAAATTACCTATTCTGTATAAAAAATAGTAGCGTCCAGTATTGATATTTGTTTCCTATAGGCAGATAGTAGGCTGCATTTTTAAAACATGGATACATACCATAAACAATCTTGATATTCATCCCGTAGATATTTTTTTTCCATTTGTGACCAAGATGTAATATATACTGAGTGATACATTTTAGTACAACAATCTATGTGTTGGTTCTGTCTCGTGGAAAAGTATATAATGGAAACGTCTCTAAATGACCTCAGACCTTAGTTAGCTTTCTGTCCTGCAATTTCTTGTTGATTATCTACTGACGTATACACAGATACAGATATATTAGCACTAAGCTAATTACTGCTAGTTGATAGCAAGCGTGTAACTGTAACTGTGTAACTCTTGTTGTAACTTAACTGCTAATGTCCAAATATTTTTCTCCTTCTGCCATTTTTTGCAGTCACCAAACAGCTTCAGGCCGACTCTGATATACACATAGAGCAGGAAAACCAAGATGGATGCAATCAGATTTATCATCTAGCTGCATTAAGTGTATAACAAAGTGTTTTAATTGTATCTGATTTTATCTGCATCAACATGGCCAAATAGTCTGTAAAAGTCAGTCTTATCTGTTTCTTGGTAAGACAGCAAACAAACCCATTTGCCAAAATGTCTGTGTGTTCCTGAACAAAAACACCACAACAAAACTTTTTTTTAAGATAGTAGTAAATGTAGCTTTCTGAAACGTGGAGATAATATACAACATATTTGCTTTGCCCTCCCTGTCATCATCCCTCTGCCTCTTCCTCTACCACTGCCTCTCCTCCTCATCTCCTCCAGACTTACTCTCTCTGTCTCATCGGCTTGGCGCTCTGCCAGGCTGCTCAGTGTGCTCCATACTCATTCTGCCAGTGTGTGTGTATATGTGTGTGTGTCAGGTTGCTGGCCCTGTATTCTCTCACCTCTCTAAACTGAGTGTAGTGTTGTGTATTTTCCATTTTGCCTGCATTGTGTGCCCTCAGATAATACCCTCACTTTGTAGATTTACATTAACACTTTGGCACTCAGCTGAAGGGCCCATCAGGTTTGGGCTCGGCTTAAAATCTCTGCTCAAGTGCACTTTGATTAAACTTCTTGAGGGTGAGGGTGAGTTTTTCTCACTTTCAGCATCAGCGTCATAGATATGAGTAGAGAACTCATATTCTGCCATTGTGACGTTCCCTCCCTGTGTAGACAGTGGGAGTGCTCAGGCCTACATTTCACACAGCTCTCCCTGAGCCTTTTTAATTAATACCAACACTGGTTTTATTAACGTCTTCTTCCACTCCTCCCTGTGGCAGCTCTCTGTCTGATTACAGAGGGAGTCTTGCTACTCCCCCAAACCTCCACTCACATGTACAACACACTGTGAGTAATGGATTTTGCTCCCTTCAGTACAGTTAAGTATATAGTTTGAGCATGAGGATAATTGGCGTCACCAAATGCCACATTCTGAACATGATTACTGCTTATGGATCTGTGTGTATTTGTGTGTGCAGTGGAGTGTTCCTGGAAAAAAAGCGTTTGTACTCAGTGAACCTACCTGTGACGAATAAAGGTTTCTTCTTTCTGCGTCTGTGTTCCAGTCGACAGTCACTTTGAGCTCACTGAAGTAATGCTTGGAATCAGGGATGAGGCTTTGCAGCTTGAACAAAATCAACAAGTTCTGCAAATTGGCTCCATATATTTGTATATCTCACCAGCTCCTGAGCAGGGAGCAACCTTTTTTGTCCTTCAGCACCGTCACTGACACATTTTAACATTTGCCAGGAAAAGTATCCATTCCATAACAAGCCAGACTCTCTAACTGGAAGTGAAGCTTCAAACTACGGCTGGTTACCAGGCAGAGTGGCTTGCAGAGTAAACAGACCTGACTGCCAAGGAAAAAGTTACCAGCATGACTCATGACTGATGGCCAGTGCTGACTCTCCGCTCTTGCCTTGAGGGAAACCTTGCCTCTTCAGAGAGTGTCGCATCAACATCACTCCAGTGTACCACCTCAAACCACTTAAAGGCCCTGCACACCCACGCAGACCAGGGATACATCCCAACTGGCATCCACGCTTCCCTTGTGTCTTAGTCCCTCTCAGCAAGACCATGAGTAATGAGACTTTGTTTCCTCTGAAGCGTCACGTGAAGCCACGTCTGTTTCTGAAAATGCCAGGCCGGCACAGCTGCATCTCCTGCATAAAGCAGCCAACATCTGTTGTTAATTAAATTCACACTGATACAAAAAGTAGCCCTTTCATTGTTATGGAGTCAGTTGTCATAGTTTGCCACACTGATATACTACCTGCTCATTGATGGCCATGAAAGAACAGTTTGTAGCCTTGACATCCTGTTCACTCCAAATAAATATAAATAGATGTCCAAATATCATTGCTGTTTGTAGTGTTGTCATGATACTGGAATTTTAAATTTCGATAAGATACCTTGAAAAAATATTCATTACTCTTTTTGATACCACCAAAAGAAAATAGACTTAAGACACTGATGGCATATAATTTTTGATTCTAATTTAAAGATAGATATAACAAGGTTATAACATGACATGATGGATATGGCAAATGAGTGATGAGAAGAAGACAGCACTATGGGTAAGTGAAAGGAAACAGGACTGTGTGTGTGTTATGTGTCAACTCACTCTCTGAGAGAAAAGAGAGCCAGAAAGTGCACCTAGTACCAGAGTATCGATTAGAACTGCATGTTTAATCAATTATTAATTAATTATGAATCAGTTATTAAATTAATAAACAATTTTGATGATTTCTTTATTGGTTTGAAAAAAAATTTATCTGATTCCAGCTTCTTACATGTGAACATTTTCTGGTTTCTCCTCTCTCATAGTAACCTGAATATCTTTGAGTTGTGGGCAAAACAAGACATTGGAGGTCGTCGTCTTGGACTCTGGGAAACACTGGTTGACACTTTTCACCATTTTGTGACATTATATAGACCTACTGATCGATTAATGGGGAAATGATCAACAGATTAATCAATAATGAAAATAATCTTTACAGGAAAGTCTTAAAAAATAGGTCCAAACAAGTGGATCTCACTTGTCTAAATGGCTGATAGCTGCTGGCTGACTGCCTTACTGACCCACTGGTGGTGTTACTGCCCTGGGTGCTGAGTCATCGAGCTGCCCTCCAGATTACCATGGGGAAGTAGAGGGGGTGGGAGGAGGAGAGACTGAGGGGAGGCACTTGGCAGAATGGACCTCCTCTACCTCAGCGCTCCTCCCCACAGAGAAGGACCTGAAGCTGTCACAGCCCCTCCCTCCCTCATTCATTCACAAATCCTCTAGTAGGAAGGTAGCATGTGGCAGGGAAACAGTGAGAAAAACAATCACATAACACACATAGTCACCTCATTCATAGGCTGAAAACAGCCTCCCCGGCAAAACCATTAGTTGATGAATCTGTTAGTCAGATGAAAGAAAATGAATCAACAATCATTTTATGAAATAAAAATGTCAAATATTCTCATGTAGCTCTTCTTGCTTCTCCAATGTGAGGATTTGCTCCTCCAACTGAACAACTGATAGATCAAAAAATAAATATATATATATAAGAATGAATAAATAAATAAAATATAGCTGTTGTGTATGGTTGCTTATTTAATTTAATTAATTCCTCGCCTGAAAAATCAAATATTAGTTCATCCTACTGAGGCATTGGCAGCCTCAGTAGGATGACATTACCTCAATGTCATTTAATAAAACAGTAAAAAAAAAAAAAATTATGCCCTTGTGCACAAGACTGTGTTGTTGAAGCGGGCCTCCTTATTAACTAACAATAAATAAAAAAACTTACATTATGACTTTGAGTAAGGGGCCGTCCATGCCAAGAGTAACTATAACAACAACTATAAATATGTTGTTTTTTGATCAGTATCATTCCAAGGCACAGCCTCCATCAAATAATTACACATACACATAAAAACTGTAACCATACCTGAGACAAATGGTCTCTGGTGTGATGAGGTCAGGTTGTTTGATCCTCACTGATGTACTGAATTGATAATGTCTCTTAGAAAGTTTGAAAAAAAGTATCTTCAAAAGACAGCAGCTCTCCTGAGTGTTGGAATCTCCTAACTCCTCTTATCTGTGAAGAATTTCAGGAACCCATACCCTTCCTTGTTTTTTTTTCTCTGTGCAGTGTACAACAGTAACATGTGATAAATATCCATTTTCCCAGCTGCTGACACAGCTGGAGCACACAAGGCCACTGTTCCAGAATGTCATCATTAATCATCATGGATGCTCACATTATTACTGTTACCGTTCTTAGTGTGAATGCCCTTAACTTTTACTTACAATACTCAGTAAAGATCCACTGAATCAGCATCAGTCCCAATACCAGTTTTATGAAGGGGATCGGGCTCTGGCCAGATGTGACCAGTCCACATTAAACAAGGTTTCCTGATTGATGTCTTTATAAATTCAAATCTTCCAATTCAATCGCTTATGGTGGACTCGATTTTTGAGTTCCACATCAATTGTTCCTGGTAAATAGTATTATCTTGTGTATATTTTCCAGGTCATGCCCTGAGTCAAGGTATGGGACAGGATAGAAAAGATAAGGGGAAATCAGGAGAGAGATGTATTCGTATAGTCCTGTCTTCAGGATGTTTTAGGGTTTGAGGTGGCATGACCAGACTGCTGGGTGTGAAACGTGACCTGGTCAAGTGTGCAGTTGTCAGTTGAGCCCACAAAAAAGGATGCAAGCACACACTGACTGACAGTGATTGGCTGGTACACTGTGTTAGATGCTTTATACTTTGTGGTTCATCACAGGGACACTCTACAAATGACACTATGTCTGGAGGAATTAACTCAACATAACAGCGTGACGTAAATAAGATCAATTATAGATTCATAATGTCACTTTCGGAAAGTTCTCGGCTAATTGGACAGTCCTGAGTTTGACTGCATCACAGTGATGAGCCATCCAACTGAAGCAGCAGATGTTCTGTCTGAAACATGAAATCCTGCTCAGTACACACTTTTCTCCCCACCACATTTCCACTAACATCTTCTTCCCTCTCACACTCAAACATAAACACACTGTCTTTATTACTCATATGCCATCTGCATTGTATTTTTCTCTTCTCACCCCTCCCTGTTTTGTTTCTCATGCCGACACGCAGGCATACTTTCTCTCTAATTATCATTTTTCCTCTCTTTTGTTGCTTCTCTTGCTTTCTCAGACACACTCTCCCCTTCCGTCTCTCTTTCTGTGGTCTGACCAGCTGGGTGGAAAGAATCACTTGTTTATCTCTCCCGCTGCCCGTCAGGGGCTTTTGCTTTGCCGTTGCCTAGCAACTGCAGCAGAAGCCAGCATTGACTGCCTGTTCTGTGTGTTGCTGTGTGTGTGTGTGTGTGTGTGTGTGTGTGTGTGTGTGTGTGTGTGTGTGTGTGAGAGAGAGAGAGAGACTCCATGTTGACACGGCAGGCTGAGGACAGACAGACGCGTGCCGTCCTCATTGCTCCCCTCACCTCCTGAGTGGCTGCCAGCCTTTGTGTGGCTCACAGTAGAGCTACACACACCTTGGACTTGCACAGCTGAGACACACAAATACACACTCCAGACGAGACAGAGACCTTCTGATCCCGCTGTCTCTCTGCAGCTCACTGGCTGCGGTACTGTCATCTAGTTCTGCTTTCAACTGTTCTGTCGTCAGCCTGTTTATTCCCAGGCCCAAAACTGCATTTTTGTCCTACATCCTACATACATCCATGTTTTTATTAGCTTCAAACATGGATGCATGGCACTTTTTTGTGTTAAATTGTTTATTTTATCTAGAGGTACAACAATTAATCGATTACTAAATTAATCACCAACTATTTTGATAATTGGTTAATTGGTTTGAGTAATTGCTGAAGAAAAAAAGTCAAAAGTCTCTGATTTCAGCCTATTAAATGTGAATAGTTTTGGTTTCTTTACCTCTCTATAACAGTCAATTGAATATGTTTGGGTTGTGGACAAAACAAAACATTTGAGGATGTCATTTTAGGCTTTGGGAAATAGTAATTGACATTTTCCACCATTTTCTGACATTTTAAAACAAACAATTAATTGATTAATCAAGAAAATGATTGTTGAAAATAAATGTTGGTTGTCAGTAGTTGCATTTAAGATCGCAATTTATTAGAATTCTGAAATTGTCAAATATGACAGCTCATTACAAAACAATAATCTCACTAATCAGTTACATTTGACAGAAACGATGGGCTTTCAAGTCCAACCTTTCCAGCTCTTGATGGTCTGATGAAAACATTTAGAGTGTGATTAGTTTACAAAAGAAGAATAAAGCAACAACACCCAAGAGGCTGGGGTTTACACTGATTTTAGAACCACTAAGGGGCGTTGTTAGGCATGGCACGAAGCAGACTTATTACATATACCTGGCAAGGTTTCATAAAATAAACACACAGCAACAAAAAAGGCAGTAATTTATTGATAACAAATAACCATTCTTTGGCCAAGTGATATAGTTTTTCAGCGACATTTATCAGAATGGTTGCCAAGCAACACACAGATGCAGCTACACACTGACGCAGTGGAAAGCATGCTTACAGACTGGGGTGATTAACATTTATCTGGATATAACCATTAATTGTCGAAGTGTTGACATAGCGTTCAATTATGTTAGCACTCCTCTTTGCTGCTACAGGTTGTTTAAACTGTGCGATGCCATAAACAAGGATATCGTTCTCTTGTAGTTTGGCTGTCAGTAAGGTTGCAGGGATGATTCACATTTATTCCCTATCATGAATGATTTTTCTTACAAGTAACTAACTGGTGGATTGGGTGGGCACAGAGATGCAGTACACTATTTCTGCTACAAAGCGACAGAACACAGCAGGTTCCCTGGCTGCTCAAACATGAATCTCTGCAGGCTCTCTTTGTTTCTTTCTCTGTATCATTGTGTCTTTTTGTGCATTTGTTGAAGGACAGTGCTTCATACTTATGATTATTCTTGTCGTGGTGGAACCACATAGTGTGTTTAACCGTCCCGGCATCACTTCTAGACTTTTCCAGCTCTTCAGTTTCTCAATCATTGATTTCAGTGTGTCTTCTGTCTCTTTTATCTTCTTCCTCCATCTCTTTCAGCAGCTCATCCACAGTTAGCCTACCAAATAAATCAAAGCTCGCAAGACCTGACATTTTGAAACAATTTTGAAACAATGCAGTCACAGGTGTGTGTTTTATAGAGCATTTTACAACAGCTTCAAATGAATTTCATCCAATCATAATCAAGGGCTGGACCTATCCATTTTATAATAACCAATAAATAACAGGCAGCCATTAAGTAAAATATTTAAAACCTCTTGGGAGACAACCGACTTTTGATGTGTGCAAATTCCTGGGATCACTAAAGCAACACAAGGAGGGGTTTCAACCATGTGTGAGAGCTCATTTTACTCATGAGGATCAGACTAGGGAAAAAATGTCATAATATTAAGTCCCCTTCACAATTTGACTGATCCCAAGGTGTTGTATTCATGCTGCTTGTTTTGTCCGACTATCAGTCCAAAACACCAAGACGTTCAGTTCATTTGAGAGGTGTTTGCCTCTTTTCAGAATCAGAATCAGAAATACTTTATTGATCCCCGGGGGGAAATTGTTGGTGTTACAGTTGCACCCATTTAAGAAAGACTAGAATATAAGTAAAAGTATATATATAACATATAGAAATATAAATATAGAAATCAAGATTGAAATATTATGTAGAGATAAAACTTTAAGATGTGTACAGCATATTATATATAGCAATATGTACAAATATATACAGCAGTGTTACATATATATACTGTACATATAACTAAAGAGTAACTTGTAGCACTGTTACGATGAGTCCAAATCAGTCTGTTTACTTGGAGTGACAGACACCAAGGGAAGAGTTGTGGAGCTTGATGGCCACATGTAGGAATGACTTCCTGTAGCACTTGATAAATGACAGTCATTTATCTATAGCCTATGTGATCTAACCTTTATTGTCACTTGATAAGTGTGGACTCTGCTGGATTGTTCGTAATTTGGATTTCCAGTTTAACATTTCATAATGCAGCCCTCATTTAACTGAGCATGGCATTCATATTAAGAACCCTTCATTTCCAAGGCCGGAAAGACAAATGTAAATTTCCTGTTTCATCTCTTAATGATGCTGTGTTTCTCTCACACACAAACCTGTGTGGATCCTCCACAGGGACCTGTGCCTGTGAGCTCCAGCATATGCTGCTCACTGTGCACATACAGTACAGTAGATGTCTGATTCCATCTAACACCAAGCTCTTCTCTGAGAAGCTCATTGTCTTTCAGCACCACATCCCATCTTGCATCACCCTCCCCTCCTGTTTGGAGGCAGTCATGTATCGCTGCGCAGAGAGCTGCTGGGAATATTTCTTCCTCTTTTGGAAGCTTCACTTTAGGTCCAGCAATCTCAACAATCGTGCCCAGGGGACTGTGGCGTTGCATTGCACCGCACATAGCATCTGTCATGCCATAGCATGAGGATGGGGAATTGGCAAGCTGCAGATGTATATGTATGTGTGTGTGTGTGTGTGGTTGGGGTAGAGGAACTGTGCCAGAACCCTCCTTCCCCTTCCTCTCCTGAAGCCTTGCCACCAGCAATGAGGGTTGGGAAGGTAGGCATGTTTCTGGCCTTATGCAGACAGGTCCAGGCAAATGTCAAGCTCTTGCTCAACACTGCCTCCGCCTGTCCGACTGTCAGTCAGCCCGTCACTGTTGCAGGACAATCAGAATCGGCTTTACTGGCCAAGTAGTGTACCAGGAATCTGGCTTCGGTTTTTCATTGCTGTCAATGTACTTACACAGGGATAGACATGCAGCTAAAAACAAGACAACAAACCTAAACAAATGGTGGTGAAGAATAAAGAATGGACAATGTAAAAAATCTATAAACAAGTCATGTGATTCGAAACTAATCAGTAGCATGAACAGTACAAATAGTGCAAAGATGTAAATATTGAGTGAATATATGTTGGACCAATACTGGATTTTTGGGGCCAATGCTAAGATCAGGGAGCAAAAAAATTCTGTTATTGATATATCATCCGATATATATCAGCTGATATTCTTTATACAGAATATAATATACAGAATAAATTATATTAAATTAAATTACATTATTTGTAATGATCCCTCAAAGGTGGTCAACACTTGTGACAAAGATATGTAATGGAGGCAGGATATTTTACAGTTTAACAATACACTTTACTGTCCACAATGATATCAGGGCACTGAAACACTAAACGTTCACTGGTACCTTTTATACTTATAAATAAGCTGAAATAATAATGATTTTGAAAAACAAAAACAAAAACAACAATCAAACAAACACAAATAGTGTAAAATGTATACATATATTAAACTATAAAGCTATAATATGTAACATTTCCACATTAAAATGTCTGAAAATGCTAAGCTTATATTTTGTTAAGTTGTGAGTTGTGTATATACGTTATCCAAAATGTTTCCAACAGTGTTCAAACACAGAAATCTATAATTTATTTAAGCATTACCTGCTAGCTGTTGCTACCTAGCCTCTAGTTGCTATAACTTCCGGTAAAAGAATGAGGAGGAAAGTTGGTGATTATGACTAATGTGAATAAAACCTCACTATTACTTTGTCCATAAATATGAGTTTTGCTTGTCATGTCATAGATTTTTGTCAGCTATGCTGGTGTGACGTGAAGGCAACAGCTCCCGTGATCCCTTAATCCTTCACAATATCAGTGACAAAATCTACATATTGTGTGTTTAAGAAAAAGGATCATATCTGCACGAAATGCGGCCTAAAAGCAAACAAATAGAAACAATCTGCGTTATGTTCAGTTAAAAACAAGTTTTCATATAGGTGCATATTGGACAACATACAGTATGGTGATACCGATATAACTGTGATAGTCCAATATCAGCCTGATAATACTGGCTGACCGATATATCAGCCAAGCTCTAATAAACACACATGGAGTGGATGATTATGTGCAGTATGTGTATGTATATCAATATACATTACTGTATAACCTGCAGGATTCATATTGACATAGACAGTGTGATGAGATGTTCATCTTAAAAACTGTGAATTTTAAAATGTAAAAATATCATCTATAACAGAAGTAGGTTGAGGGAGTCAGACACTCAGATTTGTGTGATCCTCAGCCTCTGTTGTCTAAATGACACTGCTGTTATTATCCCTTATAGCCTGACTAAACACAGAGCAGGCTCCTGCAGCAGTGTGCAGATAAAAGCCCAGGCTGATGTTGCCAGAAAGTGGATGAATCGTAGCGTGGTGTTCTGTCTGCAGCATAGTTCACCTCAGATGACTCTCAGCAGTGTGCGTGTCTGTCTGCAAGTGATGACGTCACTACGTCCCTTGTTATAAATACTGTATCTCTCTTTCTCTGCACCGGCTGACCTCACTTCACATCACTCTAGACCTCAATCCTCTCTGCGCTGCTCCACCCACAATCCCCACTGACGCTCTTCCTCTCTGTTTCTATTTAGTTACTTAGCTAATGGCCTGCTTTACCACTGTGTGCATGTCTGTCATGATTCACAGCATTACAGGCTTGTTGTCGCACTCATCCGTCTGTGTTGCTGTGCATTGATTGGTCCGAAAGTGTACTGGAAAAAAAAACAGTTCAGTGGACCCTCAGCACACTCCATCCATCTCAATTGCACCCTGTCAGAATATTTAATAGTCTCTGTAGAAGTCACAACTAAGGCTACAGCTGCTCAGCTCATGTGTATTCAGCAAGGACTGTCACTGCTGGGAGTACAATGGGTTGACGCATATTGCCCTGTAATCCTGGCAATACTGACAAGGGTTTTGATTCTGTGACACCTTCAAAAAAATGAAATGATGTTTGGTATGTAGCTTGATGTAGATCTGGATTGAAAGTCTGAGCAGCTGACTTAGATTTGTGGGCACTTTTTCTCTCTTTTCACAGTACTGTACTCAGTTGGTACTCAGTGCTCTGTTTCTTTTTTCCAGTACAGATTTTAAACATGGTAAAATTGAACATGGTTGTATAGATATAGAGTTATAGTCACTAGCTTTGTTTTTTTAACCTTAAAGTTCCCATGAAACAGCTAGCAGGATGTTAATTGCTTACATGTTTCCTGTAGCTATAGCAGGCTGGCTTAGCTAGCTGCACAGCTAATCTATCAATCAGGAAACTCTGTATATTCCCTGTCTGTCTCGGAGGCAGTGTTCAGTCCCTGTTTGGCTAGCTAAATCGATTCATGGTTAGCTCTTTTGGCAACAACTAAAGCTATCTGTCTATCAGGAAAGTCTGTAAATCACAGAGAGTTAAAGCTGGGCAGCTGGAGGACATCAGTGGCAAAACCTGAAAATATTTTCTCCACAAAGTATGATCTAGTCGCACCCAAATGAAAAGAGTTCTAAAGTTATAAACTCTAAAATACCATTTAAAAATAGCAGAGAACCCCTACAAAATGACTTTTTGTCATTATAGGGTCAGATACTGGTGTTTTGGTCATGTACAGAGCATGACATGTGATAAAAAACATCTCTCTGATCAGGTAATTTCTTTTTATTTTCATTCTTTTATTACATTTTGCTCAGTTGTTTGAATGACTTTTGCCAGAAGAATGAAAAAGTTTCAGTTTCTGTTGTGGCATCTCACTGACAGTGTGATAATATAGAGTTTAGAGACTAGTGACTACCATATCAGGTGGTTACCAGGTGCCATGAAAAACTGAAGGAGACAGAAGGAAAAATGCAGCCTTAATGAAGGGTCGTACAAATAGGAAAGTCTGTGTTGGGACAACAGCGTCTTATTGGACAATAAGGTGCTGTCATACAGCAGAGCAGTGCATGAAAGTGAGATGGTTTTGGTGTTGTAATATTTACAGACTCAAATGTCAGGTCACCCTCACTGAGCTTCATAAATATTGCAGTAGGTGTGATGTAGCCTGAAGATTTGCAGTGGAAATCAGCCTTCATAGTTCAAGCGCTGTTTGTCTAAATTAAGTTTGAACTTATGATTTGATGCACTGTGCTGTCCTGCCCTTTTGCGGTGAAACTAGTTCAAAATGTTTTTGCCTTATGAAGTTTTAAACCCAGTGGGACATGAGCAAATGAGATAAAACTGTGAGGCCGATGTTCAGTACATTTGTTATTGTGTTGCAGGCCAGAAAACGTGTCTCCACCTCCATGGCGTGTTCCCCTACATCTACGTGCCATACGATGGCTACGGCCAACAGTCAGAGCGCTACCTGCATCAGGTGGCCTTCAGCATCGACAGAGCCCTCAACGTTGCCATGGGAAACCCTGCCTCCAATACCCAGCATGTCTTCAAGGTGGTGCTGGTCTCTGGCATGTAAGTGACTCCTTATTTCTGGTTATACTGTCACAACTGAGCTGATGAAGTTGAGATTTACTCCAAATAACAATATGAAACATGATTTAGGGTTCTATGCAGTGTATCATTGTATTCCATGTGGTCTCTCTCTTGTCTTCCAGGCCTTTCTATGGCTACCACGCCAGGGAGAAGCACTTTATGAAGATCTATCTGTACAATCCTCAGATGGTCAAAAGGTAAGGTTACTGCCGATCGAAGCAGTTTAATGTGAATAGGGATCATCCCGAGCTCCTGTTGTTTGATGTTACCGAACGCCAGACTGTGTGCGCATGACTCCGCCAGCTCACTAAACTGAAATCGATTGCTGTGTATTCAGTTGTACAAATTGATCGGCTGAGTGTGTGTGTGTGTGTGTGTGTCTGCAAGCACACAGGAAGACTGTGAATTATTTGGCAGAGCTATCAGTGTTAGTGGTGACAATGTGAGTGGAGTAGCGCTGCTGAATTGGTACTTGGCAGAGAGCGGGTGAGTCACACAGAGGGAGGGAAAGAGAGTGACAGGAAGAGGCTTGAGGAGAGAGGGCTGTATATAACGATGAGATTGGAAAGAGAGAGAGAGGAAGAAAGGGAAAAGGCAGACTGAGAAAGAGAAAAAATGAGGGACCACTAAAGAAAATAACCGAGAGCAATGAAGAGAGATTGAGAGGAAGAGAGAGAGGGAGAGAGAGAAGGCAGCAAAAGAAAGAGGCAAGAAAGAAGCAGAGGGTAAAAAGAGGCTGAGGGAGACGAGAAAGAGGAGAATTTGAGTCCCTTCTTAGCCCCTCGTCTCTGATCAGTCAGTCAATCAGTCAGCACGGTGCTTTGACCTTTAAAGGGGAGACATGACTCCAGGACAGAGCTTAAACATTCACACAGTGAGCCACTCCCCATTCATCTTTATCTATCAAGCACGTACTATAAATGTAAGGATTTCTGTAGCTCAGGATGCTTCTGGAAAACAGGTTTTTAGATTTAAGTGAAAGGATTGTCTTTATATATTTTAATGAGACACTCCACTGATTTTAAATGTCAAAGGCAATTTGACATTTAAAGACAGCTGTTTAATATCCTCTGTGGCTCTGAGGAGCTTTGTTATTCTAAAGGCCTTTTTATACATAGAGTATCACCAATAAACAGCACAAAAACGCATAAAACTTTCGGCTTTAAGTCTGAGAAAATGACTGATGTGACTCTTGATTATCTTTGAAACTACATAGGTTTAATAGAAATCCTTTAAAACTTCAGCTGCGTAGTTTGAAAACATGAGTGTTCACCCAGCAGCCCGTCGACTGTTTTTGGTCTTAATGCCTGCCATCACCACATCACATACTGATTTACAGTGGCAAGCTCTGTCTTGCCACACAGGAGGTTGAAGCATGTGGCCATTCAGTACCCAATTTTTATACTCAGCTGTACAGTTAGTTTGTCAAATTTTAGTTATATCAGAGCACAACGAAGTCCGTCATTTCCTTAGTGATGTGTTTCTGATGTGCATCATTTTCTCACTGAAGTCTTTTAGCTTGTTTAAGTTCTATCAAGACAATCAAATTGAGCAGTTGTCGTCACACGAGTTCGAGGACATTTGCATCAAGTTGATCGTGTTAGCAGATGGGACATGGCCACACTAAAAAAAAAATCAAAGTACCGGTCAACTGATTTCTTCCGAAAGGTGGTTTCAGTCATTTTAGTTAGTTCTTATCACACTGATGTATGTTCAAATGTTAATTTTTACTGAGTAATTATTTGATGCCATAAAAAGGGGGTGTCATGTCATGATTGACAGCTGAGCTCTGCTGTGCTTGCGATTGACTTTGACTTTGGTTCCAAAATGATGTCACCAGTGGCAGCGCTCATATCTGGAATTTTTTGCTTTCATTCATTTCATTTTATTGTGTATAATGGGAGGAAGCGGAGATACGTTGTCTATCTTTATTTAAAGTTAATGCAACAGCCAAACCTGTTACAGTTAAAACCCCTTGATTTCTGTGGGAGAAGCTAATCATCTTCTAATTTACACCATCTAAGCTACTCAAAACAAAACAATTCGTTATTGTGTAACTGAAGGAAGATTATCTCTATATGTCTGTAATTCTCTCTAGTCAGTAAATGTGTGTTTTTCTACCCCAAGTGGCAGATATCTTCCTGTCTGTGCGTTGTAGAGTGTGTGAGCTGTTACAAAGTGGAGCAGTGATGAACAAGAGTTACCAGCCCCACGAGGGCCACATCCCCTTCCTGCTGCAGCTCTTCATAGACTACAACCTGTACGGCATGAACCTGCTCAACTTGGGGGCCGTTAAGTTCCGCAGGGGCCTGAAAAAAGGTAAGGGGACAAAGAGAGAGAGGTCACGACTCCTCCCTCCTTTGTTTTACTTGTTGCCAGGTGCTTTCTTTCCCCTTTTCCCAAATGTTTTGGGACACACAGCTCTCTTTCCATTCTAACAGCATTATTGTTTTCTTACTTTATTTTTATGTCTTTTGAAGTGTTTTAAGAGGTTTTCTTGTAGCTAAACCATCACTGTTATCTAATTCTGCTGTTAAATTACAATGCTGACACCTAACCACATCCTAAACAAAAATTGTATTGATTAGATCTGCCATTTGCTCTTATCCACTACCTTATCTTTCTTTGGGGCAGTTCTGAAGTTACAGGTATGCCCCTGTGCTGTTGATCGAGTGGCCAACTTGTGCTGCCATACAGGACACACTGCTGTGTCTGTCTCTGCTGGACAGTGTGGGCATGGCCAGGTTTCCTTCTGCTCACTGCATTGTTCCCCCTGGCTCAGCAGGGATGGAGAGCCGGCCAGTAGAAGGCTGCCATGCCTGGTGTCATATCGAATTAGTCCTGATCTCACCTCAGCCTCAGGATGCCTCTGTTGTCTTTTGAAAGCTCCCTCTGTTTTCATCTCTAATGTTGCCCTCTTGCTCCTTTTCACATGGTTTGTCTTGTGCTCTGTGCTCTTTTCTCTCTCTCTCTGTACTTTCTCTGACCTCTCTGCACTTCTCTCTGTAGTTTATTTTACACTCCTGTTCCTCTTTGGTTAGCCCATCTCTCTCAGGTCCATTTTAGCCATTCTGTTCTTTTCATTGCTGCTCACTGAGGAAGCAAGAGTGAAATGTAGTGGAAGCACACTGCGTCCTGAAAATCCTCAGGAAGCCACTCTGAACCAGGAGATTGACGGAAAAAACTGAATCAAAAGGTGTGAGGATGGAACAAGAAAAAGCAAGCAGATATTGGGTGTCAGTGACAGCACTTTACAGTCTCTCTTTTTTGTGTTTGCCTGAGCTCCTTGGAGCAGAGTCCTTTGGAGCTCTATCAGCCCTGTGGAGTGACACTCACAGAAGAACTGCTTTTTCTCTAGGTTTTGCCTTCAAACACTTAGATTCTTTATGCTGATTCACTGCAAAAGTTTCATGCATCGCTCTGAAATGTAAACAAATAGCAGGAGTACTCTTCGGGCTGATATGGTCTTTGACTCATTTTAGCAATTCTGTACCCGGCTTTATAAAAATCCATTTCTATCTTCTCTGTAGAATCATAACAAAGAGTGATGGTATGTTCTTGGTGACTGTCTCTGTCACTACATCCAGAGCAACGTTAGTAATTCATTTGGGATTGTTTTTGTAGGGTTGGGAAAAATCTAAAGATTTTCCAATCGGCCGTCAGCCCATCCATCATTGACTGGCGATATTTTCTTCCCCCCTCCTCCCATCCGCTCAAATCTCAGCTGGAAGATGTGCCCAAGCAGCACATTCACTCTCCTCTCTCACTCCTAGTTTCCTTATTAAACAGAAATACAAGCGTACACCCTCTGAATTCAGGTTCCTCTCTTTTACCGAACTAAGATGAGCTTCATTGGCTTGTTAACTCCTTGTAAAACACACTTCATTCAAACTTGACAGATAAAACATGTAAAACTCACCTAAACTGTCTTTGTTAGTCTGTGTACCAACTCTGGTTTGGTCGAATTGCCATTTGAAAAGAGTGCAAAGAGTCAGGCTCTGCAGGCTGTTAACCTCTCACTCCTCACCCTGCTCAGTGCACTCATGGTCCAGTCACACAACCATATTGTGTTGCTGGCAATCTGACAAATTTAAGTCCAGTATTCACTCTTATTTACCTCACCTTTAGTCTCCACCAACTCTGCTAGTGCAAATATCTTCAGCTGTTAAAAGGTACACAAAACTAGAGCCGGCACCTTCTGGTTAGTTGGTTGGAGTGCTCTTGTCCGACTGATTTTTCATTGGTTGGACAATCATTGGTGTTAGATTCATGAGGAAAAAAGTGTGTCTTAATCCATTATTTTTTGGGGGGCTGGTGGGAGGCACATTTTTTGCAATTTTTATTTACTGAACATTTACCTGGGCCCAAACTAACTGACACCATGTCAAAGTACCAGCTACATAACTTTTACATTATGACTTAGCACATCTGAGATGAACATTTCAATGGTTTTCTGATAGAAGTGAAATAAGAAGTAAACACAATGTATATCCCCAGATGACAGCTCTAAGTACATCAGTTTACAGCTGGCCTTGAATGCAACTCCACGTGTCTCGAGTGACCGCTTGTAATTGGTTTTCACTTTTCTGCTCTATATGCAAAGAAACTCATAGCTGCATCATTTCTGTTTGTAAAGGCCGAATGTGTTTTTAACTGGCAGCCCAGATGGAAATCAGACAATCCACAAAAATCCATTTTACCTGCCCTGTTGTTGTGGCTTCTGTTATGTGTGGTAGTCTAATGTTCTTGTGCATATACTCTGTGATTTCTGGTAATACAGTGACCTCGGGAAGTCTCCAAAGTGTATGTGAATGTGCTGCTTGATGGTAATTCATTCAACCAGCAAAAACTAAATGAAGCATCCATTGCAATTATTTATGAGTTCTTGTTGTCTAACACTGTAATATGATGCAGTTGGAGCGTAAATAAGTACATACTTCAGCTTACGCAGAGGACGTCACTTGAGTAGGCTGTCCTTCAATGTGTCCCTCCCCCAGGACACATTCATGTACACATCACTATAAAAGAATGGGACCATATGTGGGCCAGACCACCTCCAAATGTGGTCTGAGGATGCAGATCTCAACATGTCCTCAGTGCGTCTTAGATGCATTCACATCTGAGCTGTCCACTTGTGATCAGAACACCCAGGCTGCAAGTTAGTTCCAAGTGTAAACAGGGCCTTGTTTCCTATAAGTTGTCTTTTTACACTCTGGTTGCCTAAAAATTATGACTTTAAAGCAGCTGAGAGATTCTTGGGAAAATTTACAGAAGCCTCTTCAGTAATCCACTGAAGTATTTTTCAGAATGACCACCACCAACAGCTACAGCAGAGCCACGTACAGACATTTAATATATGTGTGTTATTGTGTTTTAAGTGTGTACTGACTCTTGAAGAGGGGTTCTTGAGTCACTGAGCCTCACAGTGGGACTGGCAGACTGCAGTTCCCTTGTCAGATTTTGGGTGAACCTGACCCTCAGAAGCCCAACTCTGCTTCCGCCCAGTAGAGACTAAACCCCTGATTGCCAACTCTGTTTGATCACAGCTTAGCTCCTAATCTCAGGCCAGAACCTCCGCTCATCATTTCTGATTGGGCCTCTCTCCCCTCACTACCGAGAGCATCCAGGCCAGCAGAGACGCCTCCACACATGAGGCCATTAATGATTCAGGACAGGAAATTCCACACTTGATTTTAATAAAGTTCTTTTTTCAAAATCCTCACGCTTGACTCTCCTCCGACAAAAGCAGGGCTCCCATGTTTGATCCACCTCTACACTGACGCAATCAATGGAAAGAGGGCTCAATGCCCCACACAACAAAGAAACTAAAACACCCCAATAATGGCTACACCTGTTTACATTTTCTTCTCCCCTCAAGCTCAAAGTTGAAAGCCAGTTCTTAATCTGGGATCAAGTGGAAGAGTGATGAAAGGGGCAGGACTGGCAAAATGGGCCAGTTGGAGATGAATAGAAGCTTTAAAGTGTTTTGAAGTCCACTACACAGCTTGAACACAATTAAAAACAACAAAAAAATAATTAGTGTCAAAACTGCAAGTGGAATGTATTCAAGAAATGAGCCATGAGACAAAATGATGGTAACAAGGGTGTGTAATTGTTCTCATTGCTTTCATAGTTCTGGCCATTAGTAGTAGGGATGAACGATATATTTTTATCTTAAGCTGATACAGATAACCCATAATTACCTGCTTCTCATGGCTGATACTGATAAGATAACTTCTAATTTTACATTTTTGTATGTTAAAAAGAAGTTCATATAACCTGTTTATGCTCACCGTAGGGCTCAGATGAGTTAATATTCCACAGCTGTAACTGAACCAAATCTGACATCACTGTCACAACAAGAACAGTTCTGAACAATTCTGTTCAAATGTTCATTGATTTTTTTTTCTAGTAAATTTCATCGCAAAACTTAATTACAAACATAATTTGGATTTTTAGAGCAAATTGCCTAAGAGTTTAAATCTAATTCTTTTACATAATCTGTCAAATCACATATTAGTATAGCCATTATTGATTAGGGGTGTGAATCACAAGTTCCATTATGATACAATATTGTGTTGATTCTTTGAGCAACAATATATTTGCCAGTGTCACAAAGTCTGCCATGATATGATTTTGATTTGATTCAGTGCAGGGGTCTGTGATCGATATCAGACGGCATCATATGTCCATTTAATCAGTTACATTTATTTCAGCCCACAAAAAGCTACTTAATTCTTAATTTGACAATTTTATGATTGAACTCTTCCTGACATTTGTTACACAGACATGTCATGGGAATTTAAAAATAGAGATGTATCTTAAATCTTAATAAATCTTATAAAGATACATCTCTATTTTTGAATTCCAATTAATTAATTTTAAAAATTAAGGTGATGTAGATTGATAATTTCACTTTGCACCGATAATATTGGATTGTTGAACATTGAATCTATGTATATATCCAGATCGATATAATGTTACACCCATAGCTGTGATAGGCTGATAATTTATCTGCCCTGGTGTTTATCATGCATCCCTAGTGTAGTACATAATAAGTAGTATCAATAATACAGTTAGCATTGTGCAACAGCATTGTACTCAGATCAATTATGTTGCTAAAAAGAAGTCAGTGTTTCCCGCAGAATGACAGTTTACCTGTGATGGAGCAGAGTGTGACTGTCACACAGACAGCTGCAGCAGAGCAAACAGGTGAGGGAGGGTTAAAGCGAGGCAGAGCGAGTAGAAATCACCGACTAGACCTAATAAATCGGTTGGTGTTATTCTCAGATTAAAAGATATTAAAAAATGAAAATAAAAACCCTAAATGATTCGCCAGATCTACTTGGGCAGCTGTTAATTTACCTGGGTGGCCCACCTAAGTAAAGTCCATGTGTGAGAAACACTGGAAATCAAACTGTAGGGGAAACAAGAGCAGTCAGAAAATTAGACAAGTTTTATTAAAAACCTTTTTTTTTAACCTGTAATCTCAGGATTGAAGTTTTGCTCTGACGTTGTTAAGACACCTGAAAGATCTTCAGAATAACAGAACAGATTTCAGCTGCTCAGGAGGACGTTGTTGAAAGCCTCAGGTAAAGGCTAGTAAGTGGACTTAGAGATAGGAATATTTTTTGTTTGAGTCAGACCAAATCAGGCATTGCTGCAATTAGTGCAGGGTTGTGCAACAGTGTGGGGGATGTGTGGGGTGTATATTTGTGCTCAATTATGTTGCTGTGAAACAATTAAAAAGTAACATTTTAATTCGCTGATTCACCAGCTTTCTTGCTACCACCCCTCCCTCTCCTCATTCAGCCTCTTCCTTACTCAACCTCTGCTGCATACTCTCTCTCAAAGAAATGGACACAAACCAAAGGAATCTTCTTGAGGTCGGTATTTAAACTTCTGCCAGACCAAGACGTCGAGGCTGGATTCTCGAAATAAACCAAGCATGGACACAACTTGGAGATGATCATTGTTTGGTCCTTGAACTCTGCTTCAGTCTGTTTCAGAGATATTACCAGCATAATGCAGTGTGACATCATGTTGCGTTTTGCCAAGAGTTGATTCTGTGTCAACTTTTCCGCCGCAGGCTGCTGTGTTTGGTTTTTTTCGCACCCCCTGTAGCCCCCACCACTGCAGCCTAAATGGAATACCCCACTGAAATGAACAAGATGCCTGGTGTTTTCAGCACAACGCCTTATCTCATTCATTCACTGCAGATGATGAAACAATCACCCTCATATTTGCCACAGAAACATACAGTATATGTTTATTATCTTGCCATGTGAAAAACAAGTGATTGTGTTTCAGCCTGCTACAGTCTTGTTACCAGAAAATGAAGGGAGATATTTTCTTTTGCCTGGCTGACAGCTTCTTTCAGAGCTTGCATTACCATTTATTCTACTGTGTGTGTGTATGTTTTCCAGAAGACGCAGCAGTGGTCCCAGACAGGCAAACTCCCAGCAGCGGTCCCAGCGTCAGCCCTGGAAGAGCCCCTGGAAGAGCCCCTGCACCTCTAAGCTCAACGACAGCACCCTCGGGGGCACGTTTGTCCGCTGGGAGGAGAACGCCATACCCTGGTGAGTGCCGTGTTGCATCAGCTACTCCTCTAAGTGAATGTGCAACAGTAAAAACTGAATTGTTTTTTTTTTTGTTTTTTTTTTCTGAATGCTGCAAGAGACAGTTGTCTTTTCATAGTGTGTCTGTCAAATGGAGGAGGTCTCAGTGAAATTAATGGGTCCACTGTATGATTCATTATACTTAAAATACATAAAACGTTTTTTCTACCCATGACTCCTTTTGAAAGATGTCTTTTTTTCCTGTTCTCACCAATCCTCACCAATTCTCACCATTATTCTAAATAACCTACTCTTTTTAAAAAGCTTTTTAGTTCGTTAAAATGTTTGTTTTATAATTATGCCCTCTAAAATAAAATGACAAAAAAACAAAAAGCCACAAAAGTCAAACTTTGTTTTGTCTTCATACATCATAAATGAATTTCCAGCCAGTAGTACAGCAGAACGTGCTGTAGGGCAAGAGGGCTGTCTCTTTAAATTTTAATGCTACTTCTTCAAGAACTCCCTGTGCTCTCTCTCTCTGCTTGCAGCTCACTAGTCCTGGATGAGGTGGAGAAGCAGAGCACCTGTGAGCTGGAGGTCGATGCTGTAGCTGTAGACATCCTCAACCGCCTGGAAATCGAGAGTAAGCTCAGTCGGGACAACATTCCCCACCTGCTGCACCCCCTAACAGTCTGACACAGGTGTAGGAATAAAAGGTGAAAGGTCGTCTGCTGAATCATCGGTGCTGAAGGTGCAGCGCATTTGGCTGAGCTGACTGATAGAAGACAGCTGCCCTCCGATCGCCTCCACCCATCAGATCCATTAGCAGCACTGAACATAAACACTGTGGAGCTGACCTAACACCTCCTGTCACAGGGGAGCAGAGAGAGGAAGAGATTAACAGAGATGAGAGAATCCAGGATGGAGGGATATATCACTGAAGTGAACATGACCCGTAAAGCAGATGGTGTTATCTGACAAAGCCCTGCACAGAAAAGAAGAGATGCAACTGTTGCTTCTGTTTGTTAAAGCTCAGAGTAGTGAGTTTAGTGACTTGGTCTTTAGCCTCCTGTTTTTCATATTTAAAGGTCTTACACATCTGGATTAGTTTTGTTTATGACTGTGAGGAAAAGAGAAAGCCCATCCTTGTATTTGGATCAAAGGAGGAGGAGTCACCACATGTTGACAACAAAACTAAATGAGGCATGGTTTTTAAAGGGAAAATTCACCACTTATCATGCGGATGTCCAGTCAGTGTTGATGGTAAATGCAGTCATTTAAAGTGATAAATAGCTCAGGCTGTGCTATATTGACCTCGAATGCCCACAGGGCCTACATTTACCGTGATGCAGTGCGTGAGAGCTTCTGACATCCATCACCACTCTACCTTATAGCTCTTACTTTGTTGGCCAAAACAGAGCATTAGGTGACAAAAATACTCTAGCACTCCCCCTGGCTACCCAGAGGAGGAGACTAGAAATCCAAGCTGAAACAGCCTGCAGTTCTTCTTTAACATTGACTACATCTCTGTGACATCAATGTGACATCACTGCATGTAGGAAGAACAACAGAGTTGGCAGCTTTCTCAGTAGCACTCACTGTAGGGGTGGAACAGTACACAAAATTCACGGTTCGGTATATTTTCAGTAAAGCAGGGAAAACAAAATGTAGAAAATAACATTTTTGCCATTTTTTTTGAAAAATGTAAACAAACAGTGGGTCATTGTTGATAAGAAGAAATAAATAATAAATGAGTAGATAATAAATAATGCTCTGCTGTAAGACTCTAACCTGTTGGTAATTCCTGAACAGCTTGTGCTGGTTTATACAGAACTGCACAACCAACTGACTAACATGCACATGTGTAGGCACATTGGCTCAAGCACTTTGACCAGATGCTTAAATCCTGTATTCTTAGACTGAGTATGGTCACATACTCACCACAGTGATAAACACTCATATGGCATGAGTTATTGCTCTGGTCTGAATCTGCAGTGAGCAGCTGCCTGAATGCTGTGGGGAGAAGGACTCGCTTTCCACTCTGTTTTGTTCTCGTTCTGCTAATTGATAGATTCAGATGATGCAGTCGTAGATTATATGTTTGAAGTGTTTCCACAGACAAAACCAAGTTAATTTGAACAATGTCAGCATACTAATCTTAATCCGTTCTCAATGTAACAACCAGGAAATCATAACATTCACATGCAGTGGAGCAGCAACACTGCATGAGCTTGACTAACCAGGCTAAGCAGGCGAAGCTGATCAGCATCAGCTTGCTGCAGGTGACTGGGGCACTGCCAAACATCTTGAATAAAACTTGTGTTGTAAAATTTCTGTTCTGTGCTTGCGAGTAGCAGATATAAATGTCTCATTTTGACGATGTGAGTCTCAGGTTGTACTTATCTAAACGTCCTTACCAAACAGTTTGGGATGAATACGCTGGGGTAGGGTATCATTTTAAAAGTGATGATACCAGCACCAATACTACAATACTGATACAAACCAAGTACTCCATTTGACACCTTTTCTTTCATTTTGGTGGCATCTCAGCATGCTCAACTGCAAAGTCCATCAAATACACCACGCTTGACTTCACCACACCACAGACTGTACGGATTGTTGCTGCTGTGGCAGTGGGTCTGTCACACATCGCATCAAACTGAAGAACACTTGTGGTGACTGGCTGCAAGCAAAACCACTTTTTCTGGATCTGGGAACAAGAAGCAGGTATCTTTTGACTGGAGAAGTTTTTACTTGATACTGGATTATTTCGGTTGATAACTTAAAGGTATTGAGTACTGATACTCAGCCCTAGAATACACATACCACTCCCCTTCTAACACAGAGGGATTTATTGCTTCCATTGAAAGTTGATATTTACCATCAACACTGACTGGAAATCCATGTAAATGTAGTGAATTTTCCCTTTAATAAAGAAAATACACCCATCTTTTCACTATCTCCTTCCTAGCTGGGAAGGATAGGCCCTTTTTCTGGCTTTGGGTGGGAAACTTATCTCTGTCCACAGTGTCAAACAGCACATTTTAAGACACATCTGGAGTCACTAGTATTGGATCTTTTGTCTTTTTTATCCCTTTAGTTGAGACCAATCACAGACCGGCTGTGCTGGTAAACACAAGGGGTGTGGTTTACTGCTGACACACATGGTTTGTTGCTATTAAAGTCTAACAGTTCTCCAGCGGGTAAATTCTCCCTGGTGTTTGAAGCCACAAGTGTGCGGAGTTTGTTGGAAGCATTCGGGACACATGTCCTTGTCAGGATGAGGGTCTCAGGTTACCCTGGTGCAGCCAGTTTTGCTGAATGTTTTGTTTGTGTGTTAAAGACAGGACTTGCAGCGAGTTCTTATGATTTAGATCCTGCTGGATGCAGAAGCGTAAACCACAGCTAGCATCTGTCTCAGAGTGAAGAAAGAGAAGGAGAGGCCACTCCAGGGCAGGCAGTGCTTGTGTTCTGACTCATACTTTCCCATCTGCTCTGTAACAGTGCAGAAAAACTGCACTGTTGAAAAAAGGACTACAGTATGTATGGGTTGAATTTCATGGTTCAAATCTGGTGTCGCTTTGATTAGTCAGTTCTGCTTGCCATAAAAATCGATAGTCTTTGCTGTAGAGACAGCTATAAAGTATGATGGTATTGTTAACTGTGACTCTCCTCTGTGTCCAGATCAGATAGGCAGGAACCCTGGCCTGCAGGCCATCTGGGAGGATGAGAAGCAGAGGAGGAGAGAGAAGAACCAGCCCTCCCAGATAGAAAGGCCCGAGTCACAAGGTGAGCACATCCACCGTGGAAACTCTTCTCATGGCTTTCATTTTTTCGGTGGCACAAGAAACTTTGTTACTTTAGGTTTTGTGTCCAAAACTGATGTGGTAATGACTGACTTTAGTGGCTGCAGGCAGAAATGTTGTCATTAGATTGAAGAGGTGACAGCAGCCTGCACCATTGCTTTTTATTTAAAGGACAAGGCAAGCAATATTCTATAGTTAGAGAGCGTTTGTCCCATGTACTCAAGCTGTGAGTCCTCTGCAGAGACTATGGGTTTAACTCCTGCCTGCAGCCCTTTGCTGCATGTCATTCCCACTCTCTCGCCCTCTTTCCTGTCATATCTTTAGCTCGCCTATCAATTTAAGGCATGAAAGCCAAAAAAAAAAAACCTTGTGATCAGCTCTCACTTCCCTCCTCTATAAGTATTAAAAAACACACATAGCTACTTCATTTCTGTTTGCCAAGACCAAATGTATTATTGTTTTTAACCAGCAGCCCAACAGCAGTAGTTTTTTACAAATAAAGAAACAACTTAATGCATTACATTTAATGCTGAATTTACAGGAAGGCAGGAATGATGAAGAATTAGTTGTAGACAATGTTTCACAAAATGTATTAAGTTTCTCCCCAGTAACTCGCAAAACTGGATTTATTTGTTTTTTAAGGAAATTTAAGGATTTTCTCCATGGGTGAGAAAAGCTGCAGCCTATATTGCTAAAAGACTGCTAAAAGAATATGAATCACATGCAGCCTGAACCACCTCTGAATGTGATCTGAGCGATCGGATCTCAGCGCATTCACACCTGTACATCACCCAAGACACATGTAAATACCAGATATGAACAGGTTCAAAGAGAAAGATAAAGCCAACTGTAAAAATATTATTCAAACACATATGCAATAAGACATTTTGGCTGTGCATACTTTCAGCTTTACCTCCAGATAAAGTGGTTTCAGGACTGTAAAATGAGATCAGTATACTCCCCATGTGACTGTGAATACTAAACAATGTAAGCATTAATATTTTAATAATGCACCAGGTTAGAAGAATCCTTAAACAGTTTACATTGTAAGTTCTCTGAGAATCTCTTTCATAACCAAGAAACCTTGGTATTGTTACTGAAGCATCCCTAACCAAATCAATATGGAATCAGGACCTTGTGAAACAAATCAAAGTGATTTGGGAAAGCTGAATCGATACCTAGCCCTATTCAGATAATCTGACTAAACTGTAAAACCTGCCGGATCCTCTGTCCAACTACAAAAATAAGACCAGAGTTGTATGAAATTGTAAATCTTGTAAAGCTGGGGTCGGCCATTTAATTTTGGTGTCATTGGGCAAAAGTTCCATAACACACTTGAAGCATAATGTAATTCTCATGGTCTTAGAGTATCTGCTCCTCCTCTTGAATCTGTTTTAAGAGAATCTAGCATGACAGGAGACTTTGACCAATCACAGGTTGGTAAGATAGTTGATTGCTCCAGAATAGTTTACTGCACCTTTAAGTCGAAAACCAAAAGCAAAAACATGCTTAATACGACTGAAAAAAATCTTCAAATTCAAAATGTTCAAAGCTTTAGCAAAGCTAACATGAGCTGGTCTCATTTCAGTGGCGCCAGCCTTTCCTCTCTCAATGATAGAGTTATGACCGTGCTCTGAGGCAATATAAATTCTTCTGTGGCTAACTGTATTGTTTCATCGTGTTCAGCTGCTTGTTAGCTTGTTGTGACATCTGTCTTAGTTTTGTTGCTGATCCCTGTTCCAGTGGAAGACGGCGTTTGAGTTTTCCATTACCTACACAAGACAGGGTCATCATTCTTCGAACTGTCTGTGTGATCGGTGACACAAGTTTGTCTTCTAACCACGAACAAGAAGTTTAATCTTGCTAGACTCTGAGTTGTCCCCGCACACATGGAGCTGTCATGGAAACAGGGTGGTGAATAATCACAGGCTGATGTGAGGCTGCGTTGTGATGAAATGTGTTTGCTTTCACATCTGCAAGCCTACTCCCAAGTACACAGGGTTCTCAGGTCTGAAAAGAGTAAAGAGAGGAAATGAAAATGTCCAGGTCTCATAAAGATTACAGTTTGTACAGAAAATATGACAAGTTTGGAAAGATTCTGTTGTTAATGGTATGTAGAATTACAGCCAGTCCCATTTTATTGTTGGGATCAAGAGACTAACTCCACAAACAGCAAAATTACCCAGATACTACGAGCATACTTAACAGCAATTACTGACCAAAATGTTTTAATTGTAGTGAAGAATTTGAGGCCTGGAAAAACTCTGGAATCTTACACCAGATGGTCTCCAGGAATGATGAACGCACTGCTGAATTTTTCTGTCTGATGTCTTCCAGATCGCGGGTTTGTCACTTCAACAGAGAGTGAGAAAATCTTCATGAAGAGATTCAAGGAGATTCTGAAGGAGAACGAGTTTGACGTGTAAGTTCCTCGTCCTTCCTCTCATCTGCTGTTGCGGTGACAGTTGGGGCAGGACTGACGGGGCTCACCACATATTTAGAACAAATTAAGTCCATCGTAGGACAATTGTCCAATTTCCTTGAGGAAAGCCAGAGGGAAGGCTGGGACATGTGGAAGAGAGAAACAGTGTTTGAAAATAAGCACAAGATGCTTCCAGTCACATTAGTGAAACAAGTTCTCACAGTGTTCAACCACATTCTGCACAAGTTTCTTTCATCTTTTTGAACTGTAATGAAGTTGTTGCATGTCCTCAGGTTCCCGGTGCCTCTCAGCTTCATGTCAGCGTCTTTGTCTGCCTTCTCTTTCCTTTCAGGGCAGAGAGGGAGGCAGTGAAAGCAAAGGGTTGGAAGACATGGGAAAGAGGGATGGAGAAAGTGAAGTCAGAACAGATGCAGTAAAGGGGTGGAAACAGAAGTGTGGAGAAGTGGGGAAGGAGAAAGTGAAACGATGTTGACTGACGCGGTTACACCCCCCCTCACCTCCCACTCCCACGGTGTACAGGCAGAAAGTATTTCCTGTTATAAATAAGAGTACAGTTGGCTCGGCAGCCGTGCGTGCCTCTGCATCAGATCCAGATGGCTTCTATTCACTAACCTCTGATATCAGACAGGAACAGAGGAGGGGGGTGTGCAGTGTGGGCTCTCGTTGTAGAACAGGGCTTGACTGATGGAACACACACACACACACACACACACACACACAGAGCTTGCTGGCGGCTCTCGACTCTCCCTCTGCCTGGCTATCTCAGTCATTCTCTCTGTTAATACTCACACACAGTCTGTCACTTCCTTTCTGTTGGCTTTCCCGTCCTCTATTATCCACCGCCACTGTTGTTGCTGCATTCTCAAGGACTCACTTGGCACTGCTGGCTGTGTTGGAAATTTCTAATTTATTTTCATTTCCATTTTTCCTTTTTGACTTTTTTTGTTAAATCTTGCATGTTTTCAGTCTTTGCCATCACACAAACAGACAGTCTATGCACTATAAAAGTTGTATTTAACGATTTTATGATCCTTTATTTTATTCCTAGACTATATAAAACATGGAAATAGTCTCTGTCACATGCCCAAAGGTTTCTGAAGAGCCATTGTGAAGCGCTCACTCTCACTCTAACTCCTGACTAATACAAAAATGGACAAAGAGGTGTAGCTGAGGCAGGCTGAATCACTACCTAGCGGCTAGACACCTGACCTGTGACAGCACCCACCGGTCACTCAAAGCAGCCATGGCCATAATTATGCATAACTTTAATATATTTAATGTGATATAATATAATTAATATAATATAATTTAAACAGGTGAGCTATATAAAAACTTCTGCTCCAGATGTTGCTGCTCGGCGTCCTTATATACATGATATAATTCATAGTGTGACTCACCGGATGTACACTGCTGGTATAAGTCCTGCCATTGATTGCTTGCTTCATTCTGCTTCACGGCATCTGTATCTACATTTCCCTGTCTACAGTCCCTGGGAAACAAGAACAACCGCCTAGTGGCAATCTACATGCTGAAAATGGCAAATTAGCACCTGGGATGCTAATAGAACGAACGTAACCAAGCTAACAACTGTTACCTCTTCTTTTCCAGTGATGTAGTCTTTTTTTATTGCCAGTACTCGCCTCCCGATGTGCAGATGCTCCACCAAAACAAGTTCCCCCTTGACATTATTTTGCAACAGCACCATCGCTGCATCCTGGGCTTGGCTCCACCTAAGAAGTTTGTGATTGGTGATTGTCTGTTATTACCAGTGAGATAACAAAACCAAAAACAAAAGAGAAACTATAGTTTTGCGATAAATATATGAATAAATACATACATTTCTAACAAGTCGTCTTAATTACAATCTTGGAAACCATTGGCTGTCATCTCATGACTTAGCCTTTGGGGGCAACATCCAGTATTTTGAGGCTTCTAGCGTAGCCAGCAGCTGTCCTGGTAAGGGATATCCAGGCCAAGGCTTTGTCTTCCACGTGACAGTCATTGTTTACAGACCTGTTAGCAGCTTGAGACGAATGAGAGTTGAGAAGAATGGAGTTGAGACGATGTTTGTATCTGCATATGAATGTAGCAAATTTTTTTTTAAGCTAATAAAAATCTAATCATGGTCAGACCATAGCCGCTGGGTTTCTGAGATTGCATTTCAGCTGCCTCCTTTGCTCTCCGCACAGACTGTTAACCTGCATGCAACCAAAGCCCATTCAAACGTGATTGGCCAATCCTACTTGAACTACAAACAAAACCAGAATGCTTCTGATGCCAAAATCTTGTCCCTTGTCTACAGATCCTGCAGTCATATGTAGATAACTCTAGAGATTGTGGGAAGCACCAGTTTATCAGACAATATTTGTCTTGTTGATTGCAGCCAGCCTATTGGCAAATAAGCTGAAGGTCACAGATGGCAGTGGCCGATGTTTATCTGTATCATCAACTTTGAACTCAGTAAATGTTGTCAGTCATTTGCGGTTGGACTAGCATACACAGCTGCTGTTTCAGAGAAGAAGCCACTGGCTGGACACGACTCTGGTGTGACGAAAGAGGGCTAAGGGTGACATGTTTTTTCTAATGAATATTTCTTTGTTTCTCTGACACAAAAGCAGGACTAAATAACCAAATAAACAACAACAGAAAGCATCTGTATTGGCACCTGCTATCTGCCAAATTGTTATTTTAAACATCGGTTGCCTGCTGATTGGCCCAGAATTTCAAAATCGATGCATCACTATCACTAAGATCTTAATTGAAATGTTATAAATAGTTAAAAGAAAATGTGTTTCCACCCCTAAATACATTATACCCACCACAGCTATTACAACGTGTAAAGATTAAAGTATATATAAAATGGGCGGAATGTTACCTCAGTGCTGTGATGTGCCGTAGAAGGTTATCTTTCATCCCTGCTCTGTCCTCCATGTATTCCTCCTTCCACAGCTGCATCATTCAAACTCTAAGAGCAAAGCAGAGTCAGTAAAGGCAGCGATGGGGGGCGTGGCTTGGTAGTGAAATGTGTTAATCGCGGCAGTAATCTCTCGACGCCTGCCAGGCTCCCTCCCTCGTCGCCTCTAAAGTCGTTAGCTAGCAGACTAATTAAGAGACAGCCAGACAGTGGCACGTGCACGCTGCCTCTCTGGAGGCCTTCCCTCATCCGGCCCGGCAGAACAAAGTCTCTGAATGACAATGAGACTACAGTCAGATCTCTAAACCTGTGGAATAACAGCAAGATGTAGCTGATAAAAACACTCCAGACACATTAATTTCATATTTTTAGCCCTGTTTTCATCATTCATCACCTCTGAAAATCATTCATCATTTAACAGCCTCGCCACCAGGTTGGATTCATGATTTAAAGCAAGAAGCCTCGAGCTCATTCATCATTTAAAGTGAGAGGTGACCACATGGCTGTGATTCCTTAGTAAATGCAGCACAGTGTTTGTCTTGTCTGTTTTTGGTTCATCCTCTGCCAGGGCTGGGTCTCCGCCTAGACTCAGACATGGTGTTACAGAGCTTCACCTGTCCGTCCACACAGCCGCCCCTGGTGTTTGCAGCGTGTTTCATCAAAATGTGCTGCTACGCTTGAATTTATCCTTTGAAAGTTGACCATGCACACTTACAGTCATTGAAGCAACAGGGGGTTGAATCAGTAGCTTTAGGGCATTTTATATTCAGTTTCTCCTGCTGCTCATTGTGGGATTTAAACCTGCAACCTCCAGGGCACAGGACTCTAATCTTCAAGGCTCTGCAGTTTAATCAGATCTGAAAAAAGCTTCTTGCAGGCTTTGAATCAGTTCAGGACCAGCACCTAAAATGGAGCTCATTTTTCCTTTTTTTATGACCATTCCTGTGAAATTTGTTCTGCTTGCGAGCGGCGGCCGCCTGCCTGGTCTACATTTCAATATTTCAGAGTCACTAAGTGGTGAGTTGCTAGGCGATGCAGTAGGGCAGCATGGGTAAGGGAGCGTGATAGGCAGCTTGTAGCTGAGAGCGATCTGGAGGGATACAAAGCCCAAGTTGGCTGCCTGCCCGTTTTCCATTCATATTCCCTCTCCACCACACACACACACACCCACTTGGCTGCACACACACTCTCATATGCTCACACACACCAGACAAGAGACACTCTCTACACATCCAGCCACCCACAGACTCACACAGCCATCACACACTTAGACAGCACCTCTGTGTACACATGCACACAGAGTAAACAGAGCACTTCCCCTGATGAAGACCCGCAGTAAAGAGATGCTAATAAAACATGACTGCATGAGGGCAGATACCAGAAGGTCCTGTGCTCTGTGAGTCAGGTAACAGCCAAGCAGACAGCACTGCTCATCCACATGCTCATTTAAAATGGGAAAATGAACCCATCATTCCTTCGCAGATGTAATGGGAGCACAAGTGTTGCATCTTTGATCTGAATGCTTGTTTTGTGTATATGCTTAATTAAAAAAACTGCTTGTTGATGTGACATGTTTTTTAATCAATAAATTGAAGTCTGTATTTTTCTATTTTTCTATTATCTTTGTAGTAAATAGTAAGAGTCCTCCAAGAAGTGTTAAACAAACTAACCCCCTGTCCTGACAGCAAGCATGCCAGACACATTTGTCACTCGCCAGTCTCAAGCAATGCAAACGATCATCTAAGCGGCTGTGCATCTTGCATCACAGCTGTGTCTGGCGGTGGTAAAGGCGTTCTGAAGCGTATATATAGACTTCAAGTCAATTTGTTTTGACAATATGCTCATAAACATGAAGTTGATGCCCAGTAAAACAGCACTGAATACATATTTCATCAACATTTGATGACCTAGGCAGACCAGAGTGTGCTCCAGAGCCAAAGCAGTTCACCAGTCCATCAGACTCACCCTTCACTTTTACCAGCGGCTGGGAAGCCAGACATAAGAACCTCAGGAAAGTTTGTCAGCAGTGCTCATTCATGGGCAAACTGTACATTTACTGCCACTGGACAACTTCACTGCTAAATTTTAATCCCTCTGCTCTGCTTGCCCATACCTGTCTGCTCTGAGCTGCCACCAATGCTTTCTTTTCTGTTTTTTCTTTTCTCTCTCATCACCATTTACACACACAAACACACACACACACTGCAGTGCATATACCACAATCATATGCATCATGTTTATGGAAAAATAGATAAGAAATATTCACACATCAACGAAAAAACTGCACACTGCTCAAAAAGCTTGGCTGCACCTTTGCTGCTGGAGGCTTTGAAGTGCGCAGACAAGATGGATCCTAAACTGATAACTTCAGCGTGGCATGAATGCTGTCATAACTCAAGCGTGATGCTGATGTGATGTTTGTAGTCTAGACGAGGGGTTACAAAGAATTAGAATTATTAATCCATTTTTGTCTTTTCCGTGCTCAGGACACAAAATTTGTCTCTTGGCGACGGAGAGGACCAAGAGGATTTTCTTGGTGATCTTACTCTCCATTCTGACCCCCTGACCCCAGACGGGCTGCCATGTACCCCTGCTAATGCTGTGGAGGTGCACAGGGACTCACAGCCAGGTGAGGACAGGACACCTACTACTGGGGATGCATGAAACCTATGCCTATGCCAAACCTATAAAATGCTTAAGTACAGTATCTGTATATTACACAGTCCTCAAGTCAGATTGACTTTGAACAGCATGTGACACCTGTCCTTAGATGTTGATTGGGACTGTGAAAACATCAATGTAGAAGTCCAAATCTGGCCACCAATAGGGTGCTAGGTGGCCCTCCAATGATTTTCCTATTCACAATGAAAATAAATAGTTCCACAATGGGGATTTTTTCTGTTTGTACATAGATTAGTAAATGTTCAATAATGTTCCTTGACTGTTACTCAGGGAGTTAAATAATATCCTGCGCACACTAAAAGAGCTTAAACATGCTTTTCATCTCTATAGGAGCAGTTTATGGTTTATCCTTATAAATCCAACATTTGAGTGACTGCATGATGGAAGAGGCTCCAGCTGTGTTTAATGTTTTCAGAACCAGACAGATGTATCAGTCAGACACATATTGTCCTTGCACAGCTATATTGGTCAATAACAGTATCAGTGTATATGTTGTCCGATATTTTCTTACAGAATATAATGCAGGTTCCTCTTTTTTTCTTTTATTGGCAGCTATGTTTTATTTATAGCTTACTTATTTATAATTATTAAAAGCACCAGCAAAAGCTTGCTGTGTCAGTGCCCTGATTCCAGTTTGGATTTTCTATCGATATCAGAACCCATTAGGCCCCTAAATTCCAGTATTGGTTGGGCTCTAAATGTTATACAACTCTTTCAGATGTAATCTAAACATTTACAACAAAAATGCAGTTGCAGCTATTAAATGCAATAAAATATCAGATTTATTCAGATTGATCTGTCATTCATTTACATCTAGTGTCAGTCCTTGTACCAAATTAATTCAGTTAATTGACAAGTTTAATCAGTTCATTTGAAAACAAAGAGTTGCAAAGAAAGATGAGTTATTGGTATTTTCTTTTTCTTTTTTTTTTTTTACTTTTGTCTGTTATTAACTGGCCCCTGGCTTAGTCTCATTTTGCAAAAGTGGCCCACCACCAAAGCAAGTTGAGCGCCATTTATTTCCTCACCTCGACTGTCCAAATGTCCCACTTCTTTCTATGTAATATTTTTGTTTATGTTGCCCTTGTTGTCTGTCTGTGTGGTTGGAAGTGGAGGTAACTGCTGGTGAAAGTGACATTTGTTTTCTTTCTCTCTATCGCTCCCTCTGTGTCAGCGGTTCAAACTCTGACACTGTGTGATTAGCATTAGCTTAATCTGCAGCCACTCTGTCTGCCACAGCTCCCGCAGGAGCTCAGAGGCTGCCAGGGACAGCAGTGACACACACACATGCACTGACCTCATGCTGAACCATAGTGTCACTGCTGCATCTGTGTGTGTGTGTTCACAGACCTCTCTTTTTAGATTATGTCAATCACAGTCTGCCTGCTGTATAAAGTGTGATGTCTCAGTGATGCTAACAGCACTCTCCTCTCAATCCCAGATGCCATGAGGAGCAGTGGTAAAATCCCAGAGGAGGCCGTCGTTGATGAGGAGGCCATCTTGAGCCTCCTGGAGAACAGTCAGACCTTCCTCCCACTCTCCCAGACATCCAACCACTCGCCCCTGTTAGGTATGGGAGCCACCTCAATCCACACACAGCTCCAGTCTGCTCACTGTGTCATCCTTCTTTGTGTTTAAACATCTGTTTAAAACTTTGATTTATTGAGATTAATGCCTGGCTAAGATGTGCTTACAAGCAGTGACTGAGCCAAAAACCTGTAAATAAATAAACAGAGGTTCAAAGGTTGAGCCAATTTATAGCATAAAGTTGTTGCTTGCAGCTAATCAGTGAAATGTCTTTTAAATGCTTTGCTTTTGTTGTATAGACAGCAGCCAAGACCAGGCCATCATCGATTTGCTGGCAGGCCTGGAGGACGACGGTTTCTGCAGGGCCCCTGTCAGGCAGAATTCCCAGTCCCAGTCTCTTCCTGGTGCCAGGAGCTACCACTGCAACAGCGATGAGGAGGAGGCTGGGCCGGAGCTGGACAAGGAAGAGGCCGAGCTCAGCATGGTCATGTCACAGCGGTGGGACAGCGAGCCTCCTGAGAACTCGTCCTCAACAAGGCACGTTTGTCTCTGTCGTGTTTGAGTAAAAATATCAGAAACAGCTCAATTTAAAAAAACAGATGTTGGCAGGATATAAACATTACAAATGGAACACAAATGAGTGTATACAGAGATGAAGCTGCCATCATAATTTGTGCAGACAAGACAGAAGCTGGGAAACAAACCTCAATCCTGTTTTTGCAGCACTAAGTACTGATGGCAGGCATTGAATGTCTGCTCAGAATGTAGCTGTCTTTGATCAGAGAGATTTAAATTTAATAACAGTTTTGCCAATCTAAAACTTTATTTTGGCAGAGGTCTTATACATCTGCTTAAACTTAGACATTGAGAGATTTGGTTTCTTTTGTTAAATGTTTCAATGTTTAAATGTGCCATTTTTATTTAAGTACTGTATTGAGAAAATGAGTTTTGGCACTGATAGACAGTTTTGAACAGTAATGAGCCTTTGATGAAACTTGCATATAATATCAAAGGCAGCTTAAAAAGACATCTTTCTACAGAACAATAAGAAGCTTTGCAGACGTGTATGATGCTTTAACTCGTACACTTGTACTGTATGTTTATCATTTCTGTATGACTAAAACCCATAACTTTTAGCCTCACACTATGGAGAGGGAGGGGAACCTTCAGTTGGTTTTGTCTCATGACAGTTCTGACATGATGGAACTGACATGATGGAAGATCTTTTCACACGAGATGGCCATTGCATTCCATTTGGCATACTGTATGACCTACAGTATGCCAAAAATACCAGGATGTCTTACTGCATTCAGTCACATTTTGCAGTATGCATTCTGTTTTATTCTGATTCATAATCATCTGCATAGGGATCAGCTGAGAGAGCACACAGATGACAGCTCACTGATGCCACATTCCAAATCACACACTTTACTTTTCATACCCCTTCCAGTGTGCCCTATGCAAACTAAATTTGGAAAAAAATATGAACAGTAGTCAAATTATTTTCTGATTCCATTTGAACTGTGACACAAATTACACTTTTGTTGCTTGTCAATTTAAAAAATAATTTTACAAGTCAAGACGGTCTCAGTTTGTAGGTTTGTCATAGTTTAGGTTCATTTTGCGTTAAACCATTCAATGAACTACATCGCTTGTCTCGCACAATATATGCCATCAATGCCAATCTCACCGCCCCTTTTGGCATTATCTTACCTCAAGTGTTTTATGCAGCAGCTCATGGTGCTTTTATCAGCCGTGAAGAGAAGATGAGTAAGACCCGTTGTTGTGTGACTAAATCCCAGTATGAAAACACACAGGCATCGTAGCTTCAGCGCCTAACGTTAGCTTTAGGAGAGAGAAAGTCATAACGTGACTTCTGGGTGTGTAGTCTTTCTTATTATGTATCTTCACGGTCTGATACTTAAGCAGTTTTATGACAAACTGTGACTTGCTTGACTTGAAAAATTATCTTTTAAATTGACAAACATCATATGCGTGATTCATGACAGAATTCAGATTGGATAAAAAAAAAAAAAATTGTCTCTCGCCAGTGAGTAAAGTTCATATTTTTTCCAAAGTTAGGTCTCATGGTGGTCCACTGGAGAGACTTAGGCCCTCTATATGAGCAAGATAGTCAGTTCTAGGCACAATGATATGACAAAGTAGTATGTCCCATGTACGTACTTTGTATGTACTTTGTATGTATGTATGTACTTTGTAAGGGTAGCAGCTGCAGAAATACTCAAGGTAAAAAGGAAAAAGTAAGCGATTTGGAAAGCATGTCCATGGTTCAATTTGAATGTCAGGAAAGATAACAATCAGTCAGTAACAACATAGTAAAAACAGCTCCGATGTTACTGAAACAAACTCACAGATTATATCAAATCTTTTGACAGCAGCCATGTGGGAGATTGGATGATGGAACTGCTTAAACTTCAAAGTCAGCTGACCAAATTTTCTGACATGTCAGAAATCCATGCCAATCCAATCCAAGTGCTAGTTTGTTGGTTGTATGGGCAAGTAATTACTCATGACAAACTCTTTAAACCTGAATGTCAAACTACAATTGATCTGGCAGAAATTCAGTCTGATTCTGTAAGTGATCTGGGGCCATCAGTTGGGGGTTAAAATCAGGCTTTAGTCTGTACGGTTTCTGTCCAGCTTAAAGAGTAATTTAAGTGACAAGCAACACATGAAGATAAATGAGAAACTAGTGAAAGTTTCGGTCTCCACACTGTCTGTGTGCCCCTACTTCAGTAGGAAGATGAGCCAGCAGACACTCAGCAGTCAGATGAAGGTCGTGTACAGAGAGCCGTGCCTGTGCATTGTTTAATCAGTGTTCTCATAATTGCTGTGTGTGCAGGCCCAGTGTGAAGGAGCCAGAGGATGGTTTCAGCGATGATCAGCAGGAGTCCTCAGACGAAGACATGGACTGGAGCGGGAACAATTCTCTGTTCGCCAATCTGTCCATCCCCCAGCTTGATGGGGCCGCAGACGAGAGCAGCGGTGAGTCATCTCATACTGAGACGGCTCTTAAATGTCAGTTTGCTTTGACGCTTATCTGACATCCCCTGCTGATTCATGTTCCATCAAGGATATCAGGATACAGATCAAACAGCAGTTGCACAAAAACAGTTTGGATTGATGCTAAGTTTTGGCTGTATGATCTAATTTCTTTATGAGATTTAATGTAGTAGATTTATTAGCTTTAATAAATCAAGCTTTTTTTAGCATTAGCTGCACTTACCTCTGCTACCCTTACATGGATTTATTGAGGCGTTTCGATATGCTAATTGCAAACTTCTTGGCACGCACATCCAATTTAAGATCAAACGCAATTCATCAGCACACTGAGGTGGGTAAGAACAGACTTGGCTGTGAGTGCACATTTCATGAATCACAAGTAGGATTTTCCTATTTTCTTCTTAGTGCTTTATTTTAAAACAAATATAAGAGAAAAGTAAGAAAATAGGTGGCCTGGTGGCTCAGTTGGAGCATCTACTGGGGCTGTGAGTCTTCTTCAGTGGCAGTGGATTCGGCTCCCGCCTGCGGCCTGTTGCTGCGTGTCACTCCCCCAGTCTCTCTCCAACTTTCATGTCATGTCTTCAGTTGTCCTACGAATAAAGTCATAAAAGTCCAAAATATAATATAAAAGAAAAAAAGAAAAGAAAATATTTATGCCTGAAGGCCATTGCCTACAATGGCTAATTACACCCAAAGAATACTGATGGGATAGCAACCACATTCTCCCTCATCTCTGACTCTGATTTTGATCCTGGTCTGACCTTTTGAAAATATCAGATATTACATTCGTCATTGATGTGCCTTGTACACAGTGATGTGTATTTAATGACACCCCCTCTTAAATTATCATATTGCCCACTGATCACACTTACAAAGACACATTCACATTTTACATATTTCTTTAGGGCTAAATTGAGTGAAGGGTTTGCCATCGGCACTAAAACATGGTTATAATTATGCGCATAAACTGCCATAGCAGGTAAATATATGGAAACTGCTGTGCATATACACAAATTAGTATTCAACGTTATATGATTGTATAGATAGTCATACAAGTCTCTTTGTAGCCAAGTTTTAATTTGTCTTACAAGTCATAAGCACACATTCCAGTGTCAGATGATAGTTATCATTAACTCACCTGAACTAATAGTACAATTATCACAAATTATCACATCAATACAAACAGATCTATCTTTGAACAGCAGCCAGCAAGGGACGAGTTGCTAAATGCTTAAGATGAGAGATAAAGGATAAGACTATGTAATGTTCCTCTGTTTTAAATGTCAGACAGTGGGAGTCGTCATACCAAAAGTTTGCAGTCTAATTAGTTGTAGCACCACTGGAGCCAGTTCCGTATTACAGTAGAACTGACTTTCCGGGGCTGGATTCATAAAGGATCTTTCCACTAGGAGTCGTCCTAAATGGCACTAAAAGTTCCAAGGCAAGAGTTTCCTTTTAAGAGCTGTACACAAAGCCATGGGAGCAGCTTTTTCTAAGAAACGAAGACCATTTCTAAAGTAAGAATTTGAGTGAGGTCGACCCTGTTGCTGTGGATGACACATTATTTCTGAATGTCTGCAGTGTTGGTGTGTGACAGGTGACCAGTCTGTGTCAGTAAATGTGAAGTAAAATATCAATCAATAAACAGGAGGATGAGGAACACATTGGATTAGATAGATATGATCGATAAGATGGAAGTTAAATATTGACTTGTTAAGCATATTGTGTCTGGCATCAAATACCATCAACATGTGACATTTTTCCAGCTGACAAAACAAATCATCATACTTTGATGTGGTAATTCCACCTATAGCACAGATTGTTCTGGATTATCCAGTCATGGCCATGAAATCGCCTTTATTTGTGTATTAATTGCAGTTGGAGATGGTTTAATGTGTACTTAATGAACTGTCACACAGATTGGGGCTGAAGAGTGCACACTTGGTTTGATGAATAATCCTGACAGACAGCTGAGATTATCAGCGCTGCAAACTGTATTTACAAGTGTCCAAGCAGCATAGAATTTTACAACTCATCAACTCCAGTGTTACTGGATAGGTTCAATTTGTTGGTGAGCCAGTTGAACTGATATCACATGGCAGCCATCAAAATTTGCTCTTAATATGTCACTTTTTTTTAATTAAAACACTGATGTGATGAGATGCACCATAGACTGTGAGTGAGTCTTTGTGACTTAACTTCTCTCAGATTTAGATTTAGAGCTACTTTAAGTGCTAAAATGCTTTGTGAACTCTCAGACCAAAACCTAGGGAGCCTTAAAGTTAGGGTTGATACTTTTTTTGTATTTTTGGGAGTTTTTCCTAAGTAAGCCAGTTAGGAGCTAATTTTAGACCTGGAATGTTCTGTGAATATGGCCCCAGGTGGTTTCCTTTAATCATTGATAAATAATTGATCAATGCAAATAAATCTGGAACTTCTTAGTCCATGTTAGATTTCCAAGGGGTGCAGACCTACAACCAATCAGAGCTATAAAACATGATATAGACACATGCGAGTTGGGGTGGTACTTGGTCCATTTTCAAGCAGGAAAAAATGTTGTCTGTAATTTCTCAAATTACAGCTAAAAAGTGCACTAAAATATCTTTCTGAAAACATTTTAGGTTAAACGTAGGCAATGTTCTAACAGATTCTTGAGTCATATTTGATTACCACTGCTTAGTTTGATATTTTTATCTGAGTTTCCTGATGCTTCTCTGTCAGTCATCGTCTCAGACCCTCCCCATAATGAATAAATGGTTTTGATTGGCTTGAATGAGTGGGTGGCCAAGTACATCTGTCAGAGAAAATAAAACATAAGGTGCTGATTTGTCTGGTTCCTTGGCTGATAAATCTGAGGTTTTTAAAAGAACATAATTCATCTTGATTTAGAGAGACATGCATATGTGAAAATTAGATATTTTAATCCATATCTTGCTGCTAGTAACTCTTACTAAGGTGCCTCTGTTTTTCTTCCGTTGTATCCATAGATTCGTCTTTAACGGACAGTGGTTCCAGGACCCAGTCTTCTCTCATTGTCACAGAAAAGATGCTCGGGAAGAGGAATCCATTCTCCGGGGAGACAGTTCACCTGGAGCCACCTTCGTCAGCTAAGATCCTTATGGAGTGCAAGCACCCCGAGCACAGACCAGTTCATGTACTAGACACGGAACAACCACTTGACAAGCACTTTCAATCAAAAAGCAGCCAGGACAGCAGCAGTGAATGTTCAACAGGGTTCAAGGTTAATAAAGAAATCCCCTATATTCCACCAGTCAAACACCCCATCCCCTGCAAGATAGCCAGTCACTCAGAGGTGTCTCCCATCTGTGTTGACAAAGAGGACATACGACCCCTGTACACCTACGACAAGAAAACCTCCTTATCTTTGGATAAGACAGATCTAGAAAGCTTCACATTCGGTAATGGAAAGGTCACCAAAAACAGGAAGAAGTATAGCAGCATAAAGAATGTAGAAAAGAACTGTCTGTCCATTCTCCAGAACCACAGGACCTTCTCTCTGTGTTACTCAGAGCTGAGAAACTGCTCAGCGAAGACAGAGCTGGAACTGAGCCAGAAGGACAGTAAAAGCCCCATCCTGAGGAACATCTCCTCATCCCCGTCACCTATGGAGGAAGATGAATTTCTTGATCCTCAGGAGGAAGAAATGGGCCAGGACAGTGAGGAGGGAGATGTGGGTGAACTCAAAATCAGGTACGAGGACTATCAGGAAAATAAGACGGAGAGGACTATAGTAGCCCAGCAGGAAGCACACTACAAGTTCTTCCCCAGCGTCATCCTCTCCAACTGCCTCAGTAGGAAGAAAGCTGGGAGCAAAAAGCTGGCTGATTCCTGCAGTGAGCTTGAACAGGCCCAGCCTCGCAGATCCAGGCTAAAAGTGAACAAAAAAAGGTTGGGGATGGTAGGACAGAGGAACAAATTAAAAGTTGACACAGTTGAAAGCTCTACCTCTGACAGCCAGGTTAGCACTGGCCTCACCTCAATCACACCTGCTGGTCCAGTGACAGCAGACGCAGAGATGCCAGTTGTGGAGGAAAAACCAGTTAAAGAGGCTGAGCCAATTAAAGATGGGCCAATCACAAAGGAGGAGCCAGAAAGTGAGGAGATGTCTGTAAATGAACTGACAAAACCAATCTCAGAGCCCCCTGCCAACACCCCTTCCAGTCTTTCTGAAGAAGCTAAAGACTCAGCAGAGGATAGGTTAAGCCCATTGCAAGATATATCAGATAAAGTCAGCTGTACTAAACCGTCAGCACTACCTGGTAGTAAATACACCCTGAGGGCCAAACGGAAGATGATCTATGATGGCGAGGATGGAGAACACTCAGGTGCCACTCGTTCTAAAAACCCAAACTCTGTCAAAGAACGACTCAAGGACACAAATGTCCCCAGCGGGCAGGAAGTAAAATACCAGAAACGGCGCAAGAAGGAACCCCCTATCATTATCAAGTATATTATTATCAACAGGTTCAAAGGACAGAAAAACATGCTGGTGAAGATGTCAAAAGTGAATGCAGAGGAGCAGTTGGTGTTACTGACACCAGACAAGCTAGAGCAGTACAACAAACTGGCCCCTCTCAAAGATTTCTGGCCCAAGGTGCCTGAATCGACCGCTGTTAAGTTTCCCATCACTGAGCCAAAGGCTAAAAAACACCCCAAAAGAAAGGCAAAGGTCAACTCCACAAATAAAAAAACAGTCTGCAACTCCTCTAAACCTCGGGTCAGACGGTCTGAAAAGGTCAAAAGGATTAAAGGCTGTCAGAGAGGCCCACTTCTACCCTCGCTGCCGCCCCCTCGGCCATGCTACTGTGAGCTAGCAGATGACCATGGCATTGAGTATACGGATGTCATGGTAGAGTTGGGCTACCTCTCTGATAGATCCCCAAGCCCTACAGACTCAACACCACCACGTTGTTGGTCCCCAAGTGACCCTTTCATGGACACCAAGAGTTCAGAACAGCTGATAAATCCTCTCAGTGACCCATGTCTTAGTTCTGCTTTTCACAAGCCAGGCACAGTGTCTTCAACCAAAGGAGCACAAAAAAAGCGTCAAACTGCCAAACCTAAGAAATCAACAGACACAAAAAATAAAGCTAGCAAGTCTGCTACTAAGCCTTCAGAGGAAGAGGAATCCAAAAAAGAGAAATCGAAGCAAAGTAATGGTGCTACTGCAAGACAGAGGAAGAAAGCTAAAGATGTCACTGAAGCTACAATTAACAGTTCTGCAACCACAGCGGGACCTAGGAAGTCTCGCAAAAAGAAGACTGAAGAACCCAAAAGCCATGATGGAAGTAAAGACAACTCCCAGCTCCTCTTCCCAGAGGATGATCTGTCTCCCTCTGAGAGTTCCTCTCAAGAAGTTCCTCCATTTCAGCAGCCAGCGAGCACAGAGAGCAACGGCCAGAGCACTTCCCAGACTACACCTAAATTAGATTTAGTAGCTCAGTCTGTAGAACCAAAGGTTGAGGACTGTGAGACTTCCATCATGGAGGTCAACCAAAGCTTTTCAGCACAGGCTCTGCTGAAGAACCAGGGATGCCAGACCACTGTTGTAAAGGCAGAGGCTTCACAGGAGACCACAGTTACTCCATCTCCTCTGGCTGGTAGACCCTTATTAGAAGACTTTAAAGAAGCCCAACTAGTAGCAGCCTCCCCACACTCTGGCCCTAAGAATGGGGAAATCCCCTCGCTACCAGAGACCCCCCCTGGCTTGGCTGTCCTCAAGCAGCTTCTCCAGAAGAGGCAGCAAGGACAAGCCCTTCCTATACAAGTAGTTGGTACAGACAGCCACTCCACTGCCATAGCTCAGGCCACAGCACTACTAGATCCCACAACTAAACCATCTAAGCCCAGAAGAGCTCCCTCACTACTCGGAAACCCAGGGCCCCAAAAACTATCACTCCCAAGGACAAAAAGCCCAGAATCAGGAAAGGCAAGGCAAGCAACACTCAGCCAGATCTTTCAGTGAAGCAGGAGGGCAACCTGTCAGATGACTGTCCCATCTTCCTGTCAGACCCAGGCATGGACAGCTGCAACTTCATAGAGGACAGCCTGTCACCAGAGCTCCCACACAACTATACCTTTGACATAAATGCTATTGACCAGACGGAGTTCTCCAGCCCATACAGTGGCAGTCAGTTTGTCCTAACTGATAAAAATTTACCAGTTAAGTTCTTGAGTGATGTCAGCCAGGAAGCTGTGTCCGCCCAGGCACTGGGCTTTGAGAAGAAGCTTGATAAGCTATTTGGTTCGGGGGAAGAACAACAAAAAGGCTCTGGTTGGCACAAATCAAGACCCGTCACCCCTGAGCTTTTTGATAGACCTGAGAATAGGGAGCCTGTGTCGAATCACCTCTCATTCCTCGACTCTGAGAAAATCAAAAGCAGAGAGTGGGACTTCTCTTTAGGTAAAGCCCACACACTCAGCCCTTTTCAAGACTTTCACTGTGAGAAAAAGAGCTCCTCTTTTCTGTCTTCGACCCTGTCCTACCTTTGCCTTTAAGTTCTGCGTCATTTGTCGACCATGAGGGCTCCCCAACGGGGGAGCTTCTGGAGGGCATAGATGGACTAACATCCACCACGCCCAGTAGCTCCCCACGCTCCATCAGCTCACTTTCCCAGGTGAGGGCAAGCCAGCTGCTGCGGGGGGCAGGAGGTGGAGCCCACATTCTCAAGCCCCTCATGTCCCCTCCAAGCCGGGAGGAGATACTCAGCACTCTTCTGGACCTGGAGATGTCAGAGGCCACCTTCCAGGAACCCTTCTGCAGCAACCCCTCTGATGCACCAGGGAAACCAATGTAAGATCATATGCAGTTGCACAGTTGCAAGTGCTAATTATTTTTATGATAAATGACAGGCATAGACTCTAATATTGTTTAGCACTTGTCCTGCACTGGCCCATACATTTAATGGCCAAAGTACATTTTTGTTGACCCAAATATAAAATGTTCAAAACAATACAGGAAAAGAAATTTAATGCAGCTTAACACCATCTTCCTTAACTGTGACACTTGCATTGTTCACTTTCCGCCATGAATTGTGAGCATTGATTTTGATGACAAACAAGGTAGACTTCTTGGCTAGTTGAGGAAAGTGGCAGCACATACTGCACTGGTGCAAGGTTAAAATGGTAATTGGATCGTATATCTTGAGATATAATCTTAAAGGTATACTATGCAGAGGAATTATTTTTATATGAGTCTTTACATCCTTTTTTTTAAAGAAAATACTGTATAGCATACCTTTTAAATCTAGATGTCAGTGTCAGCTTCAAAAATCCAGTATTAGTCGGGTTGTAATTAATACCATCCATGGGTTTAATATAGTATATTAATAATAATATATATCATGTGATTCTGCACTTATGAAGTTGTGATGAATTACAGTAATTAAAAAAATACAAATAAGTCTATTAATCACATTCCTCTGTCTTTTCTCTAGGGAGGTTGGGGGCCGTAAATTAACGGTGAGTACCAGACTGGCTAAGGAGCTAACAGAGTTCAGCGGGGAACTGTCTTTGGAGGGCCTCCATTTCTGGAAGACGGCCTTTTCAGCCATGACACATCCTGGGACCACTATTACCTCATCTTCCCAGCCCCAGGGAGCTGAGACCTCAGAGGCGAATAAAGAGCGTGCCAAGCTTGACCCGTCCTCAGCAAGTGACAAGAAGGTCATCCTCCTGCCCTGCAGAAACCCACCAAGCCGAGAGCGTGTGCAGCTGTGGCTGGAAGCCAGGAAACAGTATGAGAGTTTACAAAAAGGGAGAAGAGATGTGGGGCTGCTGAAGAAAGGGGCTGGGCTTAATGAGGAGGGGAACCCAGAGAGAAATGAGCAGCCAGCTGCTTCCAGCTGTCCAGCAGTGAAGGTTGAGCTGTGTGACAGACTTTCCAGTATCAGGAGCCAAAGGAGAAAGAAACGCAACCTGTCCTTAGTCTTATCTCCCCTGAAGAGTACAGACTCTCAGTGTAAATCCACAGAGGTGAGTCCAGTCTCAGATGAAGGCAGTGTGGACATTGAGCAGGAGAGTGGAGAAAAAGATGATGAGGATGATGATAAAACCACTTCTCCAGACTCCCCAGAGCTGCCTCCCTGGCAGCAGTCCTGTCAGCCCAGCCCCCCAGGGCCAGACCAGCTCAGCAAAAACAGGCAAAGTGAAAACTCTCCAGAACCACTGTCACCGAGGCTCTCTGACTCCCCGGAGAGACTCAGCCCCTCACTTCTCCATGTTAGTAACAAGGAAGAAGGGATTAGTCCCCACCTCCTTCACAGCACCCCGTTTTTAAGGAGGCGGCGGAGAAGCAAGGATGATCTGGAGCCAGTGTGTAGCACGCCCATGTCAGCAGGTAAGAAAACAGCAGGTTGATTCTGCCTGTAATCTGCATCTGTCACCTGTAATCAGCTGATGAAAACTGTATAATAGATTAGTGTGCCAGGGTTTAGAATTTATCATAGCTGTCCAAATTCTTAAAACAACTTGCGTGAATCTTGTGCATGCATTCTTGCTATTAATATTAATTAACCAGTGTCTGCTCTTATTCCTGCGGCAGAGGATCCCATTTCTCAGAGACTCCAGCAGAGGAGGAGAAGCCAGGCGGACCCACTGAGAAGAGTGTTGCTGACCACACAGATGAAGGTCAGACCACAAGTGTTGACTTTTTTCCCACGTCTCACCACAGTAAAGTCCACCCTGGTTAGGGAAACAGCTTTAGAATGTCAGCATAGAGCTGTGCATGAAGTGTGTTGTATGTACTTCAGTTTCCATGAATTGAGCTTTAATTATTTTTTTCCATTCATTTGATCTCTTTACTCTTTGTCTTCCACAGAACCAGTTTGCTGCTTTGAATGTGCCAAAGAAAGATAATTCTCAGATTGAAGGGCCCAGCATAGCCAACTCTTATGGCTTCAAAATCAGCATGCAAAACCTGCAGGATGCCAAAGCTCTGCATGAGGTGAGCAGCACGTTATGGCCTTTCTTAAGTCTGTTTTTGCACTTTTAGGAAGGAAGACAGATTATATCAGTCCAATATTTAGGGTTAGAGTTGCCTAGCTTTTTATTAAATGTCATTGAGTACTATTCAATCCGGTTTAGATTTTAACATTTGCTGTAATGTTTTCGATAACTTGTGCTTAAAACAATTAAATATTTGTTAGTTTTAGTATTGAAAGTACTGAGGCTGTAAAAAATGACCAGAGTGCTCATATAAGCCAAGTTTGGTCCTGTTCTTTTGTACAAGTATGGTAAAGATCTTTAAAATCTGGGTATCATGACAACTCTGATTTGCAAGTACCTTAAGTTATAATGAATTAACAGTTTAATTGTTTTAAAAATGCAAAAATTAGTTGATTGTTATGACTATTAAATTATTTGCCAGCTATTTTGATAAGCCATTAATTGTTTTCAGTCATTTTTAAAAGAAATTCTCTGATTTCAGCTTCTCAGATGTGAATATATTCTGGTTTCTTTTGTCCTCTATGACAGTAAAGTGAATGTCTTTGGGTTGGGGACAAAATAAGACATTTAACGTCTTCATCTTCAGCTTTCGGAAACACTGAATGTTTTTACCATTTTCTGACAATTTGTGGACCAAATAACTAATAGATTAATCAAGAAAATGATCACCAGATAAAATAATAATAAAAATTAGTGTTAGTTGCAGCCCAGAGTTCTTAAATGTATAGTAAATAAAGCTCAAAGAAATGACGATTCATCTCAGCCCTCAACCGTCGAAAATGATTGAACCTGAGCCCCCCAGAAGATCTAAAATCACACTGTGCACTGAAAGCCATTTGGCTTGCAGCTTTTCACACTGTTTTTTGCTGGTTGTGGACATAAATGTCATTATTGTCCAATACAGGAATCAGTGTGGTATTGAAGCTCCCATGTCATGGCAAAAAATTGCCTATGAAGGGATGCCATGGTTGGAAAAGTACTGGGAACTCTTGAGTGTAGACGCTCACCGCTTTGTCCATTGCTGATGGCAGCGTGGCATTAGAGTGTCTTTGGCTGAGTATAGACACTGGGTTGGAGAGAGCATAATAACCAGACAACCAAAACTTTAATTTTAGTTGTGAAGGAATGATATTACATATAACCTTCATTAGAGATCCATTAGCTTTGAAGAAAATCTGGATGTTTTGCCAACTGGGAACCAGAGCCAAAAGGTTACAGGGAATCAAAAGCAGACCACAGCCATATAAGAAATAAAACCCCAACATTCCTCCTTTGTTTAGAATTTTGGTGAAGTTGAACTGTCTAGTGTTGAACTATGGGACCTATAGCTGCACCTGTTTTTCTGTATTGGAGGGAAAACTGAGAAGAAGACAGAGAATATGAGAAAACACTGGAGAAAAAGTTTGGCAGGATTGGATCGTGGACCAGCAGGGGCACACATGGTTTCAGGGTTTCAGGGGTGGCGGGTTCAGCCACTCGAGTATCTCTTGGAACACAAACTAATGTTTATGTGGCTGAGTTTTACCACTGAATCCCATTCTACTTTGAGCCCTGCAGTCTATTAGGATTTACACTTAGTATTCCTGGCATTTAATGGATATTCTTATTCAGACAGACTGCATCAGTAAACCAGCTTCAAATACTCAAAATAGTCAAAATAGTAAGCAGTCATTAGCAAGGAGTGAATTATTCAAGGCCATGCTACCCCAGCATTATTACTGCAAATAAATACTGATCAGATAAGAGGGAACGGCTGGAAAAATAAAATCTGTTTGGGAGATCTAATGATTATTTAAATGTAGTTTGAGTGAAGAGATGAAGGAATATAATCTAATAGGTAGAGAGCACCCTAATGTGGTGCTAATGATGAGTTTTCAGCCCTCATTATTTTCTTAGTTATCAGACACCATCTCCACAAAATCCCAGTCTAACGATCATGTCTTCAGATTGATTTCTCCTTTGAACACAGCACTGGTTTTCATCTGCCCCCCTCAGGTCCAGTACCTGACACTGATGGGGATGGAGCTACATGCAAGAAGCCGACGTGACCTCGAGCCTGACCCTGAGTTTGACCCAATATGTGCCTTATTCTACTGCCTCAGTTCTGATGCTCCCCTGCCAGATGTTGACAGCAGCCAGCTGACTGGTGCCATCGTGGTGGACAAAGACCATCAAAGTTGTGACAGAGGTTAAATCTCATTTTGTCATAGCCTTGCCAAAAAGGCTGTTTGTTCTCAGATGTTAGTTATGGAGTGCTGCAGGAACGAGTCCTAAAACCCAGAAATGAGTTACCATATTAGCACTTCTTGTTTTCTTGTCTTCAAGTCCATGTTTTTTTTAATAGGTTTTTGGTTGGAGGCCTGAAATAAAGTCTGTGGTTAATGCAGGTGTATGTTTGTAAAGATTATCATGCTGAACAAAACATTTAATTATCTTAAACTTTTGTTTGTCACGAAACATATTTTTTACACTTATCTCAGGCCCCCACTACCGACCCTCACTCTGTTTACATGTTCGTGTAGAGGGTCCACCACACTCAGTGTCATTCCAAACCAGTCAGCCTGAAGGGGGAGTGGATTATAAAGCCCTCCAACACCAAGTCAGCATCGATGCAGGCTCCCAAACCTCGCTCCTCTCAGGTGCGGTGCCCCTTTTTTGGCTGAGATGGAGGAAATGCCATGAAAGTTAGTTCCATGCAAGGTGCAGTTTTTTCCAAAGGATCAGTAGTAAGTTGCTTTAACTCAGACAGACATTTGATAGAAATTTTTCCGTCATGATGAATGTTTCTGTCAGAGAAAAGCGAGGGTGTACCAAATCTTGCCGGTGTGTTTACACCATCCACGCTATTTAAGTGACCCTCCACATCTACTAGTTTGACTTCACACAGAGTCACACTTGTCAGAGTGTGTAGGGGCCGGATCGGAATGGGCCTTAAATCTGATTGACAAATCCCATTGGCTTTTTGTTGAAGAAATCGGAGTGAACCAGGCTGGCCTAAAATGCATCGTGCCTGCAGCACTACGCTATTATGTAGCATTATTCAGTAAAATTCAGCATTGTTGCACATAGTCACATGATCGGTGCATATGTGCAGTTAGGCTGATGAATGTGTTGAAATGCCTTCAGCAGGCCACCGAGGAACAGCGCCCCTGCTGGTCAGGTCGGGCGTCTCCGGGCTGCAGGTGACATATGCCACTGATGAGAAGGTGCTGTTTCAAGAGCTGATCACCATCATGAGGAGGTGTGTATGTCCTCCTTAATACACCACTCCCTTTGAATGTACTGTAATCGAGTGGATTGCAGAAGCTGGTGGTGAAGCATCACTGAAGAGCTTTTCTAAATTTTGAGTTCAAATTTGGATTATGAAATGCTAACCTAAGCAGTCACTCTATATTACTCTGAAAGTAAAGTCTTGGTTCTAACATGGCTGTGTTCTGTCAGATGTGATCCAGACATCCTGGTGGGTTATGAGGTGCAGATGCATTCCTGGGGCTACCTCCTCCAGCGGGCTGCAGCGCTCGGAGTGGATCTGTGTCAGCAGCTGTCACGAGTGCCAGGTAGGGCTGACTGTCACCAGGGCTGGGACGTTTACTCTTCTAATAGTTAATACATTCCTCAGTGCCGTTATATATGAGTTCTCTTGCTGCAAGATCTGCTGTTCTTCTTGCATCCAGTGATGTTACAGGGACAGTTCACCCCAAAATCAAAAATACATATTCTTCACCTGGCTTGTAGAGCTATTTATCCAACTAGATTTTTTGGCACTCTGCTTGTGGTGCTTAAAGCAATAAAAAAATACCTTTCAAAAATTCACAACCAGTGCCTCATGACCCGGTTACTCAAGATAATCCACAGACCTGTTGTGAGCATTTTCATGTAGGAACTACTTTGTTTGTGTTTGAAAGAACTAGGAACTACTTTCTTTTCATTTAAAGACAGTAGTTTTGGTAGATTCTACTGCAGAAAGAAAATGGTTCCTACATGAAGCTGCTCACAACAAGGTTTGTGGACTATCTTGAGCAACCAGGTCGTGATTTCTGGAAACACACATTGCTGTTGACTCTCAAATGTATTTTTTGGTGCAAGGCGAGTGCCATTTTGTTCCATTATTATTGGAGAGAAGGCAAACATCTCTGCAACTGATATCTCCAAAACTCTGCAACTCACACCAAAACAGTATAGAGGGATATATAGGCCAGGTCAGAGGAAAAAGATCTATTTTTGATTTTGAGGTGAAGTGTCTCAGGCTATTTCAGCTTGGATTTCTAGTCTTCTTCTATGTTTTGGCCAACAAAGTGACAGCAATAGTCTAGGGTGGTGTTACACGGCAGCGTGGGTGTCAAAAGCTCATGTGCATTGTGTCTCAATAGATGTAGTCACTGCTGCACGCACAGGAGAACTCAACTCTCCTTATCACTATAGTAGCACTGAAGAATTTATGGCTCCAAGTGACTACATTTGCTATTAAGACTGACTGGACATCCACATGAAAAGTGCTGAATTTTCCCTTTAATAAACAAGAAGCAGAGTTCAAAGCAGCTTTTCTGCAAAGATTGATAGTGTAGAAACACGCATGGCATATAACTAGAATTCTTTCAATAGCTAACTTACCTGTGTATATCTAATAGTTTTCTGTGAGAAAAAGTCATTTGCTGAGCTAGCAGCAGAGCTCACTCTGTCATGTTCCACACAGTGAACCTCAGCTGGTGGTCAACTATTAAGTTCTTTCTTTTTAAAAGAGGCCATGCCTCCTCAGGCCATATCCATAAATTGACACTGGCTCTTATTAAACTTGTAACTGCATACTGCACATGTGCAGATTTTTGCAGAAGTGATTAGTGGTCAATTATTGAATCTGACAGTTTAGCTGATGAAAGTCCAGTCAGACTGAAGGTGTGTGAGTGCGCTTTCATTTTCTTCTCAAACAAGTGTTTGTTTTTGAGCAATCCCTTTATTTCAGTCTGTAGGAAATCATTAAATCCAGGTCAGCATAAAGTCTGTGTAAGTGTATGTGTGTGTACACACTGTAGGTAGTGTAAGTACAAACATCTGTGGCCTTGTTTGTGTGTGTATACATGTGCACAATAGCACAGATGTGTGGGAACAGTACCTGTGTGTGTGAGTCTAAGTGTGTTTGGGTGTTTCCCTGTGTGTGTCACAGTGTGTGTGTCGGAGCTGAATGGAGAGCCTCTGGCAGCTCCCCTCCTCCTCCTCTTCCTCCTCTGTAATTGGCTGTCTGTCTGGCTCCGTGTCCTCAGGTGACTCCAAAGAGAACCGCTTCACTGCAGACAGGGATGAGTACGGAGCTGACACCATGACTGAGATCAGCATCGTCGGACGCATCACCCTCAACTTGTGGAGGGTGATGAAGACTGAGGCAGGTGTCCCGGCATGACCCCCCCACTCCACCCCACCCCTCCCACACCCATGCTATCGTCAGACATCAACACTTAGAGTTTTAGCTTGTGTGACCTACTTTCTCTCATTCCCTTAGCCTGTCAGGCGGGATTCTCACACTGTTAGATTTCTCTCTGCTGCTGCAGAGGGCATCCAGTCTATTTATTGCACCATGAAATAACATCTTTGCATTGTAGTTTTAGCTTCTTTTACTGTGCCTCATCTCCCACATATGCATTGAGTTTTTTGGTTATTGTATTTTTGTTTGTTCTGTGGATCGCTGTAGGTCGGCTGAAATTCTCTACTTCTGTCTGCCAACTGTTTCTTCAGCTTTAGGCTGTGAGCTCAGTTGCTTTTTCATCAAAAATGCTTTTTTCACTCTCAGAACACACAGGGAATCCCTGGTCACAGGCTTCCAGAGTAGCCTGCAGTGGCTGTCACGTAGTTCCGCTTACATGTAAACATACAGGAATAGATGCTAATATTCTACAGTACATTTTTGATGGCCCAAATGAAAAAAACAATACGGAAACGACAATTTAAGGCCTTCCTTAGCTGGGATGCTGGCGTGGTCCACTTTTTCCATGCATTGTGGTGTTTCCTGAAGGCATTGTTTCCAATGAAAAACTTTGCTGCTTGAGGAAACTGGCAGCACACACCGTAGTACATCACGTCCTGAGATGTGTCAGATTCTTGCCAGTCCTGCTTCCATTCACTCTAAATTTGTGTTGCTGTTAATTTTTTTGATTGGCCACCTTTTGTTTCTGGTTCTTCTCTTGAACTTAAAGAAATGTTTGTGGAACAGTAACATTGTGTTGGTGACAGCTCATAGTATGAGGATAAAACTTTGTGACCACAGGGGGGACACCTACATGGAATATCTGGTGGCCACAGAGTAACTTTTTGTGGCCACAGGCCAAGGTTAATGTCGAACTTCGCTATATGACGCAGGCCAGTGCCCTCAGAAACATTTAATGCAGCCCCTGAACCTAATATGAAATGCATGTACCATATTTTGATCATCAGCGGTCCATTTCAAGGCTTTCACTTTCAGTAGCCTACATTTTAATACACCTCTCATCTACTGCATCAAACTGACCTCCTTACAAGAGTCTTTCAGATTAGGAATGGCAGCTTGTGGAAAGCTACTGGTTGCATCATGGCAACTAGTAAACAATTATAAGAAGCAATTTCGTGGTCAAGGAATTTAATGTTGAACTCCATTATAAGACTGATCACAAATCCCATGACAGGTTTTCCTTTGTGGCCCTCAATCACACACTGGCTCCCTAATTTGGCACTCAGTGACTTTGAGAACCCCCACTTTGGATGATTTGGGGAAAATCCAGTTTCAGAGGCATTTTAGCAATTCTCTGGGGCATTTTCTCATAAAACAATCTGTCCCAACTAGAGGCTTGGGACCTAAAGGTTTGTAAAAATGAATAAAAGATATAAGGAAACATATATTTCTGTTATACAAAACTGTTTTTTTTTTTGTTTTTTGTTTTTTTAATGTTTCAAATTGTTTCTTCTTTGTCTAAAAATCCTTCAAATGAAACATCCAAGAAAGAAAGACCGCTCTTTGGTCCAACTGTTCACAACTCATGTCCACACAAAGCCATAAGCTGTGATTAGTGGTCACTTTCATTGTAAAGGGTCACAAGCCAAAAATGTTAGCAACCACAGTCATAAAAGATTCAGTGTCATGTTTTAGACAAAGAAAGTCTGGGTGGTTTACAAATAGAAATTCTTTTAAAGATACAGAGGAGCTACTTCGAGGAAATAATCTAAGATACTGTTTTTATCTTTTTTTCTTCCAGGTGACGTTGAACAACTACACCTTTGAGAACGTGGCCTTTCATGTACTCCACCAGCGCTTCCCTGTGTACAGCCCCCGCACACTGTCTGACTGGTTCGACCACAACACTGACCTCTACAGGTTTGTGCCAACACCAAACACTCCAACAGAAATGAGAAATGTGAACACAGATTATTTTAAGGTTTCTGATGTTTTTTAAAACCACACAGTACACTCTCTGTCTATTTTTATTTGAATCAGCATGACCTGAGGCTTGGCCTGTATTTAAATCTATTTTACCCCCATGAATAAAAATGGAGGTACAAGAACACCGAAGCAATTTGCTTCCCAACAAACACTTAAAAGGTGATTGAAACAGTTGAGGTCTGAGTGCCTCTTATTGGTTCTTCATACGCGTCACTGTTCCTTTAAAAGCCATTTGTAAAGATCAATAAAATCATTGGATTTTAACAGTTATGCTGTGTGTGAATGTGTGTGTGTGTGTGCGTTAGGTGGAAGATGGTGGACCACTACGTGAGCCGTGTGCGCGGCACCATGCAGCTCCTCCAGCAGCACGACATCATCGGCAGGACCAGCGAGCTGGCCCGAGTGTTTGGGATTCAGTTCTTTCACGTTCTGACCCGAGGATCACAGGTACCGACACACACACGTCACACATTCTGGACACTCTGATTGGTCCAGTTCAACTGCTGATCCTGGCCCATGTGACAGTTGAGATGACCTCAGCTGTGGGGTGCCCCTGTAGCTCAGTTGGTAGAGTGTGTGCGCCATGTACTGAGGCTATTAGTCCTCTGTAGGAGCCGCTGGTTTGACTCCTGCCTGCACCCCATTTGCTACATGTCGTCCCTGCTTTCTACACACTTTCCTGTTATATCTTCAGCTGTCCCTATCAAATGAAGCACCCCCCCCAAAAAAAAAATCTAAAAAAAAGAAATATATATATATATATATGTATATATATATGTGTGTGTGTGTGTGTGTGTGTGTGTGTGTGTGTGTGTGTGTGTGTATATATATATGTATATATATGTATATATATATATATGTGTGTGTTGTGTGTGTGTATTATAATATATATATATATATATATATATACATATATATATATATATGTATAATTGCGAATCTGAATTGAGCTTAACTAAGATGCTGACCATGGCAAACATTATACCTGCTTAACATCAGCATATTAGCACTGTTATTGTGAGCATGTTAGCATGCTGACTCCAGTTAATATTTAAGTTTACTTGATATGTTCAACATTGAAGTATCAGATCTGACTCAGTATCTGTAGATATCCGACTCAGATCAGGATTGTGACCAAAAAAACTGTTTTCAAATCTGAACATGCATACTTTTGATCAACGTATGCATGTTTAAATGTCAAAATGATACTTAAAAAAGGTCTTTGAAAAAACGTTTTACCACCTGACCTGACATAGGTTTCAGCATGATGACATTGCTTCATATAAACCCCCAAGGTTGAGGAACACCGTAACCTACATCACTACTTTTTCCTAACGGCTGACTTGAAGTTTCCACTTGAAAAACGTGAAAGCAGATGAGATTAGTTTTAAGTTTATAAATACAATGTGCTAAAATACAATGTACTACTTTGCTAAAACATTCTCTATGTTCTTTTCTTTTTGTCCCCTCAGTACCGTGTTGAGTCCATGATGCTCCGTGTGGCCAAGCCGTTGAACTACATCCCAGTGACACCCAGCGTCCAGCAGCGAGCCCAGCAGAGGGCGCCGCAGTGCCTTCCTCTGGTGATGGAGCCTGAGTCACGCTTCTACAGTAACTCAGTGATTGTACTGGACTTCCAGTCGCTCTACCCCTCCATCGTCATTGCATACAACTACTGCTTCTCCACCTGCCTCGGCCACGTGGACAGCCAGGGAACGTAAGGACATGACAGGCCCACACACCTACAGAGTGTACTCACACTCGCTTAGGTTGCATCTCTGCCAGGAAAGTCTGCTTCCAGCGCTGCCTTCCTTCCCTCATTATTTTTAATGGAACAGGCACGCTGAGAGCTCTGCGTGTTGTTCACAGCTCAGAGCCGTCAGCACTGCAAGTTAGGATATACTTCAGTTTTTTTTCACCAGGATTACTGTAGTTGCATAGCAACAGCAGGAGCCTTGAACACGACTTTCCAACATGCATATGTCTACTACTCCAAGGTAACAGAAAAAAAGAGCGGTGGCTTCATGCTCTTCATTCTCAGCAGAGTAGAAAGTGGTAAATTAGCCTGGAGGCTTGGTGGAAATTTAGAATATCCAAATCGACTGCAGTAACTCAGATTCAGCATGGGTTTCTCTTTCATTACTTGTGTTTGAATCATTTATTATCCTTTTATTTGATACAGTTATTTTACAGTTAATAATTATTCCTTTTTAGTGGGAAGTCAACTCTTCATTTAAGAAATGTCAACTCCAAATAATGGCCACAGACACATACACCCTTTTAAATGCTGGAACACTTGTGTCTGTTTTCTATTTTATTTTATGTCAGCTGGACAAAACAAGACATATGAAGACATCACCTTAACGATGTCTTGTGATGAATGGATTTTCCAGTATTTTCAGACATTTTATAGAGTTAAATCACCCTTTAAAATAAAGCGATCACTTTTTGATCCCTCATCATAGGCTGCATTCTCTGTACCCACCCAAGGTGGATTTTTCCCTCAAGGCTTGTCATTATTTATATTTTTCCTATCCAAGTAATCAAGTTGTCGTGATGTTTTGACTCCCAACCCCTGATGTTGAGTGTCACAAGACAATACAATTGATTCATGAGTTGAAACAATAATAATTCATGATGAATTTTCCTCATTATTGTCCCACTTTGACTCATTTTTTGAGATTTGATCTAATCCACAGGTGGCATTAATTAATCTACATCCAGTCACAAAACCACAGTAGCACAGGTCTGGCTGTTTGTGGTCAAACCTGCTGTCACTGGTGTTCAAACTTAAGTTTGTCCCTTTAGTAAAATACTTCCCTAAGTGAAGGGTTTAATTTAGGAGCGCTGCATCAAACCTCTGAGACTGTCTCCTTGCCTAAGTGTTCGGACTAAAACTTTCAGTGTAGTTCCTGTCATAATACAGCACTTGCACACATTAGTTGCCATGGTTACACTTGACTCTCACATCATTATCCTTTACTGTTACTCGACAGCATTATTGTCATTGTTAGCTAGCTTCTCCAAAATGGACAACAGAAAGAATAGAAAGAGAAAAACAAAACCAAAGTGGACAGAAGATGAGAACTTTCGTTGCCCTTGAGGTATATGGGAAGCACAAGCACATAATCCAATATCAAAAAACTACAGTAGACATAACAATAACCATAACAAATATGCACAGGCAGAAAGTATGGAAAGAAATAACTGACAAAACTGATGTGAAAAATATTGCTCTGAAACAGCACAGATAAAGTAATGAAGAAATATGAAAATATTCCTATGACGGCAAGAGAGGAAACATTGACAGGATTCAACAAAAATTGTGTCAGTAAAACTATATAGCTAACGTTAATGAGATAGTTATGTTTGGCTTATTAGTTGAAAAGTTGCTAGTGCTGTTAATGCTGGCGTTGCAGGAGGAAGGCCACATCCGCCAAGACTATTATTATAGTCTTTTTGTCAATTAAATAATGATTTCACTTTTAATAGACTGATATAGGTCTATATAAAATGTTTTGTGGAAAACGGTTCTTAAGGACCTTATAGCAACACATACGGGAAGGGTAGAGCTAAGGGCAAACAAATATGTAGAGATCAAATGGTTTTCCCTTAAAACATCCTGAGGAGATCCTTCAGGTGATTGTCAGCATCCTCAGATGAAAATTTAAAGGCAACCTTAGCCTAAGTGGTTTTATGTAGCTGGCCACAGAGTCTCAGACACCTTTCTGCCACAGTGAGGATGCAGACTGTGAAAGGAGAATATTGCAGTTGCTGCCAGCAGCACAGTAACAAGAAAATACAAAAAAAGGTGAGAATTTCCTTTTTTGAACAATTTTCACATGCGTGTCTCTGTTTCAGGCCTGATGAGTTTAAATTCGGCTGCACCTCCCTGCGGGTTCCTCCTGAGCTCCTCTACCAGCTCCGCAATGACATCACCGTGTCCCCCAACGGCATCGCCTTCGTCAAGGTACGGCCCCCTCGGACCCTCCACTCTGAGATCTCACTGAGCATTTAACGTTGTCTTTGGAGGAACGCTCGGACCGAGCGTGAATCATCTGCTGGAGTCCTGCAGCGGTGCAGCTTTATTAAGGGTCATCAGCTGCTGTGAAGGCCAAGCACGTCTATGAACGCCCCCTTCATGCTCTACTTCCTTCATTCATTCTGTTCATTCATTCACTCACTTAGTGCTCCACACTCCCTGGCTCCAGTCCTGCAGTCTCATTACATAACACAAAACACACACACACACTGCACAGTGAACACTGCTGTGTAATGAGGTTATTAAGAGGCAGAGAGGGAAATCAGGCTCAGTCTGGATCTGATTTTGGCAAAAAAACTGCCTGACATTGCTGAAGCTGGCTATTAATAGATCTGTCTGTGGACAGTTCTCTTTGTGTCCTAAATCTGTATTACACACTGACTGTATGTATTATACCATAAACTTAAAAGTGCACTGTTTTTGCTGGTAGCGTACAACAAATAAACTCATTATACCAACAGGACATGATGAAATCCTTGTGACGTTAGATGTCAGTCATCATCTTTCCGTGATGATGGTGTTTGTTGTCTTCTTACCGTGTCCTCATTTGTATACATGGTCACCCCTGTATATGTTTTCTGTGTCCAGTCCTCAGTGCGTAAAGGCGTCCTGCCCAGTATGCTGGAGGAGATCCTCAACACTCGGATCATGGTGAAGCAGTCGATGAAGACCTACAAGCAGGACAAGGCCCTGATGAGGCTGCTGGACGCCCGGCAGCTCGGACTCAAGCTCATCGCCAACGTCACCTTTGGCTACACCGCCGCCAGCTACTCTGGACGCATGCCCAGCGTGGAGGTAAGCTCATCACAGGCTTTTATCAGCTGTGTGCACTGTGACCACGAGGAGGAAGATGGCTGACACAGAGCCTGTTTACACCTGGCAATCACAAGTGGACAGCTCTGATCACATCGGTTCAATCTTGCCATTACAATGTGTCTACACATGCGCCTGGAGTGACCACTTGTGATCAGATCTCACTTCCTGTTCTATATGTAAATAAATAACTACATCATGTGCTAAAGACAAGTTGCTGTTTGCAGAGAAACAACCTTCATGTACCGTCATGTACCGAATTAACAGAAGCACCCAAATAATTAAGAATTGTTTGTAGACAGTATTTCACAAAGTTTCTAAACTTTCTCCAAACTCAACAACTTTTTAAGATGTCTGGTGACTTTCTCCACAGGTGACAGAGAAGCAGTCTATATTGCAGGGGTCTCAAACTCAAACTGGCTTGAAGCCACAGATGGTGTTGCCAGCTCAGGGGCCACTTCAACTTTCAATTACTGCAAGAAAGCACAATATTTCTGAGAATTAACTCCTGATGAAAATAGCCAGCTGAGCATCGTTGGTCTCTGTTGGTTGTGTCTGTGGTCTCGTCTAGCTTTGAATCTTTTATCATAATTGTCACTTGATAACTTGCTCATCTGCTCGACCCCTGTGGCTGCACATAGAGAAATATTGTTGAACAAGCTGTTCTTTCCTGGACGCAGAATATCAGGAAATAGAAACATGCATTCCTTTGGAAATACATACATACAATATAATCATTTATAGAATTTGGTTTTTGTTTCAGCTGTATTCAATTGAAGGGTAATTTTGTTATGAAACAACTACAAAAAATAATTAATAACATAATGTTGGCAGCTGGATTATATTATATTTTTGACATGTTGTGGGCTCAAAGTATGGGGAGAGGGGCTATATTACTGTATTGGTTACTGTTGTCTGTACTTATTAAGTTTGACACGTTTACTGTCGTTTAGTGTAAATGGTGGAATCAGTTGAAACAGTGTGTTCAAACAGCAGCTAAACGTTGGCAGACAGACACACTCCAGACTGGAGTAGCCACTGAGACAGCTGCAACAAACTGACACAGTGTTTTTACCTTGAAAGAAACAACTTAATGTATCCCATTTAATACAGAATTTATAAGACAGACATGATCAAGAATTTGCAGTGGCTGTTTCTCAGAGTTAACTAAGTTTCTACTCACTCAACAACTTACTGTTGTGTTCACAAACATCTGCTGCTTATCTTGGCATGTAAGGGAGCCCAAACATGGTTTCCATGACAGTGAATTAAATGATAAAGTTGCAGGATGTCAGCTGAGTAGGCGGTCCTTCAGTGCCACCCAGGACACATTGTGTACACACTGCTGAAAGAATGTGTTCTAATACCCAATGTAAACAGGGCAACAGTTCCCAGTCCACCAAATTCTACCATTCTTAGATTTAAAAAAAAACAGAGAAAACAATCAGCAGAAGAATTGAAGACCACAAAGACAAGGACAGCAGCTTGGTGTTGTTTTAAAATCCAAATATCACCATCTTTAAAGCCTTCTGTGGTTCTTTTGGAGAAGTGAAGTGGACATGACACTACAGACTTCATGGGAAATATTTCATTCCTGTTATTCTAGTAAATCTCAGATGATCTGTACCAGGGTTTTCTTGCGCTTAATTTTACGTGCTTAACTTAATCCACGTGAAACTGACATTTCTATTCATCAGTTGCACCAGTATTTCTCAAATCTTGTCCCTCAGTGTTTGTTCATCGTGTCTTGTGTGTTGTCCAGGTTGGAGACAGCATCGTCCACAAAGCCAGAGAGACCCTGGAGAGAGCCATCAAGCTGGTCAATGACACTAAGAAGTGGGGAGCACGTGTTGTCTATGGAGACACAGACAGGTGAGACGTACTTTTCTCAGCGTCTCATTTTTGGTCACTGAGACACTGTTTCATCATCACAGCAGCAGCAGGTCAGACACACAAATTCAAGCAAAGTTTGCCGCCTCTCACCCTGACTGTCACTATTTGTCATGAGGCCTCTGATGGCAGCTGTAAGCTCATTTCAAAGGTGAAACTCCACATTTTGTAGTTCTGACAACCATCTCAAAGGCTCTCATTAATTCTCAGTAAAAAACAAAACAAAAAACAAAAAAAACAAAAAAACAATGGCTGCAGCTCATGTATTTTTGTTTCCAGGCAGTGATTCAGAGTGTTTTTGTTTCCATTATAAGAAGTGTGAAATTTTAAACTGCAGAAATCAAGTTTTTGTCTCTTTCACACTTTGTTAAGCAATTAGGGAGATTCCCCACACTGTCTCGCTTTCTACTGATTTATTAAATAAACGACCTTCATCAGAGTATACCTGATGAAGGTCGACAATGTGCAGGAATTTCCCTAATTGCTTTTCAAGTTGAATTTTCCTCCAACGCACCTGTCACACATTCAGGTGTGCAGAGATTTTTTTGTGACACTTTGTTAAGCTAAATTACTTGAGTGGGGAAACCAAACAGAAGGTCTGGTTCTGTATTTAAGAAGTATGTCAGTAATCAGTCCAAAAATTCTTCCAGGCTTCACTCCACTTAGTGTCTACTCAGGATGCACTTCTGATTGGTCATTTACAGCATTCTAAGGTCTGTCGTTTCTGTATAGCAGACCAGTAATATGTCTAACTGACTGCTGTTATGAAGAACAGATCATTGCTATGGGCACAGTTCTGATCATAGACTCTGGAGGAACAATGAAATCGTTAAAATGACTAAAATCATTTTAAAATTAATATTTTGTGTTAAATTATTGAATTTTTTTGGTATGTAACCATAAAACATGCAGGATAATGTATAGTGAGCAGGTCACTATAGCAAAATAAAGCCATGAAACCATGTATAAATTAATATTTTGTGTCCCATATATGTGTGCCAAATAGAAATATGTAATAAATGTGATAATGTACAGTGAGCAGGTCATTATTGTGAAATAAACCCTGTCAGGATGATTCAAGTCCTGCATCATCCTGGATTTATCTCACAATACTGACCTGCTCACTGTAGAGTATCCCTTACATAATTCTTATTATTAATTAATTCATATTTGACTTTTTAAGCTTGAGCATGAAGTGGCTTCCACATTAAATGATTTACAGAACAAAACATAAAATCAGACCCCGATGTAAGCCCTCCTTATATGACATACAAAATTCATAACATGAGGGCACATTATCAAGTAGCATTGAGCCTGTACATAAACAGATGGAAGTGCAGAATGAAACAAAGAAGTTCATATGTTAATAAATAAAATTTTCATAAAAGAAATAAGGTGAAAAAGATATAAAATATATCAAAGTGGTTATAAAAATATGCATTGTAATGGCAAGTTCAAATTAAACTCAATAAAACAGTAATATAAAGAGGAAATATGAAAGTGATGCAAGAAAGGAAAAGTTCATCATTGTTAAGTGTCGACCATAAAGTGAGTTTAAAAGCTGCAGTGGAGTCTGCTGGTCCCACACTGAGTGGAGGCTGTAGGTACGGTCACCGCTGCGGTTCAGTCTGGTCTAAAAGGCTCCAAGGCTTTCCATCAGCTGATCTGTGAGGCCTGGCTGTGCTGTCAGGGGTTAAAAGTTGTTTAACATAATCTGGAGGCAGACCATTGATGACTTTTACAATTTTAAAATGTTTTCTAAATGTGATGGACTGGAGTGATGTGACAGGACCAACTAAATTTAGTTAATTAATCTGGCTGCTGAGTTCTGTTCTGAGTGGGAGTTTAAGCAGGTTAAAACAGTTTTCGTTGGTCCAGGTGTGATGTTAAAAAACATGTCTGACTTTTTCTGTGTCATTAAAACTGAACATGTGTCTAGAGATGTTTCTTGGGTAATAATTCTGCTATGCTGCTCAAAGGATGAAGGATCAAAAGTTACTCCATGGTTCTTTCCCCACAGTCTAAGAGAACTGAGGGAGGACTGTATCTGTAATTTGTGATGTTCTGGACCAAAGATCAAACACACACCCTGAACAAGATGCTGGCTGACTGTCCTCAGCCCAAACACTCTTTGAAATGTATTATTTCTATTGTGTTTTTATAATGTTATTTGGCAGCCAACAATAGAGAGATGACAGTAAATGAGGGGGCGGAGAGATGGAGAATGACATGCAACATGTGATGGTTCATGTTCAGCACTGACTCTCTATGTATGTATGTGTGTGTTGTGTGTGTGTGTGTCTGTCTGTGTGTTTGCAGCATGTTTGTTCTGCTGAAAGGAGCCACCAAAGAGCAGGCCTTCAAGATCGGCAACGAGATTGCAGAGGCAGTGACTGCAACCAACCCCAAACCTGTCAAGCTCAAGTTTGAGAAGGTAACCCACACACATGCACACACACACACACACACACACACACACACGGACCGACAGAGAAACCGCAACCTCTGTTTGTCTGTGCACTTTGATTTTGCTATGTCAGTCTGTGCCAATTCTTTCTTGAGCCACACATTTAGAGGTAATTATTGATCTGTTTGTGTTTTTGTGTTTGTGTATGTGTGTGTGTGTGTGGTTTGTGTGTGTGCGTGTGCGTGCTCCCAGGTGTACCTGCCGTGTGTGCTGCAGACAAAGAAGCGCTACGTGGGCTACATGTACGAGAGCCTTGACCAAAAGGAGCCCGTGTTTGACGCCAAAGGGATTGAGACGGTGCGCCGTGACGGCTGCCCCGCTGTTTCCAAGGTAACAGGCAAACCAAGCCACCTCCTCCCTCCCCTCCTCTCCCGTTTCACTGAGCTCTCCACCAATCACAGCCACACCAGCTCTGTTCCCGCTCTCGTTCGCTCAGACCGCTTCACACGTGTCAGTCAGGAGAAGAGGGCTGAGAAGAGGGCTGCTGCTGAAATGTGACACTGTTAATTCACCTCATCATAGTGAAATATTATGGGATTAAACAGCAAGTCCCTTGTTATAGTTCATATGAATCCTGCTATGTTTGAACCACCTCATCTGCTCTGTCATACATGTGTCTCATCAGATTCTGGAGCGTTCCATTAAGCTGCTGTTTGAGACGCGGGACATCAGCCAGGTGAAGCAGTTTGTGCAGCGTCAGTGTGTGAAGATTCTGGATGGCCGGGCCAGCATGCAGGACCTGACCTTCGCCAAGGAGTACCGGGGCAGCGGCTCGTACCGGCCCGGAGCCTGCGTGCCTGCTCTGGAGCTCACCAGGTGAGAGTGTGTGACAGCACACTGTCAGTGGGCATTTGCACAGAAACACTACAGCAAAAGACAGAGGAACTCCCTTAGTTTCACTTGGATGAAGGCGTTTGCTTGTTGACTGTGTGTGTGTGTGTGTGTGTGTGTGTGTGTGTGTGTGTGTGTGTGTGTGTGTGTGTGTGTGCGTGTGCGGCGCGCGCGCGCGCGAGGAGAGTGAGAAAAAGCTTGCTGTCAACAGTTACAGTAGTCAGTGTGAATCCAATTACTCCTTCCCCACAGTGCTCATTGTCTGGCTGCACTAGCCTTCATGTACTGTACAGTACCTGAGTCTGTTGCTAAGCAACACAGCCCTTAATGGGTGAAAAAAACTCCAATTTCAGAGGGAAAAATTCAGCCTCATTCATGAGCACAGTACAGTTAATGTCATGTGTTTTTAAGGCAGGTTGATTCTTGATCATAAAATGTTTAATTTACTAAGTGATGAACTGTCTTTCTGTGAATCATTTGACACTTAAAAGAATATTTCACAGTAAAGTTGCTGCATCAGAGCTCCAGTCAAACAAAAAGCACAGCTCTCATCACTTCTTTGTGTTTCCTTCCGTTGCAGGCGTATGATGGCGTACGACCGTCGGCTGGAGCCGCGCGTGGGCGAGCGGGTGCCCTATGTGGTCGTGTACGGGATGCCCGGCGTGCCACTCATCCAGCTGGTGCGGCGGCCCATTGAGGTGCTGCAGGACCCCAGCCTCCGCCTCAACGCCACTTACTACATCACCAAGCAGATCCTGCCACCGCTGGCCCGCATGTTCCAGCTGATCGGCGTGGATGTGTTCAGCTGGTACCAGGAGCTGCCCAGGGTGAGACTTCATGTCAGGAAATGAGGATTTTTATCTTTTATCTACAATTTAGAATCAATGCAGATGAGTGGTGATGATAATTCATGATATATAGCCACACGAAATCCTTCAGAATAAAAGCAGAGCGCAAAAGACACGCAATCAAAGCTTAACAGGCTTGAGTTTGGAGAATTAATTACTGATTAACATTAATCTGATTACTGATGAGCTTACTGCTGATCACAGAGGATTGGTCTGTTGCTTTCCTTCCTGTCAAAATAAAAGCAGGAGTGTGTTTTTCATTCAGTGTAGAGAACAAAGGATGAAGAGAAAATGTGTGTCGTGCTTCCTGCTGAGGATCGAATGAGACTCATCAAACTGCAGCTCTGCTGCTGTTTCAGTCTTTGTGTCAACATTGAAGTCAGCTTCTCCTCTGACGGAGCACACACGCCACCTGCTGGAACAGCTGAGGGCAAAATGAGTCAAATCAAAACTGAATCCAACTTTTCAGTCAGAAGGCTGTTGTCTTCAACTAGACAATCCTTAACATGTTGTTGAAGAATAATGTTTCATTCCTGTGTCTCTGCTCACAGATCCAGAAGGCGTCCTGTTCCTTCGGCAGCGGGCGGAGAGGAGGTGGGGAGGAAAGGAACCATCTCCCAGTACTTCACCACACTTCACTGCCCCGTGTGTGACGAGCTGACCCAGCTGGGTGTGTGCTCACGGTGCCGCGCCGAGCCCCAGAGAGTCACCGTTACACTCTACCAGGACATGAGACAGTGGGAGAGTCAGCAAGACCAGCTGCTGAAGGTGAGAGAGATGGGGTGAGGAGGAGGAGGAGGCATGTTTGGGACATAAAAATCATCCTAGAAATAATTACCTGTGGCTTCAAGGTTTCACGTCACACTTCTCAACTAATAATGATGTCATGAAATTATCTTGTACGTCCAGAAGTTAAACTGAGATTTACAGTGAGCCCAGAGAAACTCTCCTCTTTCAGCAGATGAACATGAAAGCAAACATCTGTACACATCTGTACAGCCATCATTCTGCACAGTGAAACTCAAAGTATCTAATAGAGGAAATAACCCCCTGCATTTATTTTATTTAAAAGGATCACCATTGAATGCATGATGGAAAATGTGTGCTGTCACTACAGTGTTTTCACCTACATCACAAACTGGAGCCTGAAAGCAGCACACTGCTCTGACCCTGAACAGAGAAAAATCTATTCCATCCAGTGCCTTTTTTTGGGGCATCAACCTTTGCCTTTACAGATGTACTGTCAAAAAAAACAGGCATATTAACACTTCAGGTAACAGTTACGCCTACAAGATAGAACTGAGACACGAGCCTGCATGGAGCTGCAGACATGAGGTGGACAGGAATGACTGAGATGTCTTTTTACTGTAAATCTTATTATACAGCAGCATTAGCAGTGATATGAAGCAGCATTGACTTCTTTGATTTTATACCTAGTCAAATGTGACACTGAAGGAGACTTCAGAGAAAAAGGAGTGTCATGATCTGAAGCAGCCTGGTGGAGCTGTTCCTCCTGTCTGTCCTCAGAGACATTCTCAGAGCATGTACAGTGTATCCACATTCACTGGAATCATTTCCTCATTCTCGTAACAATAAATGTTTACAAGTCTCAGTTCATAGCAACCATTCGCCCACTCTCCATGGATTTAGAGTCACAGAGATAAATCACACCAGTCGTTTCACTCTGAGCTTAAGGACATGTAAGGTTAGAGATAATCAGATACTTTTCAGATCTTGCAGACTCAAGTTGTCCCTCAGCTTTTTTTAGATTTGTGATTATTTGATCCCATACACACTCAACAGTTGAGCCAAAATCGGCTGATATTAACTGTTTGACATAACTTCAGACTTCACCAAATACATAAAAAGGTCTGACCAAAGGCATTTATGAGTTTCTGTCTTTGAGGAAAAAATAAAATTCCCCCAGATTACTGTATCAGAGTTATTTCTTTAACTAAACCACACACATTTAGCCTTTTATGTGATCTCTTTTTTGATATCTATTGTAACATTTTTTTTCACTGCCATTCACTGAGCCTCCCTGTGAAGGCCCGCTTCCACTTTGAAAACCTCTGGACTAAATGATTTATCAATAATGAAAAGAACTGTTAGTTGCTGCCTTAAAATAAAGAAAATGTCAAAGAGTGTAATGTTTGTGTGTTCACTCAGCCTGTGTGTGTGTTTGTGTGCAGATCTGCAGGAACTGCAGTGGCTGTGCAGAGCGACAGGTGCCCTGTGTGTCCCTGGACTGTCCCGTCCTCTACAAACTGTCCCGGGTCAACAGACAGCTCTCCAAGGCCCCCTACCTCCGACAGCTGCTGGAGCAGTTCTGATTGGCTCCTGACTGCAGGAGCTCCCCATTGATTTGGTGCTAATCGCTGCCCCTTCCCCTGTGTCCCCACCCCCAGTGTTTCATTGTCCACTGAGTTGTAAGAGTTTAACTGGTGCTTTGATTGAACCCTGTTGGGTTTTCATTCTGTCTTGTAACTGTTATTTGTTCTTCAGTATTTCTCTGCGTGTGCAGACCGTCTGCTTCGAGCCTCCTGTGGGGAGCTGCTGTTTGTCTTCATGCTCGTTTGCTGCCATCTCCATTAGCTGCTATGGGCCGAGTGAAGCTGCTGTCTGTGGCGACACAGCGACTGACTGACTGCAGTCCCATCATGATTGACCTGTTGTATCTCATGTGCGCTGTAGCAGTTTGAAGTCATTGGTTTTTAAGGAGCTTCCTTTCAAATCTCAAGATAAACTACATCCAAACCACTAATTGACTTTTTTTCATTTTTATATCAACTGCAGTCTCTGTGTAAATAGTTCCTGTATAGCTCCATCTATAATCTCACTGTGCATTAGCATTAAAAAAACGAACGCTCCGGCCATGAATGCAAACACATCTGTTTTTATGCATTCTGTTAAAGGATCACACTTCTCATGCTCCTTTTAACCTTGATTGTATTGATGTCCATTTTGGCAGATTTGACACTTCATACTCAATCTACAGAGTGTGGGAACTGGAAACCATTTCAGTTTTATTTTTAAAGATCTGGGACTGTTGCAATACTGTATTTTGATAATTTATGTCATGAAGAGTCTATTGTTTCCTTGTGCATACATGGTTTTGTGTACGTTTCCGATTTTCAGTGCAAAAAAAAGCTGTCATCAAACCATGTCGAGATCCAATCTTCAGTTGTCCACAGCCGTACACAGGACCTGTGTATTTGTATAAATGTATAAAATAAAAATGATGAAGGAGGTGTTTTTCTGTTTGTTTTTAATGGACATTGCTGTGGGTGGAGGTTTGAGATTGATATAATAAAAAGTCAATGTATTAAAATGCCTTCTGTGTATGACTGAGCTTCCGAAAACTTAAAATGAATCACACTGACAATACACAACACGTTACAGTACATGACAAAAACAAAAATCTCATCTTTACAAAAGTGCAACAAAAAATAACTTCTTTCAAATCTTACAACTATCATGACATTTCCTGCTGTTCATGAACTCACTGCAATAGTGCAAAATTAAATAAGTTTTAAAACATCAGTTTTTGGCAGCAGGGAGGTGTGATGAAGAGGAGGGCCACCGTCCCTGGATCAACTCATCCGCTCTGCTCATGTGTCCTCAAGCAAGGCACTGAATTCTACCATCCCTGGGACGACCCTGACCTTCAGCCTCACTGTGGAGGGAGCAGGCCGACACACGCTCCCTGTAGAGAATCAGTGATAACAACCTGCAGTATAGAAGTAGAGTTCAAAATCTGATCCTTTCATCGTTCAGGAGTCCAAAAGCTTCAAAAGATGCTGATGAATCTGTGCAAACTGAGTATGTAGGTGATTTATAAGCTGCACAGGTTTCGGTCAGGGTTGCATTCACTGCACGGTAAACCATCACAACTTCATAAATATCAGAGTTTTCAGGTTCTGGACAACAAATGAGCACAGACATGTGGAGGCATGGCTCTTCCAGTGTTCAATGACACCCCGTTTACACCTGGTACTGAAATGGGATCCGGATCTGAATAATAAACAAATCTGATCTTGCCTTTCCATTTACACCGAGATCTGATCTTTGTCCTCCAGAGCAAAACCAGCATGTGTGTATTTTGAGGTGGCAATCTGGAAGAAATTTTACAAAAGCACACACATCCAAACACAATGAAGACCAGGTGGTAGACAGAAATACATGTCAAAAAAGGAGAAAATAGAGTGAGTACACTCGATAACACTCCCACCACCATGTGACATGTCAGGCACAGAGGAAGAGCTTACACCCAAAATGTCAGATGTAGATTAACAATATCATGGAGGCATCAAATAGTTTGCTATAACTCTTTTTACATTTTTTTCTAATTTAAGGTGGCGGCAAATCAGCCCCAGGTTCCCTTAAAAATCTCAGTTTTGAGTTGCTGAGTTTGGGGAAAGTTTGAACTGTGTGAAACTCTATCTATGACATAATCTACATTTATCTGTCACATGAAGTTACTCCTTTCTTCATATAAAAACATTGTCTCAGTTTGTCCCAGCATGTAGATTAGGGGAGACCCGGGGCAACTGCATCACACTCGGTTCCTCCAATCAGAGACAAGCAAGTGTGATGACACTCTGCACATGTTCAGTAGGGGTCTATCTCTGCAGGAGCAGGATCAAATCACGTCTAAAGAAGCTTTCAACCAGAAAAAAAAGATTTTGAGTGTGAATAACTACGCTAAATATATGTGTTGCAACATTTTATCATGGCTGCAAGATCAGGAGCAGTTGTAACACTGCCCCCGAGCCATATGGTCCAGTGTGAGCATCTCATTTGTCTGTGTTGACATCCTTTTCTACTGGAAAATATATATATATATAAAAAAAAATCATGTTTCACTTAATCTAAAGGTCAAGTTACTTTTAACTTAATTCAAGTAATTAAAATTTACTAGAACAGTTGCAGAGTCTAACATTACTATAAATACTATACTACAAACAGTAATGTGATTACTTTGAGGTGTGCTTTTGTGTGAGATACTGTGGGTTTTCATGCATTCCAGTGAAGTCCTAACGACTGGTACCATAATGACCACCATGGGGATAATCTTCTTGCATTAAATTTAATACTATAGTCTCATTCTTATTAGTGAAAATATATCAATTATATATTAATTCCTGCACATATATATGTTTCTCATATTAAAAGATGACCAGTGTATTACAGGTGGTCTGTGAGTTATTAAGAAAAACATTTTAAAAAGAGTTGCAATTGTCCCAGTACTCCCCGACTCTGATCAGAGTAGATCAGCTGCACAGCTGACTGCAGCACAGAGTTGCACAGTTATTTCTTACTTCATATCATTTCTACCTGTACTGCTTTCATTTTTCAAGCAGTTCTATTGTCTGGAATAATGCATGTTTTGGTGCTTTCATGGCACAGAAAAGATAATCAGTCAGTTCATCAGTTAATCAGAGGTGTGACTTTCAACCTTCTCTCTCAAAATTTGAATAGCCTATATTTTATGTTAGCTTTCTTATTGTGTGCGGATTGTGTTTACACATACCTAAGATCTGAACACAATGTGAGCCAGAGTGCGTCCAGATGTGGTCAGGCAGATCCAATCACATTCTGATTACAACAAATTTAGACCTTGAATGAACATGGATTCTGGGTGCAGACAGTATTCTAACACCAGGTGTGAACGGGGTGTGAGAGATCAACAGCACTTTGGCGTGACAGAAGGAGTGTTCAGTCTCTTTTCTCTCTATCCAGAGACAGCAGCAGTTTGCGTCTGGGGGAGTCTCCTACCAGGGAGATGGTGTCTGAGAAAGTGGCTCCAGCTGCAGGCTCTGCCCCTGGCTGTTGGAGGCTGTGGAGCTGCTTGTCAGCCCGGTGATGTCAGGAGGAGAGGACGCCTTGCTGGGTGAACTGATGAGACTCGCTGTGTCGTCCATTTCAATCACCTCAAAGTCTGCGTCGTTCCACTGGTCTGCCTCGTTGTCCTGCTCCTCCTCCTCCTCCTCCTCGTCATTGGCTCCAGAGTCCAGCAGCGCCTGGCGGTACTCGCTGTCGTCTGCGTCGGGCCGGCCCCTGGCACGGGGTTTCCTGCTCTGACTGCTGGGGGCCGAGGCCAACTTGAACATGACGGGGAAGAGGATGGAGGTGAAGGTGGCGGTGATGAGGGACAGGTACATGAGCAGCGGGTGGTCCGGGAACTTCCCCAGCAGGAAACCGACCAGAGCGGGCAGCACCATCTCTCCCAGCGCCGCGCCAACCACGAAGGCCGCCGCCGTGTGGCCCGTCACTGTGGTGTACTGCTCCACCCAGGAGATGCCGCTGGGGAAGGTGGTGGCCATGGACGCCCCGTACAGACCGGTGCATATCCACAGCGCCACATTCTCCCTGCTGAAGAGGCAGAGCAGCAGCGAGGACATGGTGGAGCCCACCAGGCTGAGCAGGATCATGGTGCCTGGGTACATGCAGGTCGCAAAGAAGATGGCCAGCCCCCTGCAGGCCGCGAACGCCCCCCAGAACAACGAGTTGAGCCCCGCCGCCTGCGATTGAGGCATGTGCGCGTAGTCCTTGGCGAAGGTGAAGATGAAGGAGCCGTATGCTACCTCAGCACCAACGTAGGCAAAGAAGAAGAAGAAGAGCAGAATGACGAGAGCTGTGTGATGCTTGGCCACCAGGGGCTTCCCTGACGCCGTGCGGGCTTTGTCCCGTGAAACGCTGCTGCGGGAGTAGAGGATGAAGAAGAGGAAGGAGATGAGAAAGACAAAGGAGCCGATCACGATGTAGGCCCACATGGATTTGAGTGTGCTGCTCCTGCTGTGGATGTAGCGCATCATGGTGTGGATGTTGGGGGTTTTGGTGATTGGCTCTGTAGCGGCAGGTGATGTAGAGTTGGTGGGTGTGACTCCTGTGCTGCTGTTCCCATCGGGACCAAACAGCAGTTTGGCGATGATGGGAGATGCAAAGGCCCCCGCTGCGAAGCTGAAGTGCAGCGCCTGCATGTGAGGGCCCGCCTGCTCGCCCCACGTGTTCAGGATGAGGACGTTACCACCTGACGGAGACGAGAGAAAAACAGTCATCATCAATCTGAATCACGGTGACACTGTCGGTGTCCTGCAGTCACATCACATCTCCTGACACAGTATATATATATATATATATATACACAGAGGTCAGCAGGTATCAGAGGGTATATTTTTAATTATTTGTGCACAAAGATGACTAACTGATACCCTCAAAATAATCATTTGTCTAGTTTATCATCTCATGAAATGTGTTAAAGGGTCATTATGGTATTTTTAAACCTGGGCCCTGTTGTTACAGATTGGTGTTATTGTGTGACTTAATGTGTTAACACATCTTAACACTAAAGTCACACAATAACACTAACTTACAGATCAAGGCAAGAAAATGAATGTTTTCATCAGCTGAGTCTGGCAGCTTGGAGGAGAGTGAAATAATGGCTGTTTCTTGTTAAACAAAAAAGATCTCACTCTTAAACAAAAGCTGTCTCTGTGGGGATCCTCTCCATAATCACACACTTAGAACAATCTGAGTCAGAGGCAAAACAACCCCACTTTTAGGGCTCAGGTTTAAAACACCAGAATTACCCTTTAATGTGTCCTGTTATGAAAACACAACTTACAGACATACTGTATGTCTCTACATATCTGTATTAACCCCAGAGAGAGGGCTGGTGGGTTGTTTGAGGCTGACTGTGAGTTGACACAGGGGCGGGGCCACAGGGGTGTTGGGGCTGAAATCTGATTGGGCCCCTGTTTGCTTCAGCGCTTCACTGGCTGAATTTTGAAAGAATAAATGATATATGAATAAATAAAATTGTTGTCTGAGGTCTGAGCTTTGTGTTCTCCTTTTCAAAGACAATAGACCTTTTTCACAGCAGCCATATCAATATATGATATATATATGATATATATATTACTCTGAAATAACAGTAAACTCACACTGGCATTGTCAGTGATACTCATTTAGTGTAGACAGTCTGTCCACTGAGCCACATGAATCAGCAGCACCCTACTCTGTTGAGCTAATGAATGGACTTAGACTACTGTTCATGTCGAAATGCTGCTGTGAAAAAGATGTATTGTCAAATTGGTTATTACATCCTGATGATTTCAAATGGAATTTTATGTCTGTTAACATTCGTTTAATGTACTTCTATGCTGTGACCACTCTTGAACTGCCTTGTGTCGAATTAAAAAACTTGTCTTGCATAAAAACTCCAGACACTGTCTAAACTCAGTGTGTCCCCTAAAGAACCTGGATCCATCCTGATGGCTCAGTAAACTAATGTAGCTGGTTCCAGCAAGTGGCTGCCAAAAACAGTGTGCCTCAAGTCAAAGGTTCAGATGTTAAAAGCTGCCCTAATCAATATTTTATATTACTAATCAGTTAAATATGTGTGTTAAGTGAGAGGGGTCGCTGTAGTGAGAATATCCTGATCTGCACTTCCTCTCAGCTTAACGAGCCGGCAGCTGTTCATGAAAAAAAATCTTAAAACCATGTCCAGTCTGAAACGCTGTCAGTTGACATTCATGGTGGATACAAACATGACTCAGACTGAGGATAATGTTGCTGTGTGTCAGCTGGATATGTAAGCAGGTAACTGTTTGCCAACACATTCCCCACATCAACTTTTTAGTGAGGCAGTGTTGTGTTTACAGCTTGTTGTGATCAATGATTAATCCAGCTGCACAGGTGTCTCTGTTTCATTTTAAGAAGCCCAGTAAGCCGTGTCAGAGAGGAAGCAGGTTCACTGTGCTTTTCCTGCTGTGTTCATTCAAAAGGTCAATAAATGTGATAACACTGTTGACTGGAGGGAGTTTGTTCAGTAAATCAAATGCTTCTCTACAGTCCACACAGACCACAGTGACCTGTCACATCACTTCCTGCTGCTACACAACACTTCACACTGTTCATGTGAAGGAGTGACTGAAGTCATCTGTGGACATAACCAAGTTGTTTCAGATGAATAATTTAGTTCCCTGCACAGCAGCACAGGTGTTTTCAATGACCTCATTACAGAAACTTGCTGAGGTGGTCAAACTCCAAACTTCAGTAGACTTTTTCACAGCAGACATTTTGACTTGTCGTAGCATAGCAGTAATTTTGTTAAGCCGGTGTGCACAGTACCAGGACTGGAGCTGCCTCACTGAAATGGACGGCAGTCTTGTGTACCCTTCAGTTACACCTGTTTTTCCTGCTATGACAAGTACAAAGGTTAATAAAAAACATTATTAAAAATCATAAAGGAGCAACATGTCCCACCCTAACTTTATGTTCACATTACCTATGACACAGCTACAAAACAGCCAATCATGGTCAGCTACATTGTCTCAGAGTCGCCGGTGCTGCTTAGAGTTCACTGACATCCATAAACGCTTTTGTGTCGAGTCAGCAAACATGGAAACTGGCTAAGAGCAAAAATCAGATTTCCTTCCATTGTTTACACACAAGACACGTCACTGTGTCATTACAGCGATGAAAAAAGTTGAATTCAGCTCAGCTTTGATTTGTAGCTCCTCACACCCGGCACACAGCGACATGTGTCAGGTGTCAGTTTCTGGCTTCAAGTGCTTCCACTGAAAATGACTTCATGCTGCTTCGTCACCAGTCTGAACAACCATCACAGGTTCAACTAAGCTCAAGTCCAGAATAAATGTATTTAGGGCCTTCTGAAATCAATATATCAACTGGCATAGCAGTGATCCCTCAACTGTCCTTATTGTGACAACTAGAGGAGGTCACTCAGTAGAGTGCAGATCACTGCCAAACAACAGATGGTCAAGCACCTACTGCAATGTCATCACAACTGCCAAACACAACCAGCGGACATTTGCAAAGTTCCACCAACATTAGCACAACCTCACATGCTTTGTCCCGAGCTGAAACAAGACTTCAATCTGCATAATGCTTTTCATACCGGCACATATCGGACAACAGGTCTATATTGATGTAGATCAATTAAACTGTGATAGGCCAATATCTGCCAATAATGTTGGACGACTGATAAATCTGTCATGCTCTAAAGCAATTAAACCAGATACAAGATAGGAATGTGGAGAACCTCAGGGTTCCATCCTTGGACCTCTTGTCTTTGATAAAGATGAATGACCTTCCTAAAGTCAACAAAAATGTACTGCCTCTTATTTACTGGTGACAAGCCTTGTCATTTCACATGAAACTTAAAGAACACTGATTCCAGAAGCATTATTTATATGGGGAGAGAGTGGCAACCCTTGATCCATTAATCAGTTGATAATCAATTATTAAATTATCATCAACTATTTTGATAATCAATTTATCAGTTTGAGGCATTTATTAAGAAAAATCGTCAAAATTCTCTGATTTCAGCTTCTTAAATGTGAATATTTAGTAATAAGACAATCTTGGGCTTTAGGAAACACTGATGGATATTTTTCACCATTTTCTGACATTTTATAAACAAAACAACTATTAATCAATAAATTGAGAAAATAATTGCTCCTTTTTTTAAGTGCAAATTCACTAAACTAAACCTGTGAGGATGAACCATGTGTGTAGAATCTTAAAGTGAACTAAGGGAATAAATTATTAACACCTTTGATACCTGCAAGGCTGCATATATAAATCTTCATTAAACAAACTAATACTGAACCTCGAGCTATTTGCTTTCACATGGATAACCAAGCCTTTACTATTTGCTCATGCTTGGAGTGTTGTCTTACCTGTATCCAGAACACCCATGGACATCCCAATGCTGGACATGAGGCCAGTGAGGAGCAGAGCCTGCTTACAGAAAGGGATTGCACACATTCCAAATGCTGTGACCAGCATAGAAAACCCTGTGAGCCAAAGGAAACAGAGAGGAAATGGCTGTTTTAGAAGAACAAACGTTAAAAATGAAGAAACTGTGATGTAAAGCAGACTAAAGACACAGGGTGGTACACAGGTTATAAGACACACACCACCTTGCTGAATAAATCCTTCAACCCCACTTGTGCATCCGACCAGACAGAGCCAATCAAAGTTTGAAACTGACACACCGCTACACCAGCAACATTTGCAGATACAGTGCAACCTGTATGACAGCTACATGTGGGGAGGTATTACCTAGCAGGAGATGGGGTTCATGCAGTCGAAGAGAATGCCTCCTAAGAGGGAACCACCGATGTAGCCCCCAGAACGACCGACAAAGATGTAAGAAATGTTGCTGATGTTCTTCTTCACATTCACAGCCAGGTCCTCAAACGTGGGGCCGAGAACAGAGATACTCATCCCCTGTAAAACACAGAGGCCAGCAGGAGTTACACCGACACAGGAAAGTTTCAGTGTGTGACCGCTTCTGCACATTAAGACAAATATCCACCCTTGAAATTTAAGAAAAAAAAAAAAAAAGAATTTGTGGTGTTTTTTGGGGTGCATGAGTTATTTTAAAACAGACATGGGCAACTGGCGTCCTCGTTCACTGCGGCCCTTCAGTCAATTTCCAAATATCAATACATTGTTGGTTCCACAGATGTTGACAGCAAGCAGCTGTTTTGAAGTGCAGCTGACCGCCGTGACGATCACTGCCTGTCTCCTGTGAATTTTTCTTTTTTAAAATATTTTTATTTGCCTTCCGCAGCTCAGCGCTTGTTTGTTTGAAACATGCCATGGAATAATGCAAACATGAATGTTAGTTGTTGCACTTAGTATTGGTGTTCCTTTTTTTGCCATTATCAAATGGTGATTTCTGAGAGCCCATTCTATTGAAAAAGTGGTTTATCACTCAGGAAGGGGTTTTTTTTTTTTTTTTCAAGATTAAGTTCATTAACGGAATAGAAGTATTACTAAATGTATTTGAATATGAAAAATATATAGTGTTTATTTGAAACATCTCATGGAATGGGAGTAGAAATGCACATAAACATCAAACATGAATATCAGTTGTTACACATAATGTTGGTGTTCAGTTTCATTCTATTATTGAATGGTGATTTTTGAGAACCAACTGTACTGAAAAATGTGGTAAAATCTCAGGAATGTGGATATAATGTTTCTGTGTTAAGTTCATTAATGAATAGAAGCATTACTAAATGTATTTGGGTGTGAAATGCATTACTTAAATTCCTTTTCATTAAATTTTTAGGTATAATTTTCCTGTATCCTACTGGTGGAAGTGCACGGTCAAAATGTGGCCCTCTGGTAGTGAGGATAAAATATTTGTGGCCCTCTCTGTCATCAAAGTTGCCCATCCCTGTTTTAAAATGAAATGTTGTGATCTATGTTTTGATGCTCTCCCTCATGCTAAATCCTTTTCAAATAACAACTACCTAAACTAACCACACTGTGTGAATTTGAAAGTGCAGAGCGACGGCACTGATCTGTTAAATGCAACACGCCCTCTGGCTGCACTGCATTCTGATCAATTATGACTACTGTTGAGAGAGAAATGAACATCTCTGCCTCCTCCCTGATTTTTTTGTATAATCATTGAAAATACACACAAAAATCCCTGAAGGTCTGATAATGGAATCTAATGATTTATACTGCTCAAAATGTTCACATTTATTTTGGAACTGCATTCAACTGCTTGTGCCAAAAAAGAACAATGGCAGTTTTGTGTGTCAATGATAATGTGTTGTTTTAGGGTGAAGTTGTTTCTTTAACAGTAACCCGCTGCTTCTCAAAAGACATCTTCTTTTCCATGTTTTGTTCCAGACTCAAAGTGAACCGCGGCGTTGCAGTCTGACATAATAAAGCTTGTGTGTATTTGAGTTTCTCCAGTGTGAATGGAGGAAGAAACGTTGGCGTTCCAGCAGGAAGCAGCAGGTGTATGCTGATGGATTTCAGTAATCTGATAACTCGCTTGAAGAGCAAGTTTTGCAACTATGTAAATCCTGTCTGAGCAGGATACTGCTGCAGTTCACTTGACTGGAAATCTGACTGCCTGCACATTACAACTGCTCTATTGTTGTCTGATAGACTGACTCTGAAGCAGTTAGACCAACTGATTATATATAAAAGGTATCACTCAGCAGCTTTTGCATGTCTTTTTTTCCACTGTGACTTTGTAACAACTAATGAAAGAGTGTAGACAGATTATCAACATGCTTGTCAGAAATAACTCCAAAGTTGTGGCCTATAAAGCATAAAGCTTTTACTTAAATAACACTGTAATAAGACTTTTACTTGTAATGGAGTATTTTTAGACTATGTATTTTGACTTTTGCTTAAATAAAGGATCTGAGTACTTCTTCCACCACTGACTTTCAATAAAATACAGGCAACATATAGAGGCATATACAAAGGACTGTAGACATGAACATTTTCATTAAAGACTATCTGACAACAGACCTTTTTCACAGCAGCCATATTGACATGAAATAAGTGTAAACTCAGGTGTTAGCAATGATACTGATGAAGGTTCAGTTCCATTCAGGTCAGTACATGTTGGACATGTTGGCTCAGTGGACAGGGACACTGGTTATCTTATGAAAACTTCTGCTTGAAATTCAACATAGTTAACACGTTGCACACATTGCTCAGTTTGAAAAAATGATCAAGGTGATCCCTAACTGTAGCTTTTGTGATACTGAAATTAAAACCACTGATCATCTGTATTTGACTGTGAACTGAAATCCCATTACGTACTCCTCTCACAAGACAAAATACTGTGTTTTGTATGAACATTAAGTACACTAAGAGTGACTTGATATTGAAAAGCCTGATTTTTCATCCATGCATCCAAATGGAGGAAAATAAATTCCTTCTTCTCTGTTTGTAGAAGGGATCTTGTGGACCTTTAAACTAATGAAATAGTCCAGGAATTTTGCCCCAAAGTGTGGCTCAACCTCACACAAACTGCAATATAAACAAACTCAACAGATTTTCCGTCCACAATGTGTTCTGCAAGAGAGAATCATCTGAAGGGAAAGTTTTGATATGATCCTACCAAAAAAGCCCTTTTTTATTGCAGGCATTTTGTGGAAAAAAAAAAAAAAAAAGTGGTGAACCTCACATGAATTACCACAGAAAATCTGACAAATGTTTATTACCGACAAAAGTCTTCTCTATAATATAACACATAAAAAGGTCTAAGAGTTCCAAGTGTTGGCTCAGTGTGATCTTTAACCATATCCTGGTTTTTGCTTCCTATAATAATTCAAATCAACCTGACTATATTAGTATATTTGTTTGCAAGGCAACATAAATTGGCACTAATACACGTAATACACGTACTGATCAACATAAATTTAAAACATTTTTAATAGCAATTAAAATATCACTTTTATATTACATTTATATTATTAAAATAATGACTGCCAATTAGTTAGTTAGTTTTTTTTTGTTTTTGTTTTTTTGAAGAATACCTGAAATTTGACATGATAAAAACTCGTGTGACATGACAAAATGTGTGTGACAATTCAGAAGTGTCACTTTTATTTGAATTATCACATACTTTACCATGAAATTTGGAGGTAATTTGCAGGTAAATTCAGAGAAATTTCAAATATGTTGCTTTGCAATTACCACCAACTACATGAAAATGGTACTCGCTAATTGTCACATACTTAACCATGAAATTTGGGGATAATTTGGAGGTAATCTGTGGGTAATTTCTAAGAAATTATAAATATATTACTTGGTACTTACCACCTGTATACCATGAAATTATGGGACCTGGAAATTGAAGTATTACCAAACTTTTTATGACAAAGATATTGCAAGAAAACAAACCCACTGGGTCAATTTGACTCACATCTGCATCTAAGGGTTAAGAGTTTCCTTTTGCACATTCACTGTCCTGCATCCAACTCAACATGTCTCATGTAAATCAGTTTCTGGTTGATTGTGGACAGCAGACAAGAGGACACGCATAAATCCATCATTTAACATGGGCGACAACTAGAAATTAGAACTGCAACTTGCAATTATTTTCTTAGTCAATTATTTTTGATTAATAGCTGTTTGTTTTAAAATGTCAGAAAATGGTGAATAATGTCAATCACTGTCTCCCAAAGCCTGAGATGACGTCCTCAAATATCTTGTTTTTCTCACAACCCAAAAATATTCAGTTTACTGTCAGAGAGGAGGAAAGAAACTAGAAAATATTCACATTAAAGAGGCTAAAATTTTGACTTCTTTTTCTTCAAAAATTATTCTAATCAATTATCAAAATAGTTGCCAATTAATTCAATTATCGATCAATAACTGATTATTTGATTAATCGCTGCAGGTCTTCAATACTTTTTCAACAGTGTCTCCCACTTGGATTTCTTCTTGGATTTCTGGACTTTTGATATGTTGTAAATGACATCTGAGCAGCAACAATGAATCCATTATTAATCAACTATTAAATAAATCACCAACTATTATCACTAACTATTATTAATCAATTTCAGTCATTTCAGCTTCTTAAATGTGATTATTTTCTGGTTTCTCTACTCCTGTCTGACAGTAAACTGAATATCTTTGAGTTGTGGACAAAATGAGACATTTGAGGACGTCATCTTGAGGTCTGGAAAATACTGATCAACATTTTTCACTATTTTGTGATATTTTATGGACCAAACAACTAATTGATGAATCAAGAAAATAACTGACAGATTAATCTGTAATGAAAATAATTGTTACTTGCAGATCTGAATGACATTTATGAGTCTAGAAGAGTTCAGAGTTTCTGGTCTGTTGCAGTGTGTGTGGTCATACTGTAGAATGTCTGTTAAAGGGATAGTTCACCCAAAAATGAAAATTCAGTCATTATCTACTCATCCTCATGCTGATTGAGGGTCGGGTTAGTCTACAAAACACTGCGCTGCAGAATCTCCCACACAATGAAAGTGAATGGTGACTAGATTTCGATTTAGAAACAATAAAAACATAATGAATGAATTGTCATTTTTGGGTGGACTATCCCTTTAAGTCTCCAGAGCTTATGAAGAACTGCAAATATTTGATGAAAGACAACTACTTTCTTCATTTTCTTTTCCTGCAAATGAATATATTTTCAACCTTTTACTCTCTGTTAATCATTATTTGTAATTATGCTTTTACATAATTCTGGACCTCATGTTGCTTGAATTTGAAACTTCATTAGTATCACTGGTGACACCTGTGTTTATTGTTCTTTCTTTTTCATTTCAGATCTATTAGCTGCTGTGAAAAAGGTCTAGAACTCGTCATTTCTGAGTTTTCCTCGTTCAGCCACATTTAAATGAAGTTTATTTCATGTAAATATATGGTTGTTGTGCTGAAGTCAACAGAAGAAACCTGAGTTACCTGCTCTGCTGACTAACTAATTAACTGTCACGAGCTCCTAAGAGGAGGCCTGCTGGAACATTAAGTCTAACAGCACAGAGCTTTAGTGTGAATGTACCAGTCCCAGGAACGATCCACAGAGCGCCAGTGTGACCATCCAGCGGCCGCACGTCCCCGTACCGCCCCTTCCTCCGCCGACCACCTCCACCCGCTCCTCGCATCCCGCTTTGCTGCTCCTCTTCACCGCCTTCAGCGCACTCTTCAGCCCTCTCCCGGTGTCCTTCCTCTTGTCAAACAGGGTGTCTTCCTCCTGGTCGTCGTTGTCGTCGTCGTCCTCCATGCTAGCGAAACGAACGTGCTTCTTTTTAACGACGGTGTCTCGCGCGGCGGATGAAGACATACCTGTCAGTCTGTCGCTCCGACAGCTGGCGGTGATGGTGCGCTGTCACAATAATACCGCTCGCGGCCCAGTAAACCGACACTCACAGCTGAGAACACGTTTGTTGCCTCGTTGCCGTTTTCGCGCGTCCTGTCCGTCGGTTTCTCGGGTTTATATCGTTAAAATGAAGTTAGGTATCATTCAGCTGCAGGTTCAGAGGAGGACAGCGGAGAACCACCGCTGCAGCCGCGGAATCCCTCCATATGTCAGCAGCGACTGTATGGCTGCTGGACGTTTGCAAAGATCGTCTAATGACAGAAGGTTCACTCGGTGTATAAAAGTGACCTACCTTAAGAATGACGCAAAGAAAATGGAATAATATGCCTTTCAGCTAGTTGACAGAATCCTATTCACATTCATTTTAGTTACGCCAATCATTGTAACAGAATAACATAGAATAAAAATAATAAAATAACGTAATTGACTTGTTTTGTATCTATGAGTCAGTCATTAATTAACCACAGTAGGCTTTATCTACTCTTCTATCTTCGAGCTGTTTAAAGCTTTTGTTGCGTATTTCCCATAACTCAATAGCTCTACCCTCAACCGTATGAAATAAAACTCATTTATTAACTAACCATGAGAACTAGCTATGTTGGTCAAGTATCTTCAGTCTTGGGGTAATTTGGACTAATTCTCATGAACTTGCAACAGTTTTAACAGAGCAATGTCTGCAACGTGCCATTAACGTCACTGACAACGCTACCGCACTCACAGCCAGTTCAAATGGTCGTTGATAACTTGTTTGTATCCTCAATTCAGTCCTGAGTAAAACCTCTTCGCTTTTCTCCCCTCTCTGATTCAGCTGACGCGTTAAAAATTGTCCAGGGCTACAGGAAGTAGTAGCAACCAGGTTAGCATTGAGAGGAAATGGCGGCCTCTAGTGTTAGGAGAACAGAAGTGCAGAAGTGTTGTAACCTTATCCCGAGGTAAGGGGCTGGAGGTCGGGCCACCAGAGAACTACAGCAGTGGCTTTCAAACTGAGGTCTGGGGACCAACATGGGTGCTAGAGAGGGTTGTAGGAGGTCCCAAGCAAAATGTGGAATAGAATATTTTTAATTCATCACTTTTTTAGGGAACTTAGAACAACAAGGAGAGGAGTAGGGTTGACATTTATTTTATTAAGACCAGTTTTGATTACTTTATTATCTTAAAACCAAAAAATTCCTTCTCAAGGGATTCCTTGAGATAAAATACAGTCAAATAGAACTTTTCTCACAACAGCCATTTTGACATGAAATAGTAGTGTAAACACAGGTGTTGCCACTGATACTAATTAAGACCAGAACAGAGTCAGGTGCTGCCATTGTGCATGCTGGTTCACTGGACAGGCTCTGCTACACTGAATGGAACAGGGCCTTAGTAAGTATCAGTGTTAACACCTGTGTGTGTGACCTGAAAAAGGTCTTTTGGGCATTTAATGTGTGTCTATTTTGGAGGTTCTTGACATGAAAAAGTTTGGGAATCCCTGAAATAGAGCAGTGGTTTTCAACCTGAAGGTCGCGACCCACAGAGGTCACAAGATTATTTCTGGGGGTTGCTAGATGGTTGTGGAGAATAAGATTAAAATAATGTGGTAAGCAGCAGAAAGCAGAAAGCAGGAAGCAGCTTTTCACGTTACATTACCTGTACCAGTGATATGTAATGTGAGGCTGGGGGTCGCGTACACAAACCTTATTTTTCTGAGAGACCACGACTCAGAAAGGTGACAACCAGTGAACTAGGACCTATCTCCAGCCTCATTCTACATACAAATATAACATGTGACTGATTGTATTTTTGGCAAAAGAAGCTTATGTCATCATGAAGATATGATGTGGAGAAAGTAGGCCTACTTTTGATATTAGTACATTGTAATATGAAGTGGGCAGCGATACAGTTACATGCTTGCTAATGGAAGTGACTGATGACTTAATTCACTGCAAAAATAAACATTGCAAACACTACATTCATAATATCACTTCAGTACCCACTACGAAGAATAACCCTGTCAATGCTACATTACAGGGGATTATTGTTATTAAACCATTATGTCTGTCATGTATGTTTAAATATAAGAAATAACAGTATAAGTATTACACCTGTCAAGTAATACTAACAATACTTATTTTATGATGGTTTCTAATTGGATTTTGATCCACATTCAAGATTTTTCTTGATACATATTTCTTATACACGTCTGTAAGAGCACTGTGGGCGGATGGTCGAAGAATTTCATTGCCAGTGACAGCTTCACTGTAATTGCTGTGCAGGTGATGAAAAGGACTTGAAGGTTTTTAAAATAAAAAGTCTCCTGAGCTCATACCTCACACCCTTTCATTTCCTACACTTCAACTGAAATTTTATTTTCTTTCAGTTAATACAATTCACATGACAGCTCAACTCTTTAAGGAGACTCCATTAAATGCTGTCAACTCCAGTTAGTGTTTACACTTCAGGTCCAGTCACGTCAGTTTTTACTTTTCATAATATTATTTAGAGACCCAACAATTCTGACCAGGAGCAAGCACTAAGGCAACAGTGGTGAGGAAAAAATTAAAAAGGGCAGAAACCTTGAGCAGAACCTGCCTCAAATGTTTTCTCTCAAGAGACAAGACTCATCAGTAATTTAAATTATAAGCATATCATTTTATTTTTACTCTGCTTTCAGAACTTACACTTCAACTGACAATACCTTTCAGTTAACTATCTCATCTTTTAGTTTTTCCAAAGCAATGCTGCTCAGCCAACTTCTTTTCAGGCTTCTTTATGGCTATGCTTTTGTTACCAAGGGTGAAGCAATGCAGTTCATTTGTTTTCAGGCAATTCATTTCACTTCTAGCTATCACAGTATTAGTTATTTTTCAGCTTTTCTAGCAATGTTTTTTCAGCTTCTGTTCTTAATACACTTCAGCCTCCAGCTCTGCTAGTTTTACATTTCAGCTTTCCAGGTTTTCCAGCAGTGCAATGCAATACATTTGGGCTTCATGATTTTTCTGTCAATTTGCTTCAGGTTTTTGTGTTTTCTGCAATGCTTTGCAATTTATTTCGGCTTTCAGCTTTCACTCCGATCTTCTGTACAGTGCATTTCCTAGTTCAACAATTATTTTGGTGGCAGTCTTTTAGAGCCCCGCTTCAAGGACCTTTGGTTATCCACATATAGCGTTCAGCTTTCAGCATTCGCACATATTTTCTGCAGGAAATGCATTTTCTAGTTAAACATATAATTTTGGTTGCACTCCTTTAGAGGCCCCCTTCAAGGACCACATATAGGGCAATCATTACCTACTGAGGTGCCACATATGTTGAGAATATTTGTTCCCTCACTTAAGCCCCCCAGGCAGCACTTACTTCCAGATGCTTCCAAATCCTGCTCCTTTTAGAAGTATGGGCAACCATGACTCCAGTAAAAAGCATGTAAATGGAAGAGCATTGGATACGCAGCATGGGAAAGATTCCTAGAGAACCTAAACTCAGGGAACAAAAGTCTCCTAATTGCCAAAATATAGGTCAAGCGATCCTTAACAATCAGTTCATTAAAAGTTCATCCACTGTGAGACTGTGAGAAAGTGGCAGTTAAATGTTTGACATGTTTGAAGTTGTAAAATATCTGGTTATGTTCATCATGTTCAGTTTTATTGCGCTTGCCCTTAGCTGACACCACGCTGACAGAGATATTCTGGGCTGTAAAATGAACTGCGTGCATGTTTGGCTGCATAAAAAAAGCCACTGGAGCATCTTTTCAACCTTCCAACTATCTGTTTAAGTATAGCTGTACTTTACATACATAGTCACAGGAGGGCATTAAATGATCTTCTCTTGTTTGTGTCAAATAAATGACAGACCTGAGCTCAGTGATGTCAGACTGTCCCAGCCACAGACATGGAAACATAAATTAGGAGGCACAGAAAATTGAAACATCTTTTTTACTGTCTTGAAAATGTTGAAATCTGTGTTTACATAATATTACATTGCATATACTGCAGTTCACCACACATCCTGCAGCAGAAAGAGAAGATGGGAAAAGAAAATATTTTAGTAGAAAACATTTTTGGTAACTCATGAGAGATATGAATAAAACAAAAGCAATAAATGAAATTAAGAGAAAAATTATGTAAAAATAGGTTGAAGCAAAGCTTTACACAAGTAAATCTTTATCTGTACTTATAGCATAAAAACAAAATGCGTACATACAGATATTCTGAATAAAGCAAGGGGTTGGATTAGATGTGAGAGAGCCAAAATAATATCAGCAAATTAACAATAGAATACAATACAGAAAAGCTCATTCAAAACTCCTAAGACTCACATTTGTCACTTACAGCCTCTAAGACAAATAGGCAAAGGCAATCAATGAGGCAACTTGTCTCAAATTTGGTTTTAAGTCACAGGTTTTAAGTACTAAATAAAAATAAATCATGCAATTAAAAAAAAAAAAACTTTTCAAAATGTGTCTTTGGATGCAATTTCAAAAAGCAGGTAAGTGGCAAAAACTAAATTAAATTGGCAAGTAGAGCAATGATTAAACAATAAAACATTTAAACGTGAATATGGCAAAGTGGTTTACAATCAAAATTCAGAGGTACAAATGAAGTCATTTCTTTGACAAGAAATTCCTCAGACTCTCATTGGTGACTAGCACTGTAACGGAAAAGAAAAACAAACATAAACTAAAGTCTGCTATATCTGGAAGCCCATTTCTGTCAATGTGATCAAACTATTAAGATCCTCTAAGTCACTATAATAATCTTTCTTGAAATGATGAGTGAGTATCATAAAATAATAAGAAACATACTCAAAATAATGACTTGATTATCTAAAAATATTGAGCTAATGTCTTAAAATAATGATATAGCAGCTCAAAAAAATGAGAATCTCTCAAAAACAATGAATTTTGAGAAATGTTCTCTAATTTTTTCTCAAAATAATGAGGAACATTCTCAAAATAATATCTCTAAGGACGATACTGTCATTATTTCAAGAAAGTTCCTCATTATAATGACTTACTTTTTCATCAGTCAGAAATGAGTTTCCATAGATATAAACAGTTATTAATGTTTGTTAAAATAAAGTTTGAATTAAGAGGCAACGGATGTGATTTTATTATAATAAAAATATATATTTAGAGAGGAAAAAAGTTGTAAACGCTGTTAAAGTTTCTTATACTTGTTTTGTAAAAGAAAAAGGCATTTCTGGTTCTGAACAGCAAGCACTTCATTAAAGAGCATCGCTCGGATTATTTTCTAAGACTTTTCAGTTTATTTCAGTCACACTGCTCAAACGTGAACACCGCTCTACTGGAGGAGCTGATGGAGGAGCAGGGGTGGTGGGATAGAGTCCAGACAGGGGCAGCGCTCTACACTTTTACAACATCTGAGGTAGACAGTGTCACAGGTCTGCAGAGGAAACATCATCAACCCACAGAAATTCAATGTCGGCGCACTGTTTTCCAAAAGGTCTCTGAGTTTTCCAGAGGCAGTCTATCACTGTCAACAGTGACGGACTGATGAGTCACTTCCTAACATGTTCAGATGGTTCACTGACACTACCTGTAGGCTTTGAGGGAGATGTATGACAGCAAGAAAACAGGATGAATACACTTTCAGCCATTTCCATTTCAGCACATTTTGGTCTTCAGTAAATGAAATCAAGGCTTTAGGCAAATGGCCGTCAATTACAGCATGGCATTCTCCACAAAAACTACAAAATAAATACAATATGAAAACATAAAACAAACCTTCCTACTAAAGGTTAATGAACTAGGGACAGAATTAAAGATTAACTCGACTTAACTTGACTAATGATCACATAGTCAATGATTAGTCAAATTCATGTCCTCAGTTCCATTTCAAGGACTTAGTCTCTCAAATGATACTGTAGGTAAATAAATGTGTAATAGCCTTTTAATAAAGTGGTGAGGAGCTACACATGCACCAGTATTCTGGGTTGTTTTTGGTCCTTTAAAGAGGTCATCCATCCAAGCAGGTGATATTTTGTTGCCACGGTGACGGTTGTTTTATGACCCGGACTGTGTCAGCTACTGGGAAATCATTCCTTTTATATACTCAGAAGCATATGAGCTTTTTTCACTTTAACCACAAGCATAACATAAATTTATGTCACATGGAAAATACTGGACCAAATTACAGACCCCCCCTAAAAAAAAAGCTTTAAAAACAAGTCTCACCACTGGTTGTTTCAAAAGAAATACTGCTTAAGGTCAATACTACAGTCAGTTAATAGACCTGTACACAACACATGTCGGTATGTTCCTTATAAATCAATATTTCATTACTTTCAAGGAGGTGGAAGCAGGTGTAGCCTACTTGTGCTGGCTAAGAGTTTTTCTTGTTAAAGGAATAATTTGACATTTTGGGGAAATACCTTACAGGACCCTCTTTCACTCTGTGCTCCAGTTATAGTCAAGCAAGTTGGAACCTCTGTCAAATTTGTCATTTCCTGTTTCCTGTACATTGTGCTAGGCTCATCTATGTTTAAAAGAAGCAAGTTAATCTACAGCTAGCTAGTTACATCTGATCGCTAGTGTTAGCAAAACGCTAGCTAACCAGCTAGCTATTCTACATCAGTCGTTAGCTTGAACTATGAAGCTGGAATTTACAAGTTTCTGATTAAAGTATCAACTGGAGCACCCCCTGAAGTTGGAAAGTTGGAGGCACCTCCCCAATCCAGTCTACTGACATCAGGATCCAAGATGGCCGCTCAGCACATCAACAGTAGTGAAGGCTGTAGTCATCTCCTGATTATTTGCACCTCTATCTTCTGTGCCAACTTTATTTTGTTGACATGTTCCTATGGTGTGTATATGAGCAAAATACTACATAATGTGTTGTTGTGAAGTACAACAAAGGTTTTCATTAAAGGTTCATCCTTATTTTCTGATTCGTGGTGCTGCAACACAGTCAACTCCAGTGTGACGTCATTCCCAGCTCCGACACCCGAGGCAAATGGAACGCATTACACCTACAGTAATAGCAAATGTTAGCAAAACGCTAGCTAACTAGCTAACTAACCTACATTAATCGAAATCTAACTAGTTAGCTAGCATAGTCTAACATTAGCTAACCTAAGATGTGACTGTCTGACTCTCTCTGTGACTGCGACATCTTTTAATCACCTTCAAAATTTGGTTTTCCTTTCAACAGAGGCAAGCCTAGCTTTTAGCATACCCGTAGACTGAGGTTCTGCCCAGTACCAAGCTTGTTCAAAAGTTTGGAGCACAGAGCAAAAAGGGAGGGGGACTTAAGAAGGGTCAACCGTTTTGTATGGATTACACAAATGAGAAAAAATGTGAATTGGTGACCTTTAGAGGTGCTGGAAGACTAATTTTGTAACCTTTGGACAGGACTAGCCTAACAGTTTCCCATTTCACATCTTGTTGTTTAGCTAAGCTAACTGGCTGCTGGGAGTAACCATATATTAATTGGACATATATGAGAATGGGATTGGTTTTCTCATCCAGTATTGGCAAGAAAATGAATAAGCATATTTCCTAAAATGTCAAACTATTCCTTCAAAGATATTAAGGTTTCTCAGGCACCCGAGGCTCAGATCCAACCTTGGGTTCAGTCCATTGTGTAAAAAAAAAATCAGATTTCCTGGATCCAGCCTGGGGGACAGAGCTGCTTGTCTTGAGATGTAAAATCATTGTGCTTGAAGCTGCTTCCCTTGACATATCTGAGCACCTTTTACAGCTCAGATGATCCCAGAGCTTCATCATTAACACTAAAAACACCTCCTGAGCCCCAAATCTCTCAGAGCACCTCTCTGAGGAGATAGTTACTGTCCCTTTAAATTACCATGAACACATTAAGCCTCAGTATTTACAATTTTGGCATGCTTTGAGACGGTGTTAACAGGAGATCCTGTCTGAGGGGACCCCCGACACAATAAAGATGGCAGTTTTAAGGAGAAATCTTTAGCAGACCATGGATATTACTTGAATTTAAGTTTCCACATGACTACTTTACTTTTTAGGCCATATTTCTACATTTAAAAACATATGGTAGTGTTGAAAACTGATTGTAAAGACTGATGTTGGTCCTCCTTTCCTTTAAGACTGCCATCTGAAAGTGTTGGTTTAGGCAGAGCGACTGGCTAAAGGCTGAATAAGCAGCTTTGACGCTGCATTATAGGAAGTACAGCATGCCTTCTTTCCCTTGTGACAAATACGAAATGTGCAGTTTTTTCCATTTTCATTTAAGACTTCAAGTTTGCCTGCTGGAGGATTAGAAACAATCTAATGCATAGTTCTTCAGGATCACATTCAGGTTAAACTTCATCTTATGACTCTATTGATATGTTTCATCACTTTGGCATTTTCTGACATTCTCCTACTGAAGGCAGTCATTACAATCTTGGCTAAAAACACAAATACTGTATGTCAGTACTCAGTCTGACACCGTGCGTCTCTCTTTCAGTCTGTTCAGCTGGGGATGGGGGGTGAGGGGGCTTTAGAGGACGGACTCTCCAGTTTTACATTTTGCGTCTTCCTGAGCCTTCTCGTGCTCTATCATCTTCTCAGTGACGTCCTGGTCCCTCCTCAGGGCCGCCTCCTTCTCCATTCTCTTGCGCCTGGCCTCCACCCAGGGGATCAGGCACAGAACGGCTCCTCCGATGATGGGGGGGATGCCTGCCAGGTAGAAGGCCAGTTCGTAGTTGCCCAGCCTGTCCCTCAGGAAACCTGGAAGCAGAGAAATAGGGATGCTATTATGACTCCAACTGGGCTCAGAAAAAGACAGATAAAGGCAGATAAAGTGGGACATCGACACAGCAGGAGAAGCAGCTGCTGTGTGACATATTGAGGTCACAGGTCATCAGTTGTGATTAGGCTTGAGGCTTTGACACACAACACTGACCATACTGGAGCCCGTGAGGGTCATAAAAAGGATTATCTTACTCTATTTTTAGCTTTTTGTAGTTCAATAACACTGACTGAGCATGTGGGTCTCCACTTTTGTGTTAATGCTAATGCTTACACCTCTCATACAAATGAACACTTCAAAAGTACATATTTTCCACTGGCCTGTAGTGCTGTTTATCCATCTAGATAGTTTTGGTGTGAGCTGCAGAGTTTTGAGATGTGTCTAGATGGCTCTCAAGCAAAATTACATTTGAAAAATTCTAAACCAGTGTCTCTCTCCAAATATCATGATCTGGTTACTCAAGATAATCCAAACCTTGTTGTAAACAGTTCATGTAGGAAGTACTTTCTCTCTAGTAGAAAAGAAAGTAGACAGAAAGAAGTTCCAACTTAAAACTGCTCACAAAAGGTCTGTGGATTATCTTGGTAACCGGGTCATGATTTCTGGAAAGGGACACTGGTTTTGAAATTTAAAATGTATACACACATATATATTATATATATATATATATATATAATATATACACATATATAATATATATATATACATTCTTTTTTGCTATCCTGCTTTTATCTTTTGACTGTGGTGTAGATCAGTCATTCCCAAACACTGGGTCGTGACCCACAGATGGGTCACAGGAGATTTTATTTGGGTCACCAAATAAATAAAAAGATTATGGAAGAAGTTTAGTAGTATCTTTCAGTTGTCCAAAATGTCCTATATAAAACCAATGAGATGTCCCGTTAACTCAGCCTAAATGCATTTATAAAGAATTATGTTTGTAATAACATGCATCAAGATTAGAGCTGCAAACAATTTATTGCTGATCAATCTGTCCATATATTCATGATTGATCAATCAGTTGTTTGTGAAAAATAGTGAAAAATATCAATCAGTGTTTCCCAAAGTCCAAGATGATCCTAAAATGTCTTGTTTTGTCCACAACTCAAATATATTCATTTTACTGTCAGAGAGGAGTAAAGAAACCAGAAAATATTCACATTTAAGAAGCTGAAATCAGAGAATTCTGACTTTATTTTCTTTAAAAATTACTCAAACTGATTAACTGATTATGAAAAAAGTTGGCATTTAATCTAATAATAGATTAATTGTTGCAGCTCTGGTCAAAATAATATAAGGTGATGTGGAAATGGGAGTAAAAATGGTGAGGAACATTCATTTATGCACAAATTAAGTCTTACCAAGATATATTAATAAGGTCTATTGTGTATTGGGTCATGATGGTTTGTCATTCTTCAAAAGTGGGTCCCCAGGAAAAAAGTTTGGGAAACACTGGTGTAGATTATGTATCTTTTTCTATTTTGCTCATTCTAAAGTAACAAAAACAAAATGATTTTTATTTTTAGGTGATTATACACTAATGAACACATCACATTCCCTTTCTGCCATATTCTGCCAGTAAATGCCCCTAAATCTGACACAGTGGGCCTTTAAAACATAGTGAGACACCCATGGAAACATATTTCTATTTGGCTTTTTACATGTGCAAGACTGCAGTGACAGTGACAGCATGATGAAAGGAAAGATCAATAACCTTGTCTTCAAAATAATAAACATTCAAAGTCTGACTGAAATCGTACATGACATTATGTGCTCTTAATGATTCTAAATATGACCATTTCAGTTACAGTTACAGTTTCCTGCTGCATGTAAACAGAGATTTTATGTCTCTTCAATTTGCGTACAAATAACGCTAATTTATACTTCCAAATTGCACATAGTACATACACCAAAGTCCAATTTAACATGCAAGTGAATCACCAATCCTTCCCGTTAACTTCTGCGGAGAACAGATGAGTTGTTATCAGTGGTGTGTTTTGTACACAGATCGAAGAGACTGAGCTGGTTTGCAGTAATGAGGTTACAACAGAGCATGTAAACATGTCGTCAATATCCTCCTTAACTCTCCGGTAATGTGGTTTCTCTTGTTCAGCTTGAGGGAAGTTGCTGCGTCTGCTGCATTCACTGGATAAAGTTTCCTTCACTGACTCACTGTGACTTTTCTGGAGGGGTAAAGTTTAATAAACAGTCACACGTGCTGCGTCTCTATCTGAGGAAAATGACTTCCTTGTCTTTCAGATGGTTCAACCACTTTGCATGACACTCATATGAGCTGCTGTACATGATACTGATGCTGATTTACATCATGTGGGATGTACACAATGCAGCCTCAGTCACTTCAGTGTTGAAGAGGTCAGGTATTTCACATGGAATATAAACACAAGAGTAAGCAAAGAGTATACTTCTAATCTGCGCCCCACATCAGTGTTCATTTTGATGATTAGTCACTTTCTTCATGGTACTAATACAATACAATAATATCAATAATAATTAAGGCTGGGTATCGGTACGAAATAACCCTATATCAAGCAGTATCAAAACTTCTCCATTCAAAGACATCGATCACAGATCTAGAAAAAAATGACTATTTGTACGGTTTTGCCATCAAAAAATATGAAAGCATGGCTATATTATGAGTCTGTGGTGTCTGATAAAAATACATGGATAAAATGTGAAAGGATTATGGATAAGGATTAATATGACTAACATGATGAAGCACCTATTAAAGCATTCAAAAAAATCCAGGATGGAAGCTGTACTGTGTGAAAAGGTACTGAATGTGTACTCTATGTGCCTATGACAATGTTTCGATGTATGACGATGGAAACTGTGAAAAACGAATTTCCCTAAGGGGACAACTAATAAACTAACTAACTAACTGAACAGAACAGTCATTCCCAAAGACTGGGTCACAGAAGATTTCATTTAGGTCCCCAAATAAAGAAAAGACAAGCTATAAGCTCTAAGAAACTACTGCTGTCCTGGACTAATTAATGACCCAGAGTTGCTAATCTTCAATTGTAAATTAAAAGACCGACTGACACGCTAAAGAGAATTAATCATTTTCACTGTCCTCAAAACAAATATGAAGCAAATATGAAAACAAATGTGAAACAAATATGTAACAAAAAGAAGAATGCACATTTGAAGAACTATAGTATACCTAATTTTAGACATATAATGGGAGAAAGGAGCAGAAATAGAGTATATTAAATGGTAATGTTAATAACAGGTTAATAGATGTTTAATAAAACATTACACTTTAAATAACCTTTTGTGTCAAATAGATAAATAAATACATAATAACATATGAGGCAACATGACTAAAACTAAATCAAACTTTGTTGTCAAAATCAAAACTGCCCCACACATTGAGCAACTATAGTATATGGTGCAGAATTAACACTAGGTGGTGCAAAAGACCTGTGACTAAAAATATCACTTTTCTTCTTTATCTCACAACAGAGATTAAGAGCTTTACTGCAGGAATTCTCTTTGTCTGACAGCAAGAGTCCATGTGTTTACAGGATGTGAGGGAGGAGGTCAAAAGGCCACTGAAGTTGTCACACGTTCCATTTTAAAACTGCATCTTTAGTATTTTTCAGTCTACTTGTGAGACCTGCCAAAAGAAACAGCAGGGAACAATGGACTCTCCTATTAACACAGGATATTTTAATGTAGACCATCTAAAATATTTATTGCTGCAGCAAGAAAAGTAATTAATTTGAAAAGGTTAAAAAGAACAGATATTTCTTCACTCAACTGAGCAAAATTAGAATTTTTGTCAGGCAGTCCCTTCCTCACTTCAATATAATGCTCAAACAACACAACTTTTATGACCTTATGACTAAAATCACTACCTCCAAAATTTCATTTCAGTTTGTTTGTCTTTTTTCTCTCTCCACATTACAGAGGCATGGATTCAGGATAGTGGTGCAGAGGTTTTACAAGAGTTATGGGTGAAAGGGTTAGGCTTGATAGGACTTTAAAGTCATCCATCAACTGCAGTTTCCAAGACCAAGCTGACCAGAATCTTTCCTTCTGTCTCTACTACCCGTGATTCCGTTGAAGTCGGGCAACGGGACCTCTTTACTGGTGCTGCCCCAAGATCCAAAATTTTTTGAATGACATTTTTCACTTGCACAGCCACATAAAGAGCAGACAGCTAATCCCTGGTGGTCTTTTTGTGACACTGGGAGTTGCTCCAACTATTCTTTGATTCTTTCCTCAGCATAACAACAAACCCTCATGTTTGGTAGGGTCATTACAAAAAGGGGTTACCCTGAGAGAGTGGAAATCAGTGTCCCCTCCTTGCTTTAAAAAATGGCTAAATGACATGGTTTCTTGTCTGCATCTTGAAGAAATTCAGTGTACTCTGTCCCATGGCCACCCCAAGATCTGGTGATTCTTCATTGGGTTTGAACGATTCTGAAAAAGTATCTAATTCTGATTATTTTGACAGATATTGCGATTGTGATATGATTTGTGATATTAGAGGTAATGTTTTTATTTACATGATTATTCTTATTTTGTTTGAAAAACATGTTAAAATGACTATAATGTGATTTTTTGCAGGAATCTGAAACCAAATGAAGATGTCTTGTAAGTGTGTAGAATCTAATTTGTAGGACAGGACATTTCCGACTCACCACATTCATTAATTTAAAAGCTTTTTGACACATTTTGCCTTTAACAAATATTGTACTTCCTGTGATTTGAATATTGCAGAAAGCCTTATTGCAATTTCAGTAAAATTTTGACTAACTGTACAGCCCTTCTCTTTGGTGATAATATTAGGAGAAAGAGGCGTCAACCTGGGAACTAACTGTACCAGACAGTATCATATTTGCTGTATTGTGCTTTGAGCTGACTGTTAATTTGATCTGACTGTTCATTTTTACTATTCAGTCTGACACCAACAGTGGCTTTTTGACAGTGTTAAGAACACAGTATAGTGTAGAGAGTACTCCAATGTTACCTGCAATGGGCGGTCCCACAGTCATGGGCACGGACATCAGGCCCAGCAGGAAGCCGATGGCCTGGGACACATCGTTGGCCCCGACCAGCTCAAAGGCGATGGGGGCCATGATGCAGATGAAGCAGCCATCAAACAGCCCCATCAGCAGGCACACAGCGATCAGCCCACCAAAGATGTGACACAGAGGGATCATCATGGACATGAGGCCGATGACGAAGAAGGACATCACCTAGAAGGACAAGAGCGATGGTTTGATGGTGGTTTAATAATCTTTATGTTGTTATTTTGAATTTTCTTTTTATTTGTGTGTGTGTGTGTGTGTGTGTGTGTGTGTGTGTGTGTTTCATCAGGGTACAGTTTCATTTCAAGTTCCAAGCTAGTTTAGGTTTCAGTCGAGAGTTTCAGTATCACACGACCATCACATGATTACCTAAGTGCTGTTTCAGAGAGTTTTTAGTGGTCAGTGATGTCAAAAGAGGAAGTCCAACTGAAATTTAAAAAATAAAATGTTAATGTGTTTTAAATGGATGATTAATAATCTTTTATTATTACAGGAAGAAAAAAGTTCTTTGGGTAAATTTGACAAATGCTCCCTTTGGTCTCAGCCGAGCTGTCTGTGATTAACTGACAGGTAGCTGGCAGGCTGCCAGAGAGTAACTGACATGATGGTGTGTCGTCACTGGTTTTGAAGAGTAAAGACCACACCAGCATCTACCCCTAAAGGACATTTGCAGGCAAGTTTACATGCTGCTCAACATGCTGCAGCTGAGCAGATCATCTAGACTACAGACTGACGTTTAGCGGTGCACTTTGCCTTGGTGAACGTTTGTCTGGTGGCCCGTCCAATAAACAGAGGTGCAGGACAAGATGTGTGTTCATGTCTGGAAGTTAGATAAGAAAAAGACTTTGGCAGGAAATCTAATGTTTGTTGTTGTTCAGAGTCTGTCAGTATTGTGTTGTTTAGGAATACTCTGCTGGAGAAGCTACTTTGCAAGCTACTACTTAATTCACACTGGAAGAAGTTGAAATACAGCAAAGCGACCACAGGGACAAACCTAGTTTGGTTTGGTTGACTAAAGCCACTTAGAAAATGTAAAATAATGAATTTGATAATGTTCATATGATACTACATTATGACAAAATATGTTATATTTCACAGCTTTGTTGAACACTCAGCTGTGATGGCTGCCTTCTCCTGTCTGTCATTTCTGAATAACAGACTAGTACTATGGATACAATTCTGAGATTCTGTGATCATAGATTCTGGAGGACTTAGCCAAAGCAATAAAATCATCTTTAGACCAACTTTTTGAATCAAATGATTGATTTTATTTAGTAAGTAATAATCATCAAGTGTACATCAGACTGGCAATATGCCATCCAGCAGCCAGTCAGTAAGGCCACGCCCCCTCCTAGGAGGAAACTTACAGTTTGTTATAATGGGAGAGATGGAGAATATTGAAAAGCTGCAGTGTAACAGGTTGTGAAACAAACAAACATACAAATCTATCAAGATCTCTGGTTCCTCATCCTTTCTGGAAAGGAAATGATCCCAGAAGGAGAGCAGAGAGAATGTCTGAGCCTCCAGAGAACATTAATTGTTCCTACTGATGGAGAGCTAACGTTAGCTTGAGTGTGAGGCTGCTGGAGTTCAGTCATTATGTGACAGCAGCATCTGACTGTCGTCTCTGACTAAATCTCAGACAAGCTTAGATCAACAGTTGTCTGTTGTCAGCTTTCGTTATTTACAGACAACACTCAGACTAACGATACCTGATTCAATATTAGCACTGTCTGCCAACTGTGTTCTCATTGATCCATCTGGAACAGAGAAGACTGAAGGAGCCTAACGGCAGGTCACAGAATAATTCTTAGACATGTCCATAAAACAAATACTTGTTTAACCTGACATGAATTAAACTGGTCAAAATTGTAATTCAAAAACACGTAAAACTGCATTGTTGTCTGTGGGATCTTTCATTTTCAAGAAAGGGGGTGCAGCCTGACATTTTGGCAAAGTACCTGTTTATGCTGGTCTGATGTACAGAATATAAATTTGGTTTCTGATTTCTTTTCTTAAAGTGCAACAGCGGACAAGTGATTTACAGAGAACATGGTGCTATAGCAGAAGAAAAGGTTATTGAATGTTAAATATCAGCTTTAGGAAAATGAGGGTTGACAAACATATTACCTCTAAGTCCTTAAACTTTGAGGCCAGACACTCACCTGTAGGTACACTTTGTTGACTCCATTGACGTAGTCTGCCACCCTGCCGAAGATGAGACGGCCCACACCGGATGTGACACCAATACACATGAGCAGAACTTCTTTATTGGCGTTTTCCCCAAAACGCTCCTCCACGTGTTTCATCTGTGGACAACAAAGGAAACAGATGATCACAGCTGTCTCATGGCTCTAATCCAGCGGGAAAAAAAAGACTTTTAGAGGAGGTGCTGTCGTGAAATTTAGTTAAGCTTCATTTATTCACAATAATAAGAAAGAACTAAAATCACCTGTTGCATAAACAATGCCACAACAAGACGATTCAGTGGTGTGAACCACTCATCACGCAGACACACTAAGAAGGCTCATAATACCAGAAACCAGTCTGTGCCAGTTCAGAGATAGTATGAGGAGCTTCTAACCTATTCTGTGATCTGGTGTCGTGGCTGTTGCCACTTTGAACTCATGTATCTCAGCAAATTGGACAATAAAGCCTTGTAAAGGTAAACATAGTGTGGTGATGCCTTCTATGACAGTGACGACCTCTGACAAGGATGGTGGCAACAGCATGGGCAAACACTATGTCTCCATGCTCCAGTGCAGACTGTACAGTGGATTGTATGATGTTTCTTTCTGTTTTGAAGGGAGAGACAAGCTCTATTCCTGGTGCCAACACGAATTTTGTAAGACAATCTGCCATTTAACCAAATCCCTGAGTACTTATAATGCTGTACTGTGCTGATCAGATTTCCTTTAACAGCATGAATCACAGTAGCTATATCAAGGTTACTATTAAAGCATTAGGTTTGATTGATTCCTACCATGCCTGAGTATAACTGCCCCACCCAACCAGTCAGCTTTCATATTAGTAACATTACCCGGTACATGTACCGGGTACACTTGCATTATCATCTACACAACATTTGTTTATGTTGTTGCTATGGTGCAGAAAAGCCTGCCAATTGCAAGTTCCCAATAGCAGTCCACTTCCTTGTTTTGGTACAGTTAGCTTCCACACATGATGCAGACCATACTCAAATACACAGGAACTGTACTAGGTGGAGTACAGTACACAGTCTTCACACAAAGCAAACAAACTGGACTTTGGGGTCAAGTGTCCCTGATGTGAAGGTCCCCTAAAAGTAAACTGTAACCTGGAGAAGGTCTGAGGTAGAGCTGATGGTGCACAAGCCTGTATTCAGCACAAAAATGGACATTGCAGTGCTAGAGGTGGGAATCACCGGAGGAATAGTTCACCCAAAAATTAAAATTCAGTCATTATCTACTCACCCTCATGCTGATTGAAGGTTTTAGTTTTTTAGTCCACAAAACACTGCTGGAGTTTGACAGGAAAACAGCGTTGTAGAATCTCCCAAACAATGGAAGAGATTGGTGACCATGTTTCAAACGAAAAAAAACAAAAAACAACTGGAACGCCATTTGCACACAGCGCACGACAGTGTGCGTGTGGATTTTAACGTGCCTCCAAACTAAAGATCTACAGTGAAGATTCAGGCGAAAAACATGTACATGACGTCTTTCAAGTCAACTTGGCATGTTGGGGCTTTAGGAGACTTGAATGACACCAGACGAGCAGTATGGAGACATTTTATGTTTTTTTTTTTTGTTTGTTTGTTTTTTTTCTGTTTTTCATGATTGAAAACTGGTCACCATTCACTTCCGTTGTTTGGGAGATTCTGCAACACTGTTTTCCTGTGAAACTCCAGCAGTGTTTTGTGGACTAAAAAACTAAATCCAACCCTCAATCAGCATGAGGGTGAGTAAATAGAGATTATGAGATAAGAACTATCCCTTTAGGTCACGATACAATATTTTGTGATATCATATATTGTGATATACAGTATTGTGATAATATTACCTATAATATGACCTTTTTTTCAACTGCAAATTATGTTCCCAGAGGAAAACTTTGTCAACATCTGTTTAATCTAATAGGATAAAATTTAGAGTTGCAATGATTCATCAATAAGGTGTTGACTATCAAATTGCCAAATATTTGTATAATCGATTAATTGTTTTGAGTAAGTTTTTGAAAAAAAATCAATTCTCTGATTCCAGCTTCTTACATGGGATTACTTTCTTGTTTCTCTCTGACAGTAAACTGAATATCTTTGGGTTGAGGACAAAACAAGACATTTGAGGACATCATATTGGGCACTGTGAAATACTGATCAACATTTATCACAATTTATCTGATATTTTATAGACCAAACAACTGAGTGAATAATGGAGAAAATAATCAACAGATAAATCAATGATGAAAGTAATCGTTAGTCGCAGCCCTAAAGTTTTCTGTCTGTTCATCCCACTTCAATCATCATTCTTAATCATAATTGCAGTGACATGGGATTGTCAAGCAGACTGATCGGCACTCATGAAAACCAACCAATCATGATCATGGCTGCAGCTGACTAACCAGAAAAAAAATTTACAAGGTAAATAATTTTTATTTATAAAGTAAATAGCAGGGAGCCTTATATTGGGCATTTGAACTGAAACTATCACAAAGCCTTGAGGAGACTGACCCCACAAAGAACCCACAAATCTTTGAACCCACAAAGGAGTCCACTCTGCCAACTTGTCTTGAAGCTAAGTGAACCGTCATCCTCTCAGATCATTACATCAAGACCACCTGAGCCTCAGGACACATACACTCAAAAAATTAGACTCACCCAAATTATGATGAAAGAAAAAGAGAAATACATTTTTATTGGATTATTGGATAGAGCTAACAAATTACAAAAGAAAATGGAGACCTATCTCACCCTAAACAGAGAGTACACTGTGGCAACCTGCTTCACCACAGTGTCTGACAAAAAACTGAGAAAAGCCCTGACTAAATACAGACTGAGTGAACACAACCTGGCAGTGGAGGCAGGCCGACACAGACAGACCTGCTGCCCAGAGACCAGAGGTTGTGTTCCTGCTGCGACCAGGGTACAATAGAGACAGAGCTACACTTCCTGACTCAGTGTAAGCAATACAAAAATATTAGAGAGCAATATTTTCCATAAATAATAAAAATATTCCTCTACCTAAGTGACTCTGAAAGACTTCCAGCCTTACTGGAAGAGAGGGAAGGATGCTGGAGAGTGGCAGCAAAATATGTTGCAGCCTGCCTGCCACTACTCCATAGTCCCTCTTGTTCTCCAGGCCCTTTTGTGTTGTCATTGTTTATTTTGTTTACCATGTAAACTGTATTAATATACTTTGGCAACATTTATTTTATGCAGTCATGCCAGTAAAGCCAGTGAATTGAAACTGACATTGATTGACAAGGAGTGAGGCAATTGTGTGTAAAAATACTTGATTGTTGAGTCTCATTCCCATGTTGCCAACACTTTACACTGGTGATTCAGGTCAGGTTGTCAGTATCTGACAACCTGGAAATGAGACTCTTTCTTTCTCCATTATCGCTAACGGCACCTTTAATACAGTAATTATATTATATTATATTAGAGCGGAGGCACATAGTTGTGAGTGAACCAGTGATTCTTGGATTTTACACACGCATATTTTTTTCATGCTGTGGACTGACACAATTCTCAGTGAAATTCTCAGTGTTCTGCACATGAATCTTGTTGTAGTTGTATGTGAGGTTTAGAGATAGTGTTCAGACCAACTTAGCAATTCCATGCAATTCCCAGTTTTCGAAGAACAGACTGGAGCCCTGCCAGGAACTTCTACCTCCCGGCGGGCTGCAGCAGTCCTGCTCAAAGGCTCTGTGTGTCTGCTGCCTCAACCCCCCCTCATCACCCCTACATTCCCCTTCAGGTCACACATCCATCTGCAAAGACCTCTTGATGACTTCACTGTCTTTGTCGCTACACCACAACACCATGCTCTGTGTTCAGGAGTGTCCTGCTCGGAGGGGGTTCCTGCATCCAAGAAGCAATGCTGCAGGCGTAACAACTGGAGGCTGTGTGTATGTGTGTGTGTGTGTGTGTGTGTGTGTATGCATTCATGCATCGGCAGAGTAGCTGATGATACACACACACAATGGAGGCTGACCTCTGGGGAGGTGATTTTCAGAGACATGCCAGATGTGACTGTCATTCTCCCAGCTGGAGTTCTGTTTTAACACATTCTCATGTTACATTTACACCATCATCAGGCACTGCAGTGAGCAGTGGATAATAAGAGGTCTTCAGACATCTGTTCAGTCAATGGAGATAATTAATGAATAAATAATGCTGGTTTTGATCAGTTTTCTTCACCAGTAAATTAGAAATATATTTTCTATATTTGAGGCTCCTGGGACCTCATTACAGAATCTTCTTATGTTTTATTTCAGTTTGGGATGACATTTAGGATTTTTGGTATAACAGAAACATGTTTCCTAACTGCATTTAGGAATCTTGGGAATCCTTGGAATCTTACGTTAGGATAGGAATTGAGCTCTTACAGAAGAAAATTAAAAATTAATGGCTTAAACGCCATCCTAAATTCAAAATAATGGCCAAAAATGGCAGCACCACTGTTGTTAGATCTGTATGGAAATAACAGTGATGATGGGGAACAACATGAACACTGAAATATTCTGACTAAAAGGCTGATCAAACTGTATGATGATGCTTTAAGTTTCCAGACCATGGATTAATGGGTATTTATTACATGGCTTTGTTAAATACTTGATTCTGATTGGTCAACTGCAGTATTCTAAGGTTATGTCTTTATAGCAGACACAGGACATATCAGGTTTCTGTATGACCCTGTCAGGGTTTATTTCACATTAATGACCTGTTCACTGTATTTTATCCCTTACATATCAACAACCAATAAGATTCATTTAGATAGATTTGATTCAAATCTTTAGCCTGAGCTGATAATTGACTCTTAGTCCCACCCCTTTTTGCTCAGTGCTCCAATAACTGTTGAGCAAGCTTGGTGCCTTGGTTAACTTTCTCCTTTCCTGTAAAAGCTACATACAGTATAGTCTCGTGATAATTTAAGTTTGCTGATCTTAGGAACACGCTAGCTTACTAGCTAGCGAACAATTGTTGTTGAACAATTGTAGACTAGCTTGCTAGATAGCTAGGTTTTGCTCATGTTAGAAAAACACTGGGTAACCCGCCTGCTATCGATTGATGTAGAATAGCTAGCTAGTTATCAAGCAATTTGCTAACATTAACTAACTTAAGATGTGACTATACATATGTCGCATGTACAGGTCTTCCAGCAACATCTTTTAACCATCTTCAAAATTGTGTTTTCTTTTCAATATAGAACAACCTAGCACATAGCATATCCAAGTACAGGAAGCAGGACAGGAGAAAGTTCACAGACGTTCCACTGAATGCAAGGCTGCTATTATTGGAGCATAGAGCAAAAGGGGGCGGGACTTAGGAAGAGTAATTGGGAAGAAAACTAGGGTGGGGTTTCCTCTCCTCCACTGACACAAATAATGCCTGTAACTCATCAAAGCTAAAACTGAACACCTGTCTTTTCTTGCCCATTAGCTAGCCAATCACAAGTGAGCCAGCTGTTGTCAGGGATACAGACAGTCTTACATTGTTAACAGATGCAGGCATGACAGGTGAGTGAAGAATGAAGTTCTAGTTATGATTTCTTTAGTTAAGATTTGAGGTCTGAGATAGAACAGGACAGAGCCATGAGTTAGGATTTTTTCCTATCTTTGAAACTAGCACTGCATGGTACATTAAAACAAACAAAAAAATCACATTGCCATCATTTTGACATATTGTAATATGATTCACAATTAGTTGGAATGATAATTTTTTGCATAAGAATTTTCAATTTCACTAAAACAAACTATTAAAAACCTGATGATGTGACATTTGTTGGGGTCTGAACCAAACAAACCTGTTTTCTGACATCCGGAGAACAAGATTTTCAGGCCAGGGCATCTCTGCAGCACTACAGTACTTCATTATAATGCTGTTTTGTCAAACATTTTACCCTTATCAAATTGTAGGTTCTGAGATTGGGATATTGCACTTGGCTTATTTTTTATTTATTTATTTTTTTAGCAATTTAGCAGTTGATATATATTGAATATGTGTTTATGGTCAAGAGCTCAAAGATATTACTCACTATTTCTTACATTAGAGCTGCAATTATTAATTGATTAATCGATTATTAAATTAATCACCAACTATTTTGATAACCGATTAATCGGTTTGAGTAATCTTTTAAGAAAAAAGTCAAAATTCTCTTTTTTCAGCTTCATTCATTCATTCGTTCATTCATTCATTCATTCATCTTCTGTAACCGCTTATCCGTGAGGGTCCCAGCTGACATTGGGCGAGAGGCGGGGTACACCCTGGACAAGTCGCCAGTTCATCACAGGGCTGACACACAGAGACAAACAACCACTCACTCTCACATTCACACCTACGGGCAATTTAGAGTCACCAATTAACCTGCTGCATGTCTTTGGACTGTGGGAGGAAGCCGGAGTACCGGAGAGAACCCGGAGAGAACCGCAGACACGAGGAGAACATGCAAACTCCACACAGAAGGGCCCTGCCAGCTCGGGGACTTGAACTCAGGACCTTCTTGCTGTGCGGCAGCAGTGCTAACCACTGCGCCATCATGCCACCCAGCTTTCCAGCTTCTTAAATGTAAATATTTTTTGGTTTCTTCACTTCACCAGGACAGTAAACTGAATATCTTTGGGTCGTGACTAAAAGAAGAAATTTGAGGACATTATCTTAGACTTGACATCTTTCCCCATTTTCTCACATTTTAAAACAAACAGCTATTAATCAATTAATCGAGAAAATAATCAACCAATTATTCAACTATGAAAATAATCATTAGTTGCAGCCCTATTTCAGTTTATCTTATGAATTTTCTTGAGAAGGACATGGGTGGTGTTCCATCTGTGGGAGTCCAGGGTGGCGCAATGTATTGCTGAAGTAACTGCACAGTATACCATGATCAGGTCAAGTGAATCATGTAACCAAGAAGCAAGATAACTCCACATACCTACTTCCCCTCAATAAAATTGGTCTGGTCAGCTGGATCTATCAGACAGACAGTCACTCTGCTGTGATGTCACACTGTCAGATTACTGAACTGACATCAGGAAATCTATAATCCCTCTGTCACAGGGACCAGCTGGGTAAATGCTGCTGGATGTTTGAGGCAGACACAAGAAGGCATTCCCTATTGAACTCTGACTCATTCACACACTGCATCAATTATGTCTGTTATGTACTCGAGGCTTCCTGCGAGGTGGCAGGATGGTGCTGTGTCACCGCTTTACTTATTACAAATTAAAAGACAGAAAAACAGAGAGCAACATAGCTCCTCAGTCCTGTTGATTGAGCAGTGGTTATTTTGCATCACTCCTGTTTCAGTCTTGTTTATCATGGAGCTTTGGCACTCTATTTAAACTGATTGATATCAGAGCAACATAAATGTCTACCAGTGTATGAGATTGCAGCAGGATGCAGTTCTACTGTTTGCTTTTAGAGGGTGTGTGTGTGTGTGTGTGTGTGTGTGTGTGTGTGTGTGTGTGTGTGTTTGTGTGTGTTTGTGTGTGTGTGGGTGTCTTTGATCACATTACAGGAACACAAGCTCACTTTCGTGTGATGCAATTCAGAGGCTGGCAGGTGGCCTTGTGGCATTGAACACCATAACCCTACAAAATAAACACACTCTCACACAAACACACATTAATTCAGTGCAGGCAGAGTGCTTCAGCGTCTAACTGTTTTTCCGCTCTACCTCTTTTCCTCAGGTCTCATCCATGCACTTATGCTACACTCAGTCACTTCCTACATTTCCCACAATGCATTCGGCCTACAGAATTTTCTGCATCCAGTATGACTGACTAATGCTGAAAACAGTAATGTCATAGCACAGATGAGAGAGCGAAAAACCTCATACTCAAACTGCAGTATGTCATGGGGCTGCAGTGCATCATGGTCTACTGAGGCTGCAAGATGGCAATTGTAGAAGGGAAAGAAAGAATTCTAATAGACTCTTCATTTGTTTTACTGTCACGGACAGACACTTTAAAACCTGGTGTTGATATTGTGAAGCTCCTACTGCAATGCCACCACAGCTGCCAGATGCAGCCAGAGGACATTTGCAAAGTTTTGAATTAATTTCATTAATATCTATAAATCCTTAAAGAAAACATTTTCTCCAGAAAAAAATGGAATTAGAGAGTGAGTAGTAATATTTTTTAGTTTTTATTTTGGTAGGATATGATTTGTCCCAATTCTGGAAAATGGGTGTAATAGATATAGAAATCTACATTTTAGAAGAAACTCACAAAAGCTGAAATTCTAAATAATTCACACTTGCTGTTGCCTATTCATAGGTCAGAGCCTGCATGTCAGAGTGGAAGCTGTGGCTTAAATTAAATTAAAAACAAAATTAAATACGTAACCACTATCATGTTCAATTTTCAGAAAACACACTCCCTACAATGCAATGGTTACTACATACATTATTACAATTGGGCTCATTGAATCAACAAGACTCTCAGCTCTCCTCAGTCAAAAAAAACTGACTCTTTGGGTACCCAAAGAACCCATTTTCATTCAGAGATCTTGAGGTGAGAGGTCAAGGGACCCCTTTGAAAATGGCCATGCCGGTTTTCCCCCTGCCAAAATCTAGCCTAGTGTTATTTAGCTGACAGGCTTGCTTCTGGCAGAGGTAATAATGCTGGGGCTATTTTGTATTTTTCTTATTGTAAATTAACATTAATTATGTATTAGTAAAAGACCAGTGAAAATGTGTCAATAATGCTGTAATCTAATGCTGCTGTAATGAACATGCTACATTCACTTAAACACAGGAAAAAGATAAACTAGCTGACAAAATGGCTCATCACCAGCACACTGTTCAAAGCTGGTTTAATAGTGTGTTTTAGGGTGAATTTTCCCTTTCAGAGCCCCACTGTGTGCACCAAGCCACATTCTCTCTGCTCTCTCTCCTTGGCTGTTTAGTGGTCATTAAAGCTGCAGCCCTGCTCCAGCCCACACACCGCAGCCCTGCAGGTGTCGCTCATTAAACACACCGAAACCAGACAGGTTTCTGAAGAAAAAGTACCATTCTGTCAATCTGTTATGATTCAGTAATACTGATTTAGCAAAGGGACCATCACATCAACCTTTAGAGAGTAGATTCCACTTTTTTTTTACCCCTCTGCCCTTGACTGGGCACTACCACACCTTTTATCAATCCACTTACAGAGCAAACACAGCCATAGCTGAAGGCCAGCATCTTATCTCAAATCAGCAATACTTGTGGAAAAGCGTGGACTTTACTCTTACAATCTTCAGATATGTGCAGCTTGATTTGGAAAGAGGAAAAACACACATGGAACTGTGGCTCTAAGAGGCTGCACTCAGCATTTTATGCAGGCTGAGATGCACTGACTCATGCGTGTAACACAGCAGAGAGAAAAGTGTGGTGTGTGTGTGTGTGTGTGTGTGTGGGTGGGGGGGGGGGGGGGGGGGGGGGGGGGGGTCTGAGGGCCTGATAGGACTCCCTTCCTGAAAAGCTCAACAATGTGCTGCTTGACCCTTGTTTTTTCTTTCTTCTTCTTCCCATGCGGTGTCACAAGGCCGAGGATTGGCCTGAAGTACGGTGGTGGAGGAGGAGGTGGTGGTGGTGGGGTGGGGGGGTGTTTTTGTGTCTAGGGAAGGACGGGTGCTGAGGCTATAAGGCCAGGGGTGGCGCTGAGGCTGCAGCAGGGGCCCCTGCTGCGTCCCAGTCTGAGTAGCAGACACAGGAGAAGTGTTGGGAAAACACAGGCTGGACTCCCCGGGACAGGCTGATCTCCCTCCAATAACAAAGTCATCGTGTCCAAATAAACAGTCACCTCATGAGTCTGTCCAACACATCCAGGCTCTGCCCTCCAGCCCTCCCAAGACGACATTTTCTCCAAAATCATACTTTCCCATCTTGTAGTCAAAAATAAAGGCGACTCTGGGAAAGCGACACCTGTTTACAGAACTATCATGACTGAAATGAGAGCTGTAGATTGCGTCTTCCTCTCATATTTGGTTACATTCTTCAGGACCACACAGCTTAAGTATCTCATGAGGACACGCTGCTGTGAGGGAATCACAAAGCTGCTGTGACGTACAGTACAGTTTGTGGAATGCTGTCACAGGCTTTAGCATGTAAACAGTATGCCTCTGCATAATATCTTCCATTAAGATGTCAACAGCTCATTGCTATAACAGTCAGCTCATAATTGAAAACATTTAACGGGTTGGTTCACTCACTTGCAAATCCAGATAGTTTTGTGTTAATTTGTTCAGACTTTGAAATATCTGTCTCAGATTTGTCTCAGCTGTCTCTCAGAGGTACGTCGCTTTGGATAAAAGCTAAATGAAATTGCAAGATTGTAAGACTGTAAGAAATTTCTGTAATACTTTGTATGACGGTCATGTCTATAAGGCATTATAAACACATTCAGAAGACATTATAATGCCTTATAAGGTTTTATAAAACTCTTTATGAATGTTCATCCATGACAACTTTTTTGGGCTTATATTTTACTTGCAGCCAGTAAGTACTGCTCATAAGTCTTAATAACTGTATATTATAGCAGTGATTCCCAACGACTGGGTTGGGTCACACTCGTCACACTAGATTTTACTTAGGACCCCCAAAAAATAAAAGACTATGGAAGAAATTCTGCAAATTGTAGATTTATATCTGCAGTACACCTTTTATAAAGCACTTAAAATGTGTATATTTTTTTACTGATAAGAGGAAAAACCAGAGGCTGTAATTTCTGTCTAAATGCACTTTTTTTGTCTCATTTATGAAGGAGGATCAAATGTCCTGTGTTGGTTTCTTGATGAGAGGAAATAAAAGCAGTCAGATGACCTGATAACTCAGCCTAAATGAATTTATTTCTCATTTCTAAAGTTTTAACATGTGTATGTTTTCAATAATGTGTCCAGATAATATAAGGTGATGTGGAAATGGCAGTAAAAAGGAACTTCCACTTATGTATGAATTAACTCTTCCCAGAATTTATTGATATGGTCTGTTGTGAATTGGGTCATGATGGTTTGTCATTTTATTGTCCTTGGGAAAAAAAAAGTTTGGGAAACACTGTTATATAGTATCATACAATTGCTAAACTTTATACTGCTGTCACTTTACTTAAAGCTCAAAAATTCATGCTATAGCATATTATTGATGTTTAAAAGATATTATAACATTTTAGAAACGTAGACTTTCGTAGTAGGTATAATGTGCTGTGTAATTTGGTGACAAAACCTATTTTTTATAATATTTATGGAGATATAAAAAATAGTCTGAAGAGTTGTCAACATGACCAGCATTCACTTATAGTTCACACGGTGGGGTCTAAGGGTTTTAAAAACTTCAAGGAAAATGCCCAAATCAGACCAAAGCAGTTTCAGTTTTAACAGATCGACGATCACACCAAACTAACTCAAAGTTAAACTTTGTGTTTCCACTGACTGACTGACTGACAAAATTTGCCAAGAAACTCAGCAACATAAGCAGGGAGGAGGCCTGAAGGTGGCAGTGGCATGTGATTTATTCAGTGTAGTTCAGAAAATGAATTTCTTGAACGTGCTGAAATCCGACTGTATGTTACATCTGATTTTTAGTTTTTATCAGCTGTAACCTGATAGAGATAAAACGTAGGTGACAGCGACTGAAGGTTAAAGTAGGAATCAAATAAATAACAACATGTTGTTGCTTTAAAAACACATTAAGACAAATGCAGCATATATTTCAAAACAAATCTCACTTTTAAACTACTGATCTCTTACTCTCTTACCCCAAAAACAGAACAGGAATTATTGTCGGTCACGTTGCACCCTCTCCTTAACTAAATTATAAGCCTCCTCCCACCCTTTAAGTGTCTTAAGACTGGACCCATGCATTCGAGCCACTGACCAATCCATCAGTACAATTCCAAGAAGCAAGTTGGCCCACTGCCGCCAAGGTAAGGCGTGTGGTGGCTGCCACCTCAAAGCTAACATTTTCTTGGCTGCACTGAGGCCAGCCTATAGGAGGCATCTCTGTTGCAAAGACAGATTTAAAGAAGATCATCATTAAGCAGAAGCACTTTTGGTGACAGTGGGATCTTAGTTTTAAGCGTGTCACTTAAGATGAGAGATATTTGTTTCCAAAATTTAACAACATCAGGACAATCCCAATATACATGCTAATATGTCCCCTGGACATTGAGGGAGCATAGGTCACAATTAGGAGATTCGATGATCTTCATAAGATGACGCCTCCTAGGGGTGAGGTACATTCTATGAGCAAACTTGTAGTGTATCACTTGGTGATTGGGATTTTTAGACGTATTGAACAAATTTGCCCACACTGTGTCCCAACAAAACTCTTCATCATTTGCATCAGTTAGGTCTCTATGCCATATGGCTTCTACTGGTAATGTTTTGTTAGGCTTGGAAATAAATTTATGTAGTTTAGAAACAATCCCTCGTGTAGGTCCTAATGAAGCTAATACTTTGTGGAGGGGGTGTGTGGGAGGTGCTGATCCCCATGGGACACCATAGGCCTTCATGGCTGACCTTAACTGTAGATAGAAAAAATGAGACGAACCCGGTAAACCATACTGAATTTGTAGATCGTTAAAAGCTCGTAGGCCACTGTTATCGTATAGGTATTTCAAAACGTTAATTCCCTTACTCTTCCAACTTGGAAATGAGAAAGGTAAATTGCCGGTCAAAAGTAGAAAATTGTTAAAAATCGGTGAGTGGCTGTGCCATTTAAAATTTACACGCATATATTTCATTACTGTATGGAAAGTTGTAAGTAGGAATGTAATTATCTGAATGTATTTTTTGAGCTGTTAACTAAACAATATGACTGTACTGTGATGACACACATGATGCTGCTGTTATTATCAATATTTCTATTAAAAAATTGACATTTCATGCCACGGACTCTTTTACATCATCCTGAATCTTGCTAGTCCAATGCTGACATAGAGTTGACTGGTTGGGACTAACCTTTATATGTCTATGTAATCTATGTAAAACTGACCACTAGCAGCACACTGCGCAGAGGAAATTTACCTTTGGATATGAAAGCTTGTTTAGATAAATTACCCAGGCATATTTTGGTGAGCTTTTAATTATATTTACTACTTTTTTCTTTGTTCCATGGGGTGTTACAATGCATGAAGCAGCCTTTTCAGGTATCTTAAACACAAGAAGTGTTTAGTTAAGACATGTAAAAGGAATGACCACAACAGGAATAAACTAAGACAAACTAAGCTGAGATCAGACAGATTTCTTGTGAGAGTTATGTAAAAAAAAAAATTGTGACTGAATGACTGTTAATTTCTGCATCACTGTCTAAATCAAAGATCAAAAAATAACATCTGGAGGTATTCTTCAGGTTAAAATTAGATGTCAAATGATTGTTCCTAAATACTGCAAGAGTCAACAACCATCTCATAGTAACACTCCATACCACTGCTGACTGCCTGGAAGATTCTGGTGGGGGTCTAGACTGCCCTTCCTATCACCTTTCACATGAAGACTCACGTTGCTAGCATGTGTTTTGATATCTGTGTTGTTGAAGCTCCCTAGTTGACCTCTCGCCCTTATTCTTCCCTCGTGCCAACCAACACATCCAAAACATGCAATTTGGATACTGGGAAATCACACCACGGAATTTCTCTGTTGGCATTTACGTGCTGCTATCCGTCATCAGACTGACCTTTGGCTCAGAGAGCGGGGTCATGATACTGAGCAACACAAACAAAACTAAGAGAGCAGGTGAATAAAAAAATGCGCAGAAAACGCAAACTCACCAGGTGAACATAAGGCACAAAGTAGCCGTAGAGGGCTGCAGGGATACCGAAGGCCCAAATGCGATATCCCACAGACCTCCAGATGTTGATGTTGAAGATCTGGTTCATGGGGGGGCAGCGGCCTGTGCGGGTATTGGAGGATTTGACTGGCAGCAGAGGCTTGTAGGTGAAGCCGGCCAGCATCAGCACAAACATAAGGATGCAGAGGACGCGCATGGTGTTCTGAAGGCCCACTTTGTCCAGCAGGCCTGACAGCACGAAGGGCAGGGTGACGGTGAAGATGCTGCTGCCGGCGGTCACAATGCCGTTCACCAGGCCCAGGCGCTTCTTGAAGTAGTGGCCCAGGATGACCAGGCTGGGCTGGTAGGCGAAAGAGCAGCCGCAGGCAAACACAATGCCATAGGTGAAGTACATGGGGCCCAGGGACCTGTGAGGAGATAAAACAAGATACATCACTGTATAGCCTTTAACTCACTGCTATTGATTTTCATTAGTGCTCCTAATAAAAGTTCTCATGGCGCTGGCTTTAAGAAGAGTGAGGGAAGATCCATCATCCAGATAACTCCAACAAGATCAAGCAACTGAATTGAACTGAAGATGTTTTATTATGGCTGTTGCATGCTATTTTCATTACATGCACCCTCAAGGGTTGTAGACTAATCATCCAGGGAAAATAGACTTGTTGAAACTAACGATGAGGGTGTTCCTCAAAGATTAATATTAGGCCTCTTTCTATACACAATTAAAGGAGCAATATGTAGCCATTGCGTGTGCAAAATTAGTACAGCAGTCCAAAAAGCGAGTTGGAGCCATAGCCTGTACATTAAATAGGTTGTAATTCTGTTAAATATATGATTTATAACTGAAGTGAGTTCTTTCCTCCTCCCCGGCAGAGACTGGCAGGCTGCAGGAGCTCCGCAGGAGTGCAGGATGCACGCAGCCTCGTAAATCGTAAGCCAGCTGTTTATAAAGGTCAATTGTCTATCAATGTAAAGCAAAGCCTGTTATTTTTAATTAATGAAGAGTTTCTAAAGTTTGAAGTGCACAAAATTACACACGGATATATCAAACCAGCTCTGACAGAACCATACCTTTTTCTCTCCGGGTTGGGCCGGACTCATGCTCTTACATATAGTGTATATTTTGTATGTTATAGATCATAATTGTTTAATCTTTATTTTTCTGGATCACAACAAACACGCAGACACAAACACTACAGCTACTCCAGCTGTCATGCTGACTGATCTGATAAAGACGATCTGACAGCCGTGATCACGTCCCGTGTGGACTTTGCAGGTCTGTTTAGTTTTATTAGGCTTTATAATCATAAAATAATTTCTTTTTCCTTATTAGTGAGTTTATCTTTAAAGACACACACACGCGCACGGCTGTTTAACATTAATGAAAGGAGTTCTGTGATTGTGGAGACGTGTGTGCGCCTCAGCCAAACACGAGACACACGCACACGCTTTTAACTTCAATATTTACACTTTATTGCTCATAGAAAATATGTTCAAATGACACCTCACTAATCCACACTGTGTGGGAGGAAAAGAATGAACATAAATGAAGGTGTTTTGTGAAGACGTGTGTGTGTGTTTCAGCCAAACACGCCAGGTGCTATCTTGTGCTTAAAGACCACAGACTTTGTGCTTCGACCAGGTTTTAGCTGGTCTAAAGTGCAAGTGGTTTTTACTCCAATGCACTGAGCACAAGATAGCAAACACACTGGGCCACGCCTTCGTTTTGCCTTCATGTTTTCACCTCCCCATGGCTGCACAGACGGGGCACAAGCGCATTTGCTATCTTGCAGATGTGGCTAAAATGGCACTTGAGCTGCTGTTAGATAGCAAAAGCACTTGTGCCAGTGGCGCAACGGCATTGTGCTGGATGTGAGATAGGGCCCAACGTGTATGCATTCCAAAAGAGCGTGGGACTTTAATGCTGCTGCTCTGATTAATGTTATTAATGCATACTCTGAACTGATATTTCAATAATATTTGTCCATTGTTTATGATATCTGTGTATGTTGACTGCCTTGTGTAACTGACCTGTCTAGTTGCAATGTTACATATATGTATTTTTTTGTAAAAGAGATGACACTTGAGACTTCCTGAATAAATACAGCTTTAAAAACACTCATCAGATTAGTTCATATGCTGCAGAAGTTCTCTAGAGAAACAGATATATCTTAAATATTCTATTAAAATGTTTTTTTCAGCCTTGGCAAATTACATTAAACAGCACATTCAACAAGGCAAAATGATGTTTTTAGTGGTGAAGGTCCAAATAAATACAGGATGGAAGTGGTTTTAAAGTCTTGTTTGACTAAGTGAATCTGTGTCTGCTTTAGGAAATAAGTTGCCAACAGTGAGATCACATGACTGAGATATTTTGCACCTTGCACTGTCCACTGTCAGCCTGCTCTGTTTGTGAAATGCTATTTTGACAGTTACTTGATGAGCTGTAATTTCATTACTTATTCATTGCACTTACAAGTGATAATAATGCTTTAGATAAATTTCCATGCATTTGTGTGAATGTTTCCTCATGTGTAGATGAGTATAGAATTCCAGGAAATTATTAACAACCAAGTGAGAAGTGCAGAGCCTCTTACACACAAAGCTGAAAAGAGCATGCTCTGTTGTGGGAGATCAATTCATTCATTAAGTGATGATGTTTTTCTCTAATATAGAATTTACTTACTAACACTGAAGACTTTTGAAGTAGTTAAGCATCTATTTATCAAAAGCAATAACTCCACCTTATAACTCCTACTGTGAAGCATCTACACAGCATCTGAATAGTTAATATATGCATTATAACATATTATTACACACCATAATGTGGTCATGAGGAGGCATAGAAACTTTTTTAGTAGTTATTAATGTATTTGTCAGCAGTCATAACTCCACCTTTATAGACTCCAGTAAATAAATGTGCTGTAAGGACTTATCATATCATCACATGTGATTACAGCTATATTGCACTGTTATTAAGCATTCAGTAACTGTTTATACACCAGATACACTTGCTTCATAGGAGGAGTTATAATTGTTGACAAAAAGACCAAAGAACACACGTAAAAACTCCTTGTTTTTTCTTACTACAGTGCTTCATTATAGTCTGACAAATTAATCTCACCACACGATCTATTAAGAGCTGTTCCAGAATAAAAGTTGTATCACATGGTCTTCCTCTGCAGATGGAGTTTGCCCAGTTGGAGTTGTAGATTTCCGTTCCTCTGAGCACTTTAAGGACCTCTTGACAATGTTGGCATGAAACTAGCAGATGGGTAACTCCATCTGCTGAGGAAGATGAAGTGATACAATCAAAAGCCCCAGAGCAGCTCTTACAAATGGGTCTTTTGATAAGACTATTGTTTCTGAGGTCAGGCTTGAATATTCAATTTCATCATTTAAGCAGTCATGGATGAAAACGTCTTTAAAGTGCTCAGAAAAATATAGTTTCAGCATTTAATATTCCATAAAATGTAAAATTTAATCTTATGATTCGACTGATAAGTTCTACAGCTGCTACCAAATGGACCTTATGGTGAGACTGTTGTGTCAAATGTTGTTTGTAAGGACAAGAATACATTTTTAATTTATTCTAGTGGGTTATAAACTACATATCAAGTGCTTATTGAGTGCTAAGTAAGGACCCCCTCAGCTTTATGGAGCTTTATAATGAATATCAGTTTATGTAACTCTTTTTAATTTTTCATTTTCATTCATCGTTGTTGTAGGTCTGTGAAAAAGTTGAGACAACTCAAAATTTCAAGGCAACGTACTGCAATAGAATTTTGAGTTTGGGGCCCAACTCAAATTTTTAAGTTTTGAAAAAGTTTTACCAACCACTGATTGTTTGTTGAGAAAATGTACTTTTCTTATTTAGATAAACTTAAATCTTTGAGAAACCCCAGAAATTGTATTTAAAAAATTATTCCTTCAAGTCAAAGTGAATGATGGTTAAAATCTTTCATATTTTCAATTAAAATCATTGAATTTTCAGGCACCAAAATAACGACAAATCAGGTTCACAGCTCACTGTGACCAAATTGTTAATTAATTATAGGTCAGCAATTTCAAAACTTAAGAGTTTGAGTTGGGCTTAAAACTCAAAAATCTATTGCAGTACGTTGGCTTGAAATTTTGAGTTACTTTTTTTTAACAGTGTAATGTGATTCTCACATTTGCCAGCTGTAAAAAATAAGTAGCCTAAAAAAGATGTTTTATATATTGTCAACTAAAATGTTTGTCATTGCCTACATCTATGGCTCAGTGCCTTTTCCTCTCTGACATATTAACCTTGTAGGAGTGGGTGTAGTGTAGACTGTATGCAGTGGTGACATGAAGTCTTTTAGAATTGAAAAGCTGATTTTCTTTCTTACGTGACAAAGGAGCTGGCCAGCAGGCCAACCAGGCCGACGGCAGCACCGCCCACCGCGGTAACTCTGCAGCCGAGGACGTCGGTGAAGACGCTGACGATGGGAGAGCATAAGAAGATCATCCCCATGGAGAGGGAGCCCACCCATGCTGCAGGAAACACAGAGAAGAAAGCCAGAGTGAATGAGTGTAGGACAAAATCTCACAACAAGCTGTAAGCCGGAGTGATTATCATTTCACATTCAAAACACAAAACTATTTGAGATGCCAAACAAAACTGTCTCCAGGAAGACGACCAATCAAAGCCTAGTGTTGCAATAATAGAACACTGTTGCTCTTGTATCTATGCACACATGCACTCACTGGCGTGTGCGCGTTTGCTTGGGCAACCAGCCATTAGCTTCCTTGTTTAGAACTTGTTCATTAATCATACTGTACATTGTTTGTATTTGCATCCATTTGTCTTTGGAACCTTGAAGGAACCTTCTTGGTAAAAGCTACGGAGACACCACTTGTCTCTCCTGGACCAAGTGTACAAGGACTAACACCTGCAACAGCAGGAACAAACACTGAGTGGACAGGAAAGAGTGGTCAGGAAAACACTTAGGCGTGATCTCAACACTAAAGATACCACAGAGACAACATCTACCTCTTGGGTAGAACATACTCTAACATCTCACTTCAATTCCTCAGTAGACTCAGAAATGACTAAAAATATAAATATCCAATAATGTTGCTAGGCAAATGCTAAAAATAGCATTCCCACAAATCTTTTCAGGGTATATTTAAAATTATTTTAAATCATGATTGGGGTTGCAAATTGTAAGGACTTCCCTTAATTGACAATTGGTAAAAAATCAATTATCAATTAATCATTATTATGAGAAACATTAAAATTTGGCTTTTACCAAATGTGTCCCACCCCTCCCCCAAATTAATCTTAACTAACTTTTTTTAACTTTGCATGATGAACTTGAACTCAAACTAGGTGGCTTCAAAGTGTGTGTCTTACTCCTTCCTTCTTCCTTCCTTCTGTATTTCCTGATGTTACCAGAACAGAAAACTGTTCATTTATTGCTTAAGATAACCAAAATGATTCATTTTGAATTGCAAGTCAGATCCGCTTCTAAGAAATGTCAGTAGAGCTGAAACTCTGACCATCAGGACAACCACAGGAAACATCCACAGTGTTTGCTTTAATGCTTGGTCAGCAGTCTTCTGTGAGTCTAAGGTTAAATACCACTGTCACATGCTGCAGCAGACCTCTAATATATGTTAAGATACAGAGGACACAGCAAGGCAGATAGGTAACTGTGTGATAGTAACAGGAGGACTTGATTACTGAGGGATTTATCAAAGAGAAGTAGTGTTTGTAGGCAGACTGAGAGCAGAGAACGTATATCTCTGAGCTTGTTATTTATTCTAAGACACACGTGCAGGCAGGTATGCGCTGACATATGCTGGGAACAACAGATGTGACACTAGAAATGCTTCATAAATAGAAACAGTGTGCAAGCTTCTAGAGGAAAAGAAGCAAACATGAAGATGGAGAGTGGAAAAACAAGTAACTCTGACAAAGCACACAAATTGTGCAAGCCCCAGTGCAGCGCTCTTTGACCATGAGGAGGATGGGGAAGCCAGGAGTGAGTGACATGTTTTGTAGGAATGACTGCCTGGGGCATGTTTAGGTTTTGGAAATCACCTGTCCTATAATAGATAATGTAACAGCACAGGTAAAGGCGAAAATGATTACACAGGCTAATGACAAGCCTGCACAAGTGGCACAGAGGATACAGCACAAAGTTGTTTTTCTCAAATTCTGTAGCAAAGTCAGAGGAAACCTGTGGGAAAATGTAGAGCAGCTGGAGTTTGAGTGTTTTTGTTGTCTGTTTTTTACACGAGTAATGGGAGACCGACTACCGTGTCAGGTATCAGGGTCATCGCTGTGTCTTTATTCTCCCTGAATCCTCAATTCACCCCATGCTGTCAGAGTACTATACACTCTCAGGTTTCCCCATAAGATAGAGGTTATGAAGCAGTATAGAACCTCAGAATAAAAACACCCTGCCATCCTTGCAAAATTAATGATATCTGTACTGTGAACTGCTCCCTGTGTAAAGTAGGACAAGAGAGAACATCTTTGTTTTAGAGTTTACAGCCAGTGAAGCAGCTCTGTCAGGCTGTAATGTTGACTGTTAAGTAAATCAAACTAAAATGGATAAAGTTGAGACTCAAAATGTTTGCTTTTTACTCCTTAGCAGTCATCTCATGGTAACATATACAACAATATTAACATGCTGATGCTTAGCTGAAAATGTGTATGAGGTTCACCAGCTTAGTTTAATGGATTATTGTTCTATTGCTAATGTGTTAATTAGCAACAAACACAAATAACATTCACTAGCAATAAACACTGATAACATTGGTCATTTGGTCATAAACAAAAGTACTAGACAAATTAAAATGTTGTGGATTGTTACGCAGGTGTGGTATTGGATCATCGTGGTGAAGAGGGAGCTGAGCCAGAGGGCAAAACTTTCCATTTACCAGTCGATCTAAGTCCCACCCCTCACCTATGGTCATGAGCTTTGAGTAGTGACTGAAACATTGGACGTGCATAACATTTTCATATTCTTACCTTAAAAGAATATTCCACCATTACATGATAATCCACGCAATATGTACTCACCCCTATGCCGATGTGAGGATGGGTGAAGATCTTCAGTTCACAAAACAATCCTGGAGTTTCAGCAGAAAACAGGGTTGCAGCCAAATCCAGTACAATGGCAGTGAATGGAGACCACGGATAAAACGTTAAAAATAGAATACAAAACAAACAAAAGACGCCATTTACACCATGTTTTTAGTCACTGTAGCCTCCCAGGTAGCATGTTAACATGGCGTTGATGTATCGCGAGACTTCATATATCTCTTAATGGATGCACGTGTGAAAATATCACAGATTGACGCCATGTTTACATGCTACCTGCTACATGCTACAGTTGACATTTCAGCTAAATACATGATGTAAATGGTGTGTCTTTTGTGGTTAAATTTTAATGTTGCGGCTTGCGGACACTTGGATTACACCACACGAGCAGGATGGAGACATTTTGTGTTTGTTTTGTGTTTTTTTTTTTTACATTTACATTTGGTCTCCAATCACTGCCATTAGCTGCAACCCTGTTTTCTGCTGAAACTCCAGGATTGTTTTGTGAACTGAAGATCTTCACCCATCCTCACATCGGCATAGGGGTGAGTACATACTGAGTGGACTATCATCTAGGAGTGGAATATCACTTTAAATTTCTCTTACCTTATTTCATACAAAGGGCTCATATAAACATGCCATGTCAGGTTTAGCAAATGCTCGTCACTTCAGATAACTGTAAATGATTCAATTGTGTGTATCTGAGTGCACATTCATTAGCCTTGCCCCAATAATACCAAATAAAGCTATGCTTCCTGCCTCATATGTCATTTAGTGTTCAATCATGAAAATGGCTTCAGAATAAAAAAAAAAAGATCTTTATGAGTTGAGACTTTGCGTCCCACTTTCAGAGATCCACAAAGAAAAATCTGAATTTCAAATCCTGCTGTCGGAGATCATTTTAACAGTGTCAGCAGTGATAAAACAAAGAACAGGAAAAGCGAGTGCTGTTGATGCCGTGTTACCTGAGGGTCGCCCTGTCACTGAAATAAAGAAGACATGTCTCGATATGAAATTGGCTTCAAAGAAGAAAAAAAAACACCCCACAGGGGGCGAAAGATGACTGCAAGGAGGAGGGGGTCGAGGGGAAGTTAAATCACAGAGATCGAGGACAGAATAAGTGAGAGTGTTCGCCTGGACAAAGACTTCATAAACCTGCATGTGCAGATATATGAACAATACACCTGACAGCAGGTAATAATACATCATTGAATGAATGATGAGAGGCTTTATGAGTAAATAAAGTTAAAGTTAGTTAAAATTATATACAGGATAATGTCAGCATAATTATTAAGTGTAATTTAATTTTCAAACTCAAAATGTCTTCAAACTGATGAAATATACAGTCATAAGTACTAAACTTCGATTGTGAGAACAGCAGACTGCACACGACTATAACAGGTCTGGACCACTTATGAATTGTGTTTGCTTCTGAAAGAAAATTCAAACTACAAGAAAACTGGTGAATGCGACAAGTTCTCCTAAATCACTCATACGCACCATTTAAAAACAAATCTGTTCATACAAGTGGTTCTGGCATGAGGTCCAATGAGTTTGCAGATACAAGTGGCCAAAATGACTTTTTTCCATAGGTTGGCTTGGCTCAGACTCACTTATAGAGTGAGAAGCACAGACATCTGGAGGGAGCAGTAGATATATTTTATATTTTCACATGTAACCTATATTTAGTTGCTGTCCTCTCGGTCAGTGCCCTGCTCCGGTTTCCCTGTGTGAGCCAACACACTGTCAAATCTTCTTAAGATCTATTCCAGACACTGCAGTCAGAAAAATGCACCAAATTCAATGGGGTCCACTCTGCCTGGCCTCATATTTGTGGGGATATCAGCCCGCTTTAAGCTACATAATGTAATAAATGGCAGTGAACAAGTGGGGCAAAGAATCCCTCAAGGACAACAGGAAATTGCTGTTGTGGTTTCATCTGCTGGCTCTCTCGATTTAAAAGCATTTACGCTTCAGACAAAGAGGAATTTCAGATTGAAAAATGTAATATCAGGATTCTCTTTGTCCCAGTGACATCCGACGTTAGCCGCGGGCCCCACTTGGACACTGACAGACGAGGAAGAGTTGCCCTAAGTCGTCTGTCTGCTTTGTTAAAGACTCTTTGCTGGAAACCCCTCTGCTCTGAACCCACTCACCCCACATTGACTGAACCTACAGCAGTGAAAACTGCATAAAACTCTGCCTCTTGTAAACCAGACAGAATGGGTTCAAAGCCAGTGAGGTAACACCTCTAAGAGTTCTTGAACTGCAGACTTTGTTAAGTATCCAATTCTTCTGCATGCACAAGTCCTATCAGCAGTAATCATGCTGTTTGACCCTCCTGCGCTGCCAAGCTGCTTTTGGGTCCGAACCTCTTTAGTTTTACGTACCCCAACAGCAGTATCAGCAGTTTAATTTATTTAATTTATTGATTTCATCTGTTTATTAATTATCTGGAGATATTTCAACTGTTTATTCGTTACTTTGATCCAACAATGTCAACTGTTTATTCATTGGTTTGGGCTAGCTGTTTCATTTGTTAATTCGTTACTTTGGGCTAGCTATTTCAAATGTTTATTCATTACTTTGAGCTAAAAAGGACAATTCTTTACTCATTAGTTTGAGCTAACTATTTCATTTGTTAATTCGTTCCTTGGGGATAACTATTTTGTTACTTTGAGCTAATTTTTTCAAGTGTTTATTTGTAACACTGAACTAAATATTTCAACTCTTTATTCCCTTCTTTGGGCTAAATTTCAGCTGTTTATTGGTTACTCTGGGCTAGTTATTTCTGTGTTACAATTGACTTGGGTTGGTAATACATGTACCGTGCAGCCAGAGGTTACTGGATGTCGTAAATACAATAAAGACCACGGTCACACCACTTTGTCCTTCTAAACATATTGTATGTACTGTAAGAATTTTTCTCCCACCCACAGCCACAAAGACCAGGCACAAGTGCATTTGCTATCTTGCAGATGTGGCCAGATTGGCTGCTGTAAGACAGCAAGACCACCCACACCAGCAGCACAACTGCTTTGTGCAGGGTGTAAGATAGGGCCCCAAGAGTGTAAAGCTCAGAATGAACCAAATGGATCCCTGATACGTTCACTTCATTCTGTGAATAAATTCAGAAGGCTTGCATTAAAGCAGCTGGTTGAAGAGTTATCTATTAACTAAGGTTAATGGAACCAACTAATGGACAGGCATACTTGGCTGATATTGCAGCGGTGTGACAGACCATTTTCCTGGCTTGGTCAAACAAACAGCTTGTCCCTGTAGCAGGAATCTGTTGACTAAAGATGCTCAGGCTGAAATCTATTTCCAACATGGAGAATGAAGACAGGCTTCATTAAACACCAGAGAGCACTTAAAACTCCCTATGTCTCAGGCCGCTGCATTGGAATAAACAAGTGAGTAAAAGGTGTTAATGAATCAACTGCTCTCACTAGCAACAAACCAGAAGCAAGAGCAGATGTTCCTCTGTATGCCCACATCAACATGAAACCTCGCAGTAGGATTTATCATTTCTCTGTAGGTGTTTTGCCAGGATGAAGATGTAACGTTAAGGAAAGTGGCTTTTTCAAATCTGATGATCAATATTTTGCTACGTAAATACTGGTAAAAGATCTGCTCTTCAGCTTATTACAATTCACGTCAATGTTTTGGCTTACACAGTATATTTATAATTTTCATAGAAGGAAGATTTGGCCAAAACTTCTGCATATTAAAAAGAGTTGATGTATTTTTGAACATAAAGAACCATCAAATAATGCCCATTTATTTCATTTAAATTAGGAGACAAACTGAAAATCAGGAACATGCAGTGCAGCAGATTTCAAAAATACCCTCTGGCTAATGTTTCTGCATTGGACAACTACAGCTCCCATAGCATGCCTTCATACTGTATATCTGAGATTCATTTAAGTGTGTAGATGTTGAATGTGACCAAAACTCCATCACGTTAGAGCTTTTCAAATGAAACATGACAACTGATTAAAGACATCAGTGCAAAGATACAATGTGAAATACAAAACTAGAAGAACACAAGCTACACAAGTGGAAGGAGGTTTCTCTTTTTACAAATAGTACTATAAAATTAATGATCTGAATATACACTCTACTCTGTTGTCCCAACAAAGATGATGATCTTTCCCTAACCATGACCAAGTGTTTTAGTTGACCAAACCTAAACTAAACAAGGCATGGATAAAGTACTAACAAGAATATTGCATGAGATTAGTTTTGTTTTTATTAATTACATATACTCCTAATCAGAGGTTTTAAAAAGTTGGCAGCCATGAAATAAAGAACATTTGTTTTTTTTTATCCAACATCTTAGTTGAGTTAATACATGTTTATTGTAACTACAATTTCAAACTTAGGCATAGACTTTATGAGAGTCTTTATCTGAGCTGACCTGCAGTTAACTGCAGTAAAATGCTGAACTGTTTTCCAGGCAGACATATTGATTTTACTGCTGTTACATAAGAGATCACTGTTTAACTTAAGAGACTACCCAACAAGAAGACAAGACTATAGAAGCATAGGCATGCTGTGTCTGTATTTATACTCTTTACCCACTGACACATTTTTTTTAATGAAGCTGAATATATAGCCACTTCTTTTCTTTCAGTAATTACCAAGTTTCTTTGCCTTACAGCAGTGGTTCCCAAAAGGTGGGATTTATTATTAGAATATATACAGTTCACAAGTCCAGCCCCTTTTTACACTGTGCTCTAATAACAGTTGACCAAACTTGGTACCCAGTGGATGCCTTGTGGGGCAGCTGAATTCGCAAGATCACGAGATCACGCGAGAATTCATCTTACCAGGCTCCAAGCTATCCATTTGTGTCTACACCAGAGGTGGTGTGAGCCAATCAGCATCCTCTGGGGGACTACTGACCACTATGGGCGTGGTTTTGGGTGTGACGACAACGAGAAACATCCATGGAAACACTCATCTCGAACAAACAATGGTGGCTCCTGAAGAGCTTAGCATAGATACTGTGATACATCAGTTATATCAGAAGTGGAGAGTATTTCCTCATTGAAAGAAGAGCAAAGAATGACACGAGATGCTTTTGTCGATGGAAAAGTTTTCGCTCTTCTTCTGGCCGACTTCAGCTTTGGTTCGGTGAGTTGATCTGAATGGTTGAAATTAGCCCATGTTAGACATGACAGATGGCTCATCCAATCATCTGCTAGAGGTTTTCTCAAAAGTGCCCTCCCTTTTCCAAACAGTTTCTATGGACAGCTTCCTAGATGGTTCTGTTTAACACCAGTGGAGCCATGGTCAACTTTCCCCTTCCTGTTTTTCTTAAGTTAGCTAATGTTAGCAAAAAGCTAAATAACTAACTGACAATAACATATATATATTAGTTAGCTAACTGACTAGTGTTTTGCTAGCATTTACCATAATATGTAACTAACTAGCTAATGATTGATGTATATTAGCTAGCAAGTTGGCTAGCTAGCTTGTGACTGTATGTTACTTTTACAGGTCCCCAATAACGTCTTTTAACCCTGATTTTCTTTTCAACATACACAAACCTAGCACACAGCATATCTAAGTACAGACAACAGGAAAGGAGAAAGGTTTCTGCAGGGTACTAAGTTTGCTCAATTAGTACAAAGTGAAAAGGGATGGAACTTAGGAATGGTCAATTCTGTACCCTAGAGAATTTTCAGAGTTTATTAATGTGTTTTGCTTTACAGTTTGTCATATTAAGCCCACTGAATAAAATGTGTTGCCTGACTTCAATCTCCTCTACCATCACCATTATCTCACCCTCTAAAAAGATTCCTTTTCTCTTTTGGTCCATGGTTATTCCCCACTAAATCCTCATTTGAGCTGCATTATATAGAGGGAAATCACTGACTGTAAAACGGGCATAATTTGTTTTGAGTTAATTTTAGATTTACAGATCACAGGTGAATAAGTTACAACTAGGGTTCTTAGAACCTCTGTGTAAAAATTTTGCATACTCAGTATCTTAATCAAACTTAAGCACACCATCAGAAATTATCCTGAGACTAAGTTCAAGTATATTCTCAGAATGTTTTTCTAAATGAGGCCCCAGGTCTAGTGTTCCTGCAGGACAACATATACCTCTGGATTTTCCTGCACTGGATGGGAGCATATTTGTACCAGGGCAGGATCCAGACTCACTGGACCTCCACAGGCAGCAGTAATGACAGAGCAGTCTACTGGGCTGCAGAAGAACCTCCACCCAGCAGCCAGCTCACATTACAATCAGAGCTTTAGACCCACTGACCTGGGGTCAGGAAGTGGACCATGATGTACTGAATTCATGCTTGGCAAAGTAAAGGTGTAGAGACCCTGGATTACACCCTGACAGAGCTTTGACTCCTACTGTTTGTCTCATTAGAAAGAAAGGAAAACCCACTCTCCTTCTAAAAAAAACAAAACAAAACGGAGCAAGCAGCAGGGTTAATGGGTTTACAAGCTGTGGCCTATGTTAAGCTGAACATGTTTGGCACATAGCTGAGACTCATTACTTATGTCCCTCCTGAGGGGGGCTGCATGAACACAAGAACAGCCACAAGTGCTGGAACGTCTTCAGAACTGATTTTTTGTCTGCTCTGAAGTTTGCATCACTTGCCAAAATAGATGATAAATACGTTCTGTGGGAATGTTTAGTCTGGACTTGAATGGGACTGACGAGCGACCATTTCAAACGCCAAAGAAGCACTGAAGTTGAACTAAATTTCAAGTTGCTGCATGTGTTGCCAGGGCAACAACTCTGGCTGGAGTGTCAGAGAGTATGTGGGAGGAAGATATTAAATACAGTCAATGTGTTTTCAAGCTCACAGGATTTCCTCATTTGAAATAAAGCCACGTGCTACAGCAGGGCTCTTCCTGTGCACCTTGGTGTTACACTCATCCAGTCTAGCCTTAATTAGGAAAGCCCCAGTTATGCGTTTACTACAAATACTGACAAACTACCAGTCATAATTAATCCCTGTTCAGACAGGATTAGGTCAACAGGAGGAGGTGCACTGTAAAAAATATCTACCTGGACTCAAGTTAATCCAGATTGAATCTTTAATTTAATTTTACTGAAAAGATATAAAACAAATTCATTGTGCTTAAATGTCTTAAATCACGTTCTTTTCTGTATACTAGTGGAATCATCTACCTTGTCGAAGACACTGACAAAGATTTTATTAGAATTAAATGTATTTTTTCACCTGAACAAAATGTTTCAGGGGTATCCTAGCCTGGGAACTATACTCTGGCAGATTTAGTTGCATCTGTATCTGTACCCCTTCTATTCAGACAGAATTCCACCAGCCTTGGGTCCTGTCAAGCCAATCACAACTACGGGTGTAAGAAAATACTGACTTGAGTATCGCAATATTATGTTTTGTGATACTATATCAGTTCGTTTTGTGTTGTGTTAAACCACTAAATGCTTGAGAGCAGTATTGTTATCTATCTTCACTGTCCTGGCTGCCTCAGATTTTATGCATACGGCAGCGTGTTTATACTGTGACAGTTTTACTAAAATTAGAAAAAGCAGTATATGGTAACATATTGTATCATAACCTCTGTACCATGATACATATCATATGTCCAGATTCTTGCTAATACACAACTCTATTTACAACCATTTATTTATTTACAGTCCAGATATTAATAGAGCTGCAACAATTAACTGATTATTAATTGATTACTAAATGAATCGCCAACAATTCTGTTAATCGATTCATCAGTTTGAGTAATTTTTTAAGACAAAAAGTCACATGTCACATTTTTCTCTGCTCTGATTGGTTGCAGGTCCATCCAGTTGTGTCTAGTCAGCAGGTCCATCTAGTGCAACACCTCAGATTAAACTGTCAAACAAGGCAGTACTGATCAAATATGAATCGAGATTCATTAAACTATTGCCTTTTTCTTGCCTCAAATGTTTTCAGAAACATATTTCGGTGTATGTTTAGCTGTAATCCAAGAACGACTGCAATCAGGTGGACCAAGCACCCCTGTGTCACATGATTTGTTGTTCGATTGACTGTAGGTCTATCCAACTGCATCCAGAGGCATTTTGACTTGCACCCACTAGAAATCAAAAATGACTGGATTGGGACTATGCCAGACTGGTGGTACTAAGCAGGGTCCGACGTTAAGGCTTTTTCCTACTTGCCCTGGAGGGCAAGTACTTCTCAAATCTACTTGCCCCATCTAAATTCCTACTTGCCCTGCCTAGGAGGTTCTTTTTCTGGCTGTGTGGTGCATACCTTTGCTCACAACTTATTTCTAACTAAAATCCATTGCCTGTTGACTGTATAAAACACTACACATCACTTCTTTCTTCAGAGAGCAGTATTTATTAGCTATATTATAGCCAATAAAGAAAGGATAAAAGAGATAAATAAATTGTAAAGAACAGAGGGGGTAGGACCAGAAAAGTTTTTTTTTTTTAACTTCCTCTTACCCTTACTGAACATGAACAATATTATTTATGTTCATTATTTGTCCTTAATGTGCTGTTGAGGATCCTGCTTGTCTTTTTTCTTTTTTATAGCTTGTGTTTATTTTGTTTGTGTTATTTTAACATGTTCAATAAACTTCAAATTCAAATCAACATTATATTTAACCGGGAATTTGTACAGATCAGTGAAATGTTAAAGTGCTATTTCACAGTAATTACACAGTACGATTACTAGACTGGGCGATTGGACGAATATAGCGTCTGTTGACGATGGACTGAATCCATCGCTGATTGCTTTTATTGACCGATTTTTATGGCGATATTTGTCATTTTTTTTGTAATAGTCTGCAGAAAGACAGCCTCTGCTCTGCACCGCGCTCTCAGCGGCGCAGTTCACACCCACTCAGCTGACCATGAGTGAGCTGAGCTGGGTGAGACATCGTCAATCGCTGATGGATGGGCTGACGATGATCGTTCGGAAAATTTTAACATATTGCCTAACTCTACTGGTTACACCCTCCGTGCTCTCTCTGAACAGGTGAGCCACCTGTTTTGTTTTACACTGTCCTTGCCGCGAATAAATGATCCATTTTTATTGGCTTTAGCCAGGAACTCTCTGCAGACAGTGCAGTACATAGCTGGTATTGTAGCATCATACTCCACCCACGGATACATTTCTTTCCAAGAAGGGAGAAATGTTCTGTGTCTCTTTTCTGTCTCATAAGCTAATTTAGCTAACTGACTCCGAGCCTTCCACCATGATGTTTGAATGAACGTCTGCATGTTAGCAGAGACGCTCAGGCAATGGAGGCAGCGGCCCACTGTAACTGGCCACTCCGGGGCTCCGTAGTAACAGAAACGAGAGAAGAAAAACATCATGATGATAATAAAAAAATTATTCAAATCGGTGTGCTTGCCGATCGGGCATGTCTGGGCAGGTTTTGCTTGCCTGCCAGTTATTTTTAGTTGCCTTGGGCATTCGAGCAACTGTTAATGCCAGACCCTGCTAAGTATCCACAGACTAAGTAGTACTCCTCTTGATTATTCTATTAAACTAATTTCATGTATAAAATCGGTGTGGTTTTGATTTGATTATGAGACATCCTTACTGGTTCAAGCTAACAGTTTTGCAGTGTAGGGTGGCATGATTGTTCCTGGCACAGGTCCACAGTTTCAGTCCCATCTACATCTGTCAAGTCTGATAAGGTTTAGGCTGCAGTAATTCCCCCTGAAGTAAGTAGATGCAGGAAAACCAGTTGCAGCCTGAATGGATGTTATAAAACAAAGATTCCTGCAGGTGAAGCCTGACTTTTTCTCAGCATGAAAGCACCTGAGGAAATTCTTGCTGCTGTTCTCAGACCCTTGACAAACTGTAGAACCAATGTGGTCTCACTGCACTAAAACCATTCCTGTTAAAGTATGGCTTTACAGCCGCTGCTGTTCAATGACAAAGAGCCCAGTCATGATCCTAATCAGGGCCTCATCGTGCTGCATATACACATCTGGGCATGAGTGGACCATATAGACTCACAACCGTTACGCAATCTCCTGCTTACAGCAGCTGGAAGCCATTTATACTGAGTTGCTCCACTGAAGGCTCTGGAGGGGTGAAATGGTGGGAAACGTCAATTTTTATGCGCTTGCATCTAAAGTTCCAACTCACATCCTTCATGTGTTTTCTGGCCTCACACCACAGGAAGTGAAACCTTACACTTGATGACACAGCAAAAAAGTCGGGGATCAGCCACTGAGTAATTTATGTCTCTGCATAAAGCAGAGAGAAAACACATCATATGCATATTTGAAATAACTTCTCTCTGGAGGGACACAAAGGAGCGGTCCATATGAAAAATGTTAAATGGGAGCTGTGTTCTGTGTCAGAGAAAAGGGAACGGGGTGGTGTGTCAGAGCTGGTCGGTGATTGGGGGAGCTTTTTGTCCACCCCTTTTCTAAGTGCACAGTATAGAGATGGCGCCTGGCCACAGTTTGGATACGTAGTTACTCGATATCTGCAGAACTAGTTGCATGACTGGTATCTGTTTTAAGTCTAAGAATGAAAACACAGCATCAAAGCTTTACAATAATTCCTTCATACAGGTTGGTGAATTGCAGACAAAAGGTGGTTTTAAATAAATAAATACAAATAAATTAATTTTAAAAACGTTTTTACTTTGCAGATAAATGTACTTTATTTAGGGCTGTTGCACATGATACCAGTTTTGGAAATGCCTCAGATACAGATTAAAATGCTATATCGTAGGCCTGGGCAATATAGCAAAAAAGTCTATCTTGATAGTGAAATTTCACATCGGTAAATATTGATAATTATTGATCGTGTAGCTTGTGACTGACCACATGTTGTCTACTCCAAAGGATGGAAGCCGATGAGATAAAATTAGTTTTTTGTATTACTTGTCTTGGTCGGGACCGATATTCCTGCAGTTTACATACAGCGCTGTTCTGATAGTTTTTAAATCCATCCATATCTAGGGGGTCGGGTCGGGGTGGCAACACACAGTGTGACATCCCTCTTTTCAGCAAAGCTTTCTAGCTGCTCCACCTCAGGTGGCTCCCTGCAATGCCTACTACAGCTCCCTCCAAATGTCTAAGCCCTCTGGGTAGTCGTCCGAAATAAAAAATCTGTAAAAACTGCCACACTGGTGAGCTGAGCTATCCCTTTTTAATCTCACATTGTTGTTTCACGTGTCACACACGCTATTTGTTATCTCACATGTAACTCCACATGTAACTCTTATTGTTATTATAGTATTCAAGGTTAGATGTTTGTTTGCATCTAAACTCAAATACTATGGACCCACCAGCCTCATGTTTTTGTGCACATGTCTAACTGTATGCTGACAGACCTCTGTGGTTCACAATTTTTGAAAAACCTCAAAAAACATTTTGTTTTTATGGGTTTTTATAGGAATATCTTCAAACTTGACACAAATGGCCACTTGGACTCAAGGATGAACTGATTAGTTATGGTCAGGTCACTGTGTCCTCACTAAACATATTTTTGGCCATTACTCAAAAACTCATACTATAATTATGACAAAATTACACACAAATATCTTACAGCAGGCATGTCCAAACTATTCCACAAAGGGCCGAGTGGCTGCAGGTTTTCACTCCAACCAATCAACAGCACACCTGATTCGACTAATTAGCTGTTTGAAGGCTGAAATTAGTTCATTAAATGAGTCGAGCCTGGTGTGCTCTGGCTTGGTAGGAACAAAAACCTGCAGCCACATGGCCCTTCATGGAATAGTTTGGACATGCCTGTCTTATAGGATAAAATGATAGGTGACAGGGCTCAACAATAAGAATTGCCTGCTTGCCTGAGGTGAGTAAAATGCCATGTCAGGCAAGTAAATCTGGAAACTTGCTTGCCCAGCTGGGTGAGTGATTAAAAAGAATTTAACAATTACAATATTTTGATAATCAATTAAATATTTCATGAGTAATTTCTCATGCAAAATGACAAAAATGCTGTTTTCAGTCTCTTAAATATGGAGATTTCCCTCTTTTCTTTGTTTTAAATTACATTAAACTGAATATCTGGATTTTAGACTGACAAGACAAGACATGTAAAGACATCGCATTGGACTATGACAAAATTGGATGGATGTTTTTCAGTATTTTCTGATATTTTATGGATGTTTTAGATTAAATACGACAATTAACTTTAGTCTTTGTTGTTGTTGTTCAGGGGCAAGTAAAAACTTCAAGCAAGCAGATTTCTGACCTACTCGCCCGGCCAGGCAAATTAAAAAAATAAATAAATAAATTAACACTGAACACTAAGTGAAGACATTTTATATCCAAAAGACCAAGTGTCAACTTCACTGTCACATCATAATGTTCAGCTCTCTATCAGTCCTCTGTCCTCCTTCTCACTGGACATTGTTCACAGGAATCATACATGTCACTGTAGTGATAACCAGCCACTAAGGGCCACAAGTGATCAACAGCTGCTTGGGCGTCATGTTAACATTGGAGGAACTTTGCAAATCTCTGCTGGTTGCATCTGGCAGTTGTGGTGGCATTGCAGTAAGTGCTTCGCCATCTGTTGCCTGGCAGGGATCTGAACTCTACTGAGTGACCTCTTCTAGTTTATTTTTTGGCTACTTGAGAGCAGTGCAACAATCTATAACACAACAGTGGCAAACATCTACTCATAAAGTTGGACTCCATTTGGAGTCTTGCTTGTGTGCAATCATTGAATGTAAATCTAATTTTAATTAGCTCAATTGTGCTTAACCATGCTAACTGTTCTAAAGTAAAGCTGTGGACTGAAAAACCTGACCTGACACACCTAAATGATCCATAGCTGAGATAGTTTGACTCTGAATGCACAGCATACTGTAAGCCCTGCCGTTGGCCACAGTATCACAGTGTCCACTATCTGTGTTTTCAAAATCCCCGGGAAACAAGAACAACCTCTGAGCTGCAACCTACACGCCGTAAAATGGCAAGCTAGCTTCTGGAATGCTAATGGTATGAACATACTCAACCTAACAGCTGTTACCTTTACTTTTGCAGTGATGTAGTCATTTTACTCCCAATGCTCACCTCCTGACGTGCAAATGTTCCCTCTGGCTATGCGAGACTATAGCTGAGAAGAACTTGGGTGATAATTCATTCAAACCTTTCTTAATTTAAAAAGATGATTAGAGCATCTTTAATTTGAACAGTTTACTATGCTGTCCTAATACAGAGTGTTGTTCTCCATGGCTGCTGTTGTTTACAGATGGTGTTCACTGTACCTCTGTGGCAGCCTTTCCATGCACATAAAAAGAGCAGACTGATCATGTCCCTCAGAATCTTGTTATCTTGTCAGTGTGGTTTCATGTGGTACTGTATGTGATGTATGATGTGCAGGACGAGCTCTGACCTGTTCTTTACAAACTTCATTATGTCCTGGATCTTGTTTTGTAAGGTGCTGCATTCAGGGATGAAGAAGAGAGTCAACAACTCAAAGTTTTCTCCCTCCTATTGAGTTTATTATGGAGTGCTCGAACAAAATCAGAGTGTATCTTTAATGTTCTCACATATGCCTAACTGTAAAAATGTTGGTGCTGCAATGGAAGTATAATTACACCACACTGCTTTCAAACACCTCAACTGTGCTGCTTCTGCAGGGTGCTAAATCAGGTCTTATTGATTGTATTGACTGTTTAATATCTAACTAATATCTCAGTGCACTGACTCAATGATTCGGTGTGAGATGAATACTGAATCAACACCTTTAATTCTTCCCTGTCAATCAACCTGGTTGTCATAGTGACTGCAGGGAGCCAAAGAGCAGGCACAGCCATTTGCTCCTGTGTGTTCTCCAGCCCCCTCAGACCACAGCCTGCATGGCCTGATGATGTGTGTCATGTGCAGGAGGCCAAACAATTGGTCCTCGTCCTGCTGCTCAAGTGCTGCTCTGCTTCCAAAGTGTTTACCTGCTCTTGGCTTTATCTCCTGACAACCTTCACCTAAACTCAGGCTCAAGCTTACACATGCCTGAGATCAAACGGCCTGTCAAACATTAACCGCTGTATGCTTCAAAATAGTCAAGGTTTTGTTGAGCGATTCAATCCATGTAGTGTGTGTGTGTTTTTTTTTAAATGAATTAAGCTGCCCATGCAGGCCTGCCATTTTAACCCAATGAACATCTACTTTGAAAACAGGGTGAGAGGAATCCTGGGTGGCATTCAGCTGGAAAAATAGCACAAATATACAGTGATGCCTGTAAGAATAGTCCAATATTTTCTTTTAAAAACTTGAAAAGAACACCTAAAGAGGTATCAAGGTATTATAATATGCCAGGGCATTTCAAAATCATGAAGGTATGATTTTCAATACTGTGAATAAAGTGTTTTTTTTATTGATAGAAAATAAAAATATAAAATTAACTTAATTTATTACTAACAAATTAGTAATACTTAATTATGAATAGGGGACAGAAGAATTATTTGTAGGTAGAAAATAAATAATTGGCTGCTCTGTAGCCTCAGTCTCCTTGCTAACTAATTAAATATAACTAGATATAGAATCAGGAAAATATCGCCACATTTAACTTCATTTTGACATGACTTCTTCCAACTATAAAAGCAGTTTATTAGCCACATGATACAGCTGTAAATCATCTCTGTTCAACCAAATGACGTGTTGGTATCCGAGTGCCAAGTATCATTGTGTCCTTTAGTGCTGCTTATTTCCTATGTAGTCATTATTCTAATGGCCGTAAGTATTTAAACCCAGTAAGACTTGTCTAAGAAAACTAAGTGCATACAAGACACAAAGCATTGTAAGCTAGACATACATGTCATATATGCTACAATGGCTGATATCGCCAGCTTTTAATGTTTTTTTCACACAAATACCCTCATATATCGTACACTGTGGTAAAATGTCAGGAGGGTCTACTTTGGTTTTTGGTTGGAAGTATCCCTGTGTATTCTTAATGGTATCCTAGAGTTTGTCATTTCCTGGAAAATAATTAAAAATTGTTGATGATTCATCCTACCCTCAGGGCAAGAACTAATTTTGCATGAAATATAATGAAACACTTTCTTTCTTATGATGCTGCCTGAGTGGAGTTCTACTTTCAATCAGTTGATGGACACAAATCATACATGGAGCAGCATTCACATGAATTATTCTATTCCTTGGCAATTAGATATTTCTTCAAAATAGTTCAGCCCTATATAAACAGGTTTTAAAGATTAGCTAAAGTGACAGTAATACTTTGTGTTGAGCTGAAAAGAATTAGGACAAGGCAGTTGAAATCCAAAGTGTGTAAAAATTAGATAGCAAGAAGAGAGGAAGATCTCCCACAGGGAGCCCTTCTTCTCTGATCTGATCAAGCTTCAATGGGTTCTGCCTGAAAGGACGGGTTGCTGTACAGCAAGTGGACAAAGACTGTATGAGGTTGTTTCATGATCAAAAAATGTGATTTCTCCCTCATGACAGGAAAAGAGTTTACCAGCAGCACCATGGGAAGACAAATGTATTCCCTCTTGTTAATATGTAGAAGAGTCTGCAGAAACACACCTGGGTCAGGGTCATATTTCTTGTTGGCAGATTTATAGCTGCCGCATTTTGACTACGTTTCATTTAATGTTGGCGGAGGTAGGTCAAACTCCAACCGCCTACTGGCACGTCAGCTGCCCGGCTGCAGTGCAGTCGCCTGCTGTGTGTGTAAGTGATCACGAAAACCACATCCTGGCTAGCTCAAACTCAGCATAACAGGCCCTCACACACAGCGATACTGAAACAATATTTTCACCTTAACTGTACAGTCAGTGTGTCAATTTCACATCCAGGGACAAAACATCAGCTTCATCTGACATTCTTCCTTTCACACAAAATAATACTCAGCCAAAATACGGTCACATGACTTCTTGTTATTGACATGTACATCAGCCAGCCCCACAAGTTCAGGTTACTTCAGATTCATCAAAACAGCACAATCAGGAACTCTAAAGTCTCTGTTTGGTCCAGAGGTCAGAGCTGCTCTGACATCAGACAGCAGGCAAGTGGTTTTTATGGCACGAGGCCCAGGACTAACCCCATCTGGCATTCCCACAGGAAGGGAACCAGAGCCTGTAATGCAGATGTGAAGGCCACTGAACTGACAGTTCAAGCCAGTCTATGGGCTGGACCTCCCCCGCCCCAGCATTACGCATTATGATTGGTTGATTATGATTTCCAATTTCCTAGTTTCATATGCAGGACCTTTGGCACTAGAGAAGGCAACAGTTGCCATGTGAGAGCTCAGGATGTCAGCCTTGGGGGGTACTTCTGCAGTTGCCAGGGGGTAAGTGGAAAGATTGTGGAGCAGCTTTCTTAATTTGAGAAAATAGAAATTACAATTTGTTTTTTAAAAATATGCAGTATATAGTTATCCACATATTGTGTCAGCTACAAGTAGTCATACAAGACCATGTATTGCAATTGAGAGAGCATAAAGATTTAAGTCACTTAGCAAGCATGAACAGAAGTTGAAACAACTGAACTTAGCTAGCTAAAAGTGATATATAAACAATTCAAATTCTTAAATAAATGGTTGAATTAGTTAGCTATAAGTTCTGGATAGATGGGTGAAATGGTTAGATACAAATAATGGATAAGTGGATGAAACATTTGGCTAAAAGTCTGGATAAATGGTTTGAAAATAACAAATAAATGGTTGAAATTGTTAGCTAAAAATAATGGATAAATGATTGAAACAGCTGGCTAAAAATAATGAATAAATGGTTGAAACATCCAGCTTCTCCTGTGTTAGCAGTACAAAGGCAAACTAGAGCTGACCAGAACCAACTCGAACAGTAACAGTTGAATTGTATGAAAAACTGTAATGATAAACATTTATGTGTATATATACTGTATGTCAGACAGAAAAGGGTGGGAACCACTGATTTACAGGAAGTGTCCTATTTGAGAAATCCAAATGTCCTATCAAATACCTTGACATGCCATAAGACCATACAAGTGTAACTGACATTTTCTCTCAGCAAACTGTAAAAAATTAATTGTAGGAAGCTCAGCAATGGTTTTCAGTGTTGATAATGTGTTAGAACAGGCCTAGATGCTGTTAAAAACAGGTTGTCTTTGGTTTGAGCCATGTGATCACAGTTAGAGAAGGTCTGACCAGAGACCCTGCTCAGACAAAAACAGCAAACATGTTTTTTTTTTAATGTTGTAAATCTCCTTATAGTTAATCATAAAGAATCCATCTAAAGTCTGAATCAGCTTAGTGTTAGTTACTGAAATAACTGTGAGCTCTGTGGGGCTGCAAAGATGTAATTTACTGCCTTATCAGGACAGGAAATTAAGCTTAAATCATACAAACTTAAGTAAATCTATTAAAATAAATGTAATAGTCTGCATGGTTGTGGTCGGTGCCATGTTGTGCCACAGGTCAACTAAATAGCATCAAACCGCTGGCACAAACTGAGCTTCTGCCTGAGACTCGAGATCAGCTGTAACAGCTACATAGGCATCAGGTCAGAACGTGATCCAAGTGATCATATTCATATTCATTCTCCCTGACAGGCCATAAGTGGTTTTTCACTGTGTCCAGCAGGAGCCCTTCAACAACAGGCAAGTCATGGTCCCCAGAGTGAAAGGACACACGTGGGCCATATTAATTTGATTAAAACAGGACCCGGGGGAGATTTTCATTTCTGAAGGAATTTCAAATGCCACCACAAACTGACATACTGTGACAGATTCTTGTCTTCAACACACACCAAGTCTCATGGATGGTGAAATTAACAAGAACATAAGATACTTTTACTTTGATAAAACTTTCTGAGAAGCTATTAATTAACCCTGTTAACTCATACCTTTATACCTAAAGCAACATAATATACTTACCTTAAAGTAACAGCTTCAAAATCAGTTTGATGCTACACTGCCTTGTAATAGGGTGAATCAAGCCTATTTCACTCCCACTCTGTGCCCCGAACGTCTGCTCTTGCACTGTGTAACTTGGGTTGCCAGGTACAATGTCCCTAGGTCACACACCACCCACAGTGTCACTCATTTTGGATCATATTTTAGGGAGAAAATGTTTTCTGGCTTTCCCTCTGATGTCTTCTGGCTGCTCCACCTCAACTCTTGGTGATTTACAGGGTTTTCTGATGAAAAGATACAGAGCTGCAATGATTTATCAGTTGATTGATTGTTAATCGATTATTAAATTAATCACTAACTACTTTGATGATCACTTAATCAATTAGTGTATTTTTTCAAAATTCTCTGTTTCCATCTTCTTAAATCAATTAATCGAGAAAAAAATTGATAGATTAATCGACAGTGAAAATAATTAGACACATAGCTTTTCTTGTTGCTACAGAAACCACTAACTGCTGCTAACTGCAGCTGCCATTAACTAGTTAGCTACGTAGGCTGGAATGAGAGCTCGGAGCACCAGGCATGTGTTGGGGTTCCCACCACCAGCACTGGAGCTTTGGACCACAAGGAGGAGGGACCCAGCAGGGAATACTGGTGGGGAGCAGCACTGGAATGGGCAGCAGCCTTTATGGACATCATTGCAGCGCTAAAGGGACTAAAAGAGGACAGAGGAAGGAAGAACAACTGCCGGACAAGAGTAAATGCTGCGCTGGCTTTTAGTTGTTGGCGAGAGCTTCATGAAATAAAAGGCTGACTGACAGACAGCAAGCTGGCCTTCTTGCTGTTGGACTAGTCAGTAATATTAGTCGGTCAGCCTTGTCTTGTGTTGTTGTTGCACTTGCTTGATGTTTTAGTTTTTAATTATAAGAAATGTAATCCTGACAAATGCACATGTACAGCCGTCCATATTTAACACAGCTGTGTATAAGTGAATTGCACTCTGAAACATTCAGGGTGCAAGAATTGTTAAAAATACCAATTTTTGCATAATGTGGCATTAACATTTAAAAGGGGGGAAGTTGGTTTGATTTTGGAAAAGTTGGCAAAATAACACCCCAAACTCAAATTATCCCTTTAATAATTCAACGTTTGGCAGTTTAGAGTTAGATACACTGGTCCATTTCATCCCTTTCATGTGCAAAATACCAGTTTAGAAGAGAAAAGGATGTTTTCATGCAGAGGTATGCCGCTCCAACAGCATGTGAGTTTAAATATGAGAAGAAGAAGCATGTTGCGACATGTCCATTGGTACATCCTCTACTGGGTCTCACAACACAAGGCGCTCAAAGGGGTTTTCAATGTGTAACTGCCCATATTTCAGTCCCACAGTCAGTGATGAAGGATTATCCAGTACTGCTTGTGCTCAGTCTCTGTGAAGAACAAAAGCATGAAGTTTTCCCTTTCATGAGCAAATATTAAACTTTCAATAAACAACTAGTGATCTGGTCACCTCTCTGTGTTATGTGGTAGGTCTTCATGGCCTTGTACCTTTTATTTATACATATTTATTGCACCTACATGGGATAAATAATGTGTACTGGGATATAACACTTCACTGAAAGTGTACTGTACCACAACCACATAGAATCACAACTCTTAGGCTGAACACTGCTCCACTTTCAGTAGGCCAAATCTTTGCTTTGTACATGTAATTTCTGCTGATCTTTCAAGCTTGTGAACACCACAGCCCCTTGGCTTTTTAATGTCACTATTTATGGTCAAAGTAGTGTTATATCTCAAGCACAGATGGGCCAGTCCCATACCTCTAAGATAAAGTGAAACTTGTGCCAAAAACAACCCACTTACATTGAAGTCACGCCCTAAACATGCACCATGAGAAGCACAGTAAATCTGCTGCTAAAATAAAAATCATATCCACTGATCTTCAGTTGGTCTGACTTTCATGACCCAGCAGTACCTACTACATTTATCCTATAGAGCCATACGTGCAGACTACAGACGGAGCGACTGACAAGGAGAAACTGCTGTCTTAAGATAAACCGAGTGTGCAGATAGGTGAGGTCATGTCAGGATATGGTGGGTAGTTCCTCTTTCCAACAGTGTCTGTCTGCTCATTTTTATGTCAGTTTAGCCCATAAAATGCCAAAAGGTAGAAAAATACTCATCACAAGCTGACAGAGTTCAAGGTGAAATAGCTTCTTTTGTCTGACCAGCAGTCCAAAACCTAAAGATAATTACTAGACAATAATATCAAGCAGAAAAAAGAAAATAATCCTCACATTTAGGACGCTGAAACCACTTTTTATTTATACATAATTTATTTTACAATGAATTTATTATCAACTTGAGCATGGTATATGTAGAGCCTTACCAATATCTGGTCAGCCAATTTATGTGTGTGTGTGTGTGTGTGTGTTCCTCACCCAGTTTTAAGCCTCCTACACAGCTGTTTCTGTTTCAGTTTATGACTGTGTTTCATATGAAATTGATGATCATTAGCATTTGTTTGGTATAAGTGGTTAATCAAACACCTGACTATGATCCTACAAAATTCCTGACTTTGTGCAAGTGTACTTGGAAGAACTGATGCTGTTTTGAAGGCAAAGGGTGGTCACACCAAATATTGATTTGATTTTGATTTTTCTTCTATTTGCTCACTTTGCATTTTGTAAATTGATAAAAATAAACAATTACATTTTATATTTTTTGAAAGCATTCTTACTTTACAGCATTTCTTCACACCTGCCTAAAACTTTTGCACAGCACTGTTACTGATGTTCTTTTTTTCTCCCTAATATCAGTATCAGCCCCAAAAATCCAATATCAGTCAGGTTCTATATAAGGCCATAGTATTATAAAGTACAGTATCAATTATGTGAATTTGATTATGCGAGATGATAAACAGAAATTAAATTTGTCCAGCTATTAGTCATCCCTATTCATTACTATGAAAGCTCACAAAGGTAATTACAGCAAACATAAATGGAGTTCGTTATAGTCTCATTGAGTTCTGTCAATTAAAACCTATGCTTTTCTCCTGATCTCACTGAGACAAAAATACCAGTGTCGGAAGGAAAGGGCTTCCATTAGAGTGATTCATGATGTTTATCAAGACAGCCAGACCCTCCCACTGCCTCCTGCTATCTCTACACTTCAAAACCACTCAACAAGCCAATACTGCCCGTCACACCACCTCTCAGGGCAGGAAGATCTGCTGGAGAGCGGGGTTGTCTTGGTTGAAGCAGCACTTCACATTCTCTTTGGGAACATGCAAACAGGTTTGGGAAAAAACAAGCAAATGAATGTGCGCTCACGTCAGGAGGTGGGCTAGGGCAGGAAAAACAGGGCATGGTAGGAAATGCATTGTTATTGTCATCAGAAATGCAAGACAGCAAGACAGCGACTAAATTTAAACCTGAGCCTTTAAATTTCAACTAGTCAGAAGTCTTCAGTTCAGCTGCAGATGTATTAGCTAAAACAGAGATTATAGTATAACTCTGCATTATGTAACTGGGTGTTGTAGAGATTATATTACCATCACTGATCGAGACTTAACACACACAGATAACTGAGAAAATTCAACAATTGCTGTGGTTCATACCAAGGTGGTGATGTCATAGTAGAGAAGAGAAAACTGTCTTCTGCCTGTCCAAGGAAAACAAAGCCTGACAGACCTTTCAAAGAAGGTATGCAATAAGTGAAACATACCCCATGACTCAGCAGTTAAAACAATCCAGGAAACTACAAAACTACAAGCCCATTGACTAGAAGTCCTTGGCATTCTGCTCTGATGAAAACCATTTCTGAATAAATGAAGCACTGACAACAGGGCTAACTGTGACAGCTTTGGATGCAGGATGACAGCTGGATGACAGCTGGCAATGATGCAGCTCTCACAATGGATTACGAAATAAGAGCACAAAGATGAGGAAAACACACTGCACATGGTGTTCACACAGAAGACTTGATGTTGCACATAGCTAACAAGGTGCCCTGTGAAGTTTTCTTGTAAACAAACCAAAGTTGTTTTCATTCACATTACTCACTGAATGCATCGTGTCCTTCAGTGAGACTTGACAAAAGTGTTAAATGTTTTTTTTCCTCATAAAACATTTGAAAAGCATTTTAAAGTATTTTAAATCCAATCCAAAGCATTGTTTACTTGCTGTCTTCTTCTGCATTTTGCTCACTTTGTTTTGTTGCATTGTTTTTCCTTTTTTCAGTTCTGACAGTAGCCTGCCAGACCTTCATGTAACTGGTCTGAAAGTCTGAACCATCCAAAATATGTTTTCACACTAGAAACAAACCAAACCATTGTTTATCTTGATCCAGACTGAGACCACCTCTTTCAGTTGGACCAAGGTTCAGCTGTTTGATCTAGACCATGATCTGAGGGAGGTTTAGTTCCTGTAATTTTGGCTAAAACAAACAAGGTAGGTGTGAAAGCATCCTGAAACTCCAGAGGGAACCATTTGTCTTCAAACAACAGATGAAAAACCTAATCATTTCAATTGTGTGAAGATGAAAATTGTACAATCCTGATAGACCCTGTATAACCCAAATGACAACATTTATTTACTTCCAAAAAAATGGCGTAGTGGACACTGCTGGGAAGTAGCAGGGTCCTGTTTGGGGGCTGATAAATCACATGATATCAGATTGGTGCCTGGATTTGCGTCCTCACCAATACCCGATACAACATTTTAGGCTGAATCCGAGGGATTTCTGAAATTGGTATTAGTATCGGAACAATCCTATGGGCACTACTACTATTTCCTACACTGAAACTGAATACCAGTCCCAGAGCAGCAAAACAAAGATGAGTCAGCTGTGTGACTACTGCAGTAAGATGAATGAGTCAGGTTCTTTCTTGAAACAACGATGGACCTGTTGGGAATCAATGTTGGCCTTGACAGGTTCTGCTGAATTTCAACTACCTAGAAAGTCAAACCAGAGCTGCAGTAAAGAACACTTTTGTCAGGACCAAATCAATTCCAAAAGGAACCAGGTTCAAAGGTTTAAAGAGGCCTGACTGATTACGTAACATGACGCATTTGAACCAACTCCAGAAGGCAAACTGTGTTCTGTTTCACGGTGAAAGTCACTCATTTTTAATCACTGACAATGACTAACTTGCATGATTTATTTGATTTAGTTGCGTTTTATTGGAACCTCTTTTTTTACTCGACTCATTTGTTACTGCCGCTTATGGTCACGATGATCATTCTAGGCTCAAAAGATTAAAACAGTCCTATTAAGGGATAAGAGGCGCACAAAATACGAAAAATACCCTCAATATTATATTACATCTCATTCAACAGTTAGACTATAGCAATCTTTAGCATGCAAAGCTGTGTCCAGTGCCTTGTTATCACTTGTGAAAATGGAAAAAGGAGCGAAACCCTTGGTGGAAGTTGCATAAGAATAAGCCTTGAGTCCAACTGTTGTCCCCTCCTCCCAACATTCCCATCATCCAGTTGTCTCAGCCTCACTTAGGGGAAGACATCACTCATCAAGACAGAGAGCCAATGAACTCCAGTGACTGGGGGAGGGCTGTGTGTGTGTGTGTGTGTGTGTGTGTGTGTGTGTGTGTGTGTGTGTGTGTGTGTGTGTGTGTGTGTGTGTGTGTGTGTGTGCAATGGGTTGAGCTGTAGAGAGTATATCCATGTCAGACACAGTAGCTATAATAAAATAATTGTATCTGTTGAAAGAAAAAGTAATTTGAAGACACTGGAAACCCAAATCAACAACAGCCCTCTGATTATGTAGTTTATAATAGCAAGAGATTAATTTTAATCAAATTCAACAACTGGGAATGGAGAGGTTACAACTCAGCATAGAGGGGTGCCACTAATGTTTACATCCTGTTCTGTCATAAGCAAAAGCCTCTTGTCTGTGAGTATTATAAACACTTCCTACTGCACTGCAGTATAGTTGGTGGGTGTAGTTCAGTAGAGATAAATTAGTTCCTACATGAAACTACTCACACTTGGTTACATTGCAGCAGCGGTGTTTCTTTTCTCCAGGCTGCTGTTAGTGTGTTTCTTTCAACCGTGCCGTTGTTTTCTTCTGTATAGGTAGCCAGCTTACTCAGTTTCAAGCTTCAGGGGCTGAGCACAACTACATCACTGACATGCAGTGCAAAGACAAAGACCCTTTTAAATCTGGCACAGGGTGAGAGTTAATCATCTGGTGATGGGAGCCAGAGTTTGCTCAGCTGAGGGAGACAGTTGGAGGTCACCGTCACCGGTGACGACAGTGACCATGGTGGTGAATGAGCAAGTCAGCTTTTCTGCTATGCTATGCTGTTTCACCGTGGACATCGTCATGTGTCATTCATGTAGACACAAGCTGAGTGCCATCTTGTTTCATTACAGCAGAAGTCTACAACTCACACCAAAACTACCTGGATGAATAAGCAGCTCTACAGGTAAGAGGAAAAATATGTATTTTTGATTTTGGGGTGAACAGTCCCTTTAAAGGCAGACTAGCAGGATAAAATAAAATGCAGATGTTCATATGCTTGCAGTGATAGTAGCATCTGTCCCATACTAAGCCCCCCATCACGTCAAAGCAGCTTTTTAGTCTACACAATGGTGTATCCCCCAACTCTTTTTCAACTGGGTTATAGACAAGCCAAAAAAGGGGTTTCCACACAGTCATACTTTGAAACACAAACCTAACAAACAGCTGCATTCTGGAGAAGGATGGCGCTGTGGTTCTGTGTATGTACTATAGAGCTGCATGTAATGATTATTTTTCAATTTATTTGTCATTATTTTCTTGATTAATTCGTTGGCAGATCAGTCTATAAAATATCGGAAAATGTCAATTAGTGTATCCCAAAGCCCAAGAGGACGTCCTCAAATGTCTTGTTTTGAGAGTGTTTACTTTTTACTCACAAAATTACTCAAACCTAATAATCGATTATCTAAATAGTTAGCAATTAATTTAATAATTGATTGTTAATTAATCATTGCAGGTCTAATGTACTGTATGCTCATTTGTATCTTCTAATAGCATTTCCTTTAGGACAGTAAAGTCTATCTTATCTTAACAGGTAGTTACACATCACAGCAGAACAAGATAGGGTCATTAATCATGGGCTATGGCCATCTATATCTCTCTCTTTACCACACACACACACAAGAAGGGAGAGGGTTGTGACCTTCTCCTCGACTCTGACCCCCGAATCTGTTCTACCTTTGCTCTGCCACCTCATGACTCAAATAAGCTTTTCATGGGTGTGAATATAGAGAAACATGGAAACTCTTCCATCATTCATATTCACTACCCATGTGTTGTCAACAAATCTGACCTTACATAGAAAGTTTTTATGTGGATGTCTAGTCAGTGCTGATTGTAAATGTGGTCAACTGAAGCAATAAATTCCTCAGGGCGTGCTATATTGACCAAGAAAGCTGAGTTCTCCTGCTCACAAAGCTGTGCTTCAGTGCCTACATGTACCAGGATGCACTGCATGCAAGCTTCTGATGCCCATGTTACCATGTTTCACCATCTTAAGTCTTTAGTTATTACTTTGTGGGCCAAAACATAGTGTTAGGTGACAAAAATACTCATATTGCACATCCCCTGCCTACCTAGAGGAGGAGAGTTGAAATCCAAGCTGAAATAGCCTGTAGTTATTCCAGTGACATCACTGGATGCAGGAAGAACTACAGATTTTGCAGCTGGAGAACTCAGCTTTTTCTGTCAGCATAGCAGCACTGATGAATTAATTTCATCAACTGACTACATTTATCATCAATACTGACAGGACATCCACATGAAAGGTGTTGAATTTTCCCTTTAAGGCTTAGACTGTCAAAGACACTTATTTACTGGGTTGCACCACAAAATGCACAACATAACATCTGTTAAAAGGTTTACTTAATGAAGTATTCAATGAGGAGGTGTGCAGAACTTGTTCACAGTAGCCATTTAGATATGAAATAGCAGGATGTTACCAAAGATACTAATTAAGGTTCTGTTCCATTCAGGTCAAACAGAGTCAGGGTGCTGCTACTGTGCATCACTGCGAAGGCTCTGCTACACTAAATGGAACAGGACCTCAACTAGTATCCTTACTAGCACCTGTGTTTAACTTCTCTGTTTCACATCAATATGGCTGCCGTGAAAACCCCCTCTATGACTGTGTCAAAAGCAGCGTCCGTGGCAAATGGTTCATTCATAAGTTAAGCACAGCGCTCAGTTTCACTCATGTTTCCTCCTATTGGAGGCACTCACTGACAGCATGCTGCAACTACATTCAGAGAACTTTCACTCAGGACCACTGACAGAAACCTGCACAACCACCGACGTTACTGCCACCACATTCGCCACAGAGCCGTGTCCCTCAGTAACCGCAGCTGCGTTTGGTTCGGTTGCATTTCTCACATGCAGGAAACGACATATCATATTTCTTGCTAGCTGACGTTAGCTAACTGTACACATTTCGATTAATGGCGAACGTCTTTTAACAGTTATGTTGATAAAAGCCATAAAATGCCTTTTACATGTGAGTGTGGAGGTCTGCCGGTGCGAGGGTCAGTTCCCGCGACAGACCGTAACATGACGCGTCCGTGACGTGAGAGTAACGCCACTGACGTTAACTTGAATTCAGTGAGCCGCGCTGGAGGGATGCCTTTAGAGGACTTAGTGACCGTTAGAAAAACTTGTTTTAGTCACCTTACGTGACATTTATTCCCAAACAATAAATGTTACACCATACATTCGTTAACGCTCCGTCACATGTTGAATTACATTCAAACGCCCAGCCTGTAATCATGCGTCACTTAACGCTGCGGTGTGTCCCATCTCCTCCTCAGCTCACCCACCTGTCCTGAAGCGGAGGTCGTCATCGTCCTCGGAGCCGAACTCCCGCAGCAGGGAGAGGAAGAGAATACCGAAGGCGTTCTGGATACCGAACACCGAGCCGTTGCACCACATGGCGGCCAGCATGACCAGCCATCCCCAACCGCCTTCAGGGTGCACGAACTCGACCTCCTCCGCTCCCGGAACGACGGCCGCTTTGCTGTCCCCGTTCTCCCGCTTCTCCTCCACCTCCGGCCGCTTCTCCTCTGCGGGCACCCCGGCGGGCACCTCATACATGCCCGCTGTGTCACCTTCGGCATATTGTTCCCCTCTGTCATTGTTTTTTATGTCAGATTTATATTAAAGAGTTAAGTTTTTTTAAATTGATTTAAAGGTATGTCGCCTTCAATGGCAGGGGTAAGACAATGACATTCTAACGCAGGTTGTGTCTGAATAATAGCGGCTCTCTGCTCAAAATAAAGTTGCATCCATTGAAGTGAAGCACTAGTAAGAGTAGCGTTGGTATGCAGCATCTATTCCTACAATAACTGTCAAACAGCTGCTGTTGCAATACTATAAATAGACAACGCGGAGGGGCGGGGCTCCAGGGAATCCTGCAGCTGATTGGATACTGTCACATACCCCTGACGACCAAGTATTGAAATACAGACCACATATTTCTTTAGTATACATTTTGCAGGACTAGAAATAAAAAAAAACGAATGTGTTTTACAGCCTAACGTTTCCTCCTTCTCCAGCTCTTTCGGTGCTGTCGTGAAAGCTTCACTTCCCTTTTCCAGCTGCTAAAAATAAACTGCCAGGCAAGCAGATGGACAGACAAGCAGGCGCATATAAGCAGTAAGCAGAAAACTTCAGAAAAAGTGGAGAATATGTGACAGACGTGTGCTGGACACGTTAACATAAGCACTTTCAAAGGTCACCAGTCATATGGAAGGACATGTCTGCCAATGAGGAGGAAACAATCCTTTAAGTCATTATACGTAATGAGAAACTTTATGAAAATAATCACTTAGATTTTAAGACCCAGAGTCATTATTGTCGGTTATAAAGTTTATCATTATTTTTGATATATTCATTTTATTTATTATTTTAAGAAAGCTTCTCATAATTTTGAAATAGTAACTCATTATCTTAAGATACTAGCTCATTATTGAGAGTAAGTCATTACTTTGAGAAAGTTTCTCATTATTCTGATATACTCACAATATTTTAAGATACCCTCACATAACTAATTATTTTTATAGTCAATTAATCGGTTGATTGTCTCAATTAATTGATTAATAGGCCTAGTTGTTTTACAATGTCAGAAAATGATGAAAATTGTCAATCAATGTTTCCCAGTGCCTACGATGACATCCTCACGTCTTATTCTACTCAAAACTCAGTAAAGAAACCAAAAATATCTACATTTAAGAAGCTGAAATTTAAGAATTTTTTTTTTTCTTAAGAAAATGGATTAATCAATTATCAAAATAGTTGGAGGTCTAAACTATAGAGGCCAATTTCTGAGGGAACTGCGGGTGTGAATGCAGGCTGCTGAAAAGCTGATGCTAAACTGAGCTGCTGGCTTTAAAGGTTAAATAATGTTTGAATGATGTGGAATTTATCATCATAATGGCTTGCAGAGTCTTTTTGTCCATCACATTTGCTCACATTCCATTCTAGATGGACTGACAGGCCATATTTAGACTAGAAATTGTTTTTGTAAAATTAAACAACATCTGTAATTTGACTACAAAGGAGCAGCTAATTGTTGCTGTTATTAAAACAATATGAGGATACATATTTGCTTTTTAATAGTTTGTTCTCTGAGTGCAGAGGGATTCTGTTGAGAATAAAGAACAGCTGAGCACCCAGGCAGATTATAGTCTGTACAATAGATTTCTAATGTGTTGAAAAACAAAAAATACTTAAAGGATCTTTTAATCTATAATGACTTTAAGTTTAAGTCATAATGACAAACTGTATTGAAAAAATTACTTAGTATCAGTAAATGAGAAGCTTTCTCAACATGACTTACTTTTCCCAAAATAATGAGGTAGTAACCTAAAATAATGAGACTCAAAATTGTTGAATTATTTTGAAATATTAAGCAAATATTTCGAGAAAGTTTCTCACTATTTTGACTGAGTCACTTTTAGATACTACGTCAGTACTTTTAGATGAGGCATTAAGTCATTATTATCTCATTATAATGACATATAGGATCTTTTTCATGACTTAGAGAGAAATTGGTTTCCATATAATCCTGTAGTTGATGTTTCAAGTTTCTGACGGTAAATAAATCAACAGATGTGTGTTCCGTTAGCTTGTGTGTTCAGCTGTCAAACAGCAAACTCTTGTGGTGTTACAGTGGTATGACCGACTGCTGTGTTTTTGAACAACACCAAATGATTTACTGCCCAGCATTAAAGGAAACTATTTCCCCTTTAAAGATTTATGTAGGTAACTTGCTGATGGTATTTTTCTTCTATCATTTAAAGAAACAAAGCTGGACTTCATGTACAATTTCTCTAAGGTTCAAGTGCAGTGTTAGATCCAGCTTTAATTATTAAGCCTCTAAATTATGAGCATGGTCTCTTTCTACTGATCCTAAAGCTCAAAAATGCTTTTAAAAGATTGAGTCCACATAAATACTTTTAAAAATCAAAGTAAAAATAGCATTTATGCAACCTGATCTTCTCCCTGTGCAGTCAAAGGAACAATTTGTAGTCATTTTTAATCCTAAAAACATGGCACATTATTACTAATGGAAAACAGTGAAGCTTTGTTTTATTGTAATTATTGTTTTATTAAAATTTAGCTGGTGAGACTGGTTTAACAAGAAACGTGTGCCTGGCTGTGTGCCAATTAACAAAGAAAACAAAGAACAACGTAGGCAAATAAATCCGGACTTAACCATGTGAAGAGTCAAAAGATAAGAGTTGAAAATCTAAAAATTGAAGCTCTAAACTGCTCAATATAGTTTAGAGACTGGTTTATTTCCTTTTAAGTGAGTGCTTCCAGTGAAATGACATTTCTATGCACTTCAGCTTAGAGGGGTAACCTTTGAGGTAGAGCAAGTCTGCCTGAAATACAGCTAATTTCAAGCAGACTTCCACTACAACTGTAGATAACAAAAACATATGTGGGACTTTTCCGATGCTTGTGAGGTTCAGTCAGAGAACTGAGACAAAGGACCATCTCAAAGTCACATGAAAAAGTGAAAACTAACACAAAAGGGGCAGGAATAAAGATCTGCCTCCTCTTTGCCTGCTGGCTGTTCACATGTTCATCCATGGCAGGAAAAGCTGGCAATGATGAGCACATGATCAGTCTCATGAACAAGGTGACTGTCCATTAGTACCAGTGTGATGGACACTGGACATTCATCTGTGTGGACACGCCTCCTCAGCTCTCTACTTTGGCCACTTTGGGTGCCTGTCCCTCCTCCTGGTCTTCAGCAACCACATCTCCCTTCCTCTTCCTCAGGCCCTTCATCTTCCGCGTGTGCAGCTTGGACAGATCCTGCTTCTGCATGTGCACACGGCCAAACTTGGTGCCAAAGGCATCGTGGGAAATGTTTTTCTTCTTCTTGGCCTGTAGTGGTGAAAAAGAGAAGCATTAACAACATGCCAGTGGGAGAAATAAACTTTTATTCAGAGAACATTTTTAGCCAGATGTGTCGTCATACTTTAGTCATTTTGAGAATGTTTTAATAAGATAAGACAGAACTTTTAGGCCACAACAATCCCAAAAACAGCCTGCCAAATCCTGGAGGGACTGATTAAACATACGCTGACAGGCAGTCAGTTCATATCACCAATACACTGAGGATGGGTATCAACACTTTGATTTCTCATTTCAATTCTGATCCACAAGGTCCCACATTGATTTGATTTCAGAATTGATTCAATATTGATTTGGTCAGAGATGTTTCAGTAACAGTACTGACTCTGCTTGGATATTAGGGTGCAACAGATCTCAGTTGTCCTGTGTTCCATACAGATTGCCCGCCCATGGTTCGGGACAGAAGTGATCCGAGGACTACAAGTAACCATCAGTGTGAAACAATTTTACTGTCACTTTTACCTTTATATAAGTAATAATACCTGAAATCTCAATGCAGAGCTGCAGTGGAAGACGGGACAGATGCAGCTGTGTTTTACTCTGCAGCTCATCTCTGTGAAGAGTGACTGATTTAAAAACCGTCATGGCCTCAAGTGAAATCCCGACCATGACTTCTGGTATTTTTACTGGTGTAACTATGCTGTTGTCTCAGAAACACACCATAAGATAATGATATTTATTAAAATTTGGGTGATATTCGCCATATTAAACTTCTACGGTACTCCTCTCTGATAATTTGGAGCAGCTCTGTGTCTGTGTGTTGATTGGCTATTACTCATGACTTCTAACCAACCAGATAGTGCTGTGGGACACTGACTCAGACTACTGAGTATAGTGGTGTGTTATAGTGTTTAGAGTATAATTATCTATTATATGTAGTATAGTATATACATAGTACAGTAGTGTATAATACAATAGAGTATTCAAAGTATACTGTACAATATTATTATTACATTATATTACTATGGTGATGACTACAGACAGAGATCAAAGTCAAATGCATTTTTAAAGTAATTTAACCCAAATCCCACTTTTTTACTGATCTGAAAAATGATCTGATCCATGATTCAAAGCGTGATATGATTCTCAGAGAGATAATACTGTAATGTCTACAAATAACTCTGCATTATTAATTTGTTTACATTACACAGTTAGATTAATGTACCTTTAATTTAACATATAGAGCTGAACGATTTTGAAAAAATATCTATTTGCAGTTATTTTGACTGATATTGCAACTGCGGTATGATTTGCAATCTTAGAGGCAATGATCATGTTTACATCATTATTCTGATTTTGATGAAAAACATGTTAAAATAACTAAGGTGTGATTTTTTGCAGGAATTTGTACCAAATGAAAATGTGAAGGACTCTTTTAACACCTCCTGTGATTTGAAAACTGCAGAAAGCCATATTGCAGTTTCTGTAACATTTCAATTAATTGTGCAGCCCTGCTGTCATGACTAATACACTACAGCTGCCAACACGATATGGTGCAACTCTAGAGTCAGTGAGTATTGAGTGATGGATAAAAATAGTACACACTTTCTTTAGTGCAGAGGGTGTGCTGCAGAGACGGCACATGTCATGTGGACACAAGTGTGTTCTTACTTTTAGTTAGTGTGTGTGGTTCCAGTATATTAATGAGGCTTCAGAAGCCGTCATCTCCAACAACTCTGTACAGGAATATAACTAAACACAAAGGCTTCTGATGGTTTGTGTTGGATTGGTTTGTGCAGATTGTGCATCTGTGTAATGTCTCATTAAATGTTTGGAGATTTGCGCTATTTCCACAATATTTCACCTCCCTTTTGCACATGTTTAGAGATGCAATGTTTGATCAATTAATCAATAATTAAAATATCTCAGGGGAACCCCTGTGGCTCAGTTGGTAGAGCGTGTACCCCCTAGGGATGGGCGATAGTGGCAAAAAAATTTATCCCGATAATTTATGGCATTTAGCCGATAACGATAAATATAACGATAAAATACAGCAGAAATAATGTCTAGAAGGGAACTCTTGATTTGCAAAACTCTCGCGGGATTTGTGTCCATTGTTTTTACTAAAATAATCAAACTCGCGCGATCTTTCGCGGGTCTAGGGTTCCCTTCTAGACACGACCCTCTCTGTGTCTCTGTCAAACTAATGACAGCAAACTGTGAACAGCATGATGTTACACTCTGCAGTGTTTCACACACAAAGACTTTACTTGTGCGGATACCCAGGTACAGTTTTTGACCAGTTTTGGCATTTTTATCTTTTTAATCAGTCCGAGAGGACGACAGCATCCGCAACTGATTAACGATCAATCTGCCCTCCTCCCCTCCCTCACCTGTTTCACTCTGCTGTGAGAAGGTCTGACAGTTTCTGACAAAGAAACACAGACTCTCCTGTTTAATGTAAAGGCCTCCTTATACAGTTGTTTAATCTTATAAGTGCACCTGGTTGGTGTCGATGTCATTCACCATCACGTTAGTCTCGATTGTTTTAATAAACTCCGTCATTAACAACAAGTCTCCTCCACATGCAGCTTCTCTGCTGCTGTGAAAACTGTCGCGGGTGAATTTATATGTGAAAAAAAACAAAAAAGGGAGTTGGGTTTTAGCTCTTTGGCTTTATAAAACATCCTGCTGATGAAGAAAATCAACAGATCAGACAGACAGGGTGAGAGAAACACACTGACCTCCTCTGTGTGTGTACTGTACGTGTGCGTATGGAGGAGCTGCACTGATGCAGAGAGGAGAGACGCTGCAGCCGTGTGATAATAAATTACATCAAAATTCAAATGTCGGCGCTTACCAATACTCTGGTCTTTAATAATTCTGCTGTTTAATACAGAATTTCAGTACCCACCCCTATGTGCGAAACACAGTGCGCTGTACAGTTGTTCAGTTTTTTTTGGCAAGGGCGTCGCACACAAAAATGCGTCATCTAGTGGCATTTATCGCCGTTATCGCAAAGTGGCAAATTTTCATCGGTAACAGTTTTTTTGACGATAAATCGCACGCGATACGATTTTGCCCAAGCCTAGTGCCCCCTGTACTGGGGCTGCTAGTCCTCTGCAGCGGACGCTGGTTCGACTCCCGCCTGTGGCCCATTTGCTGCGTGTCATCCCCTTTCCTGTCATATCTTCAGCTGTCCTATCACAATAAAGGCAAAAGCCCAAAAAATAATCTTAAAAAATAATAATTAAATCTCCAGCTATTCTGACAATCTGTTTTAGTCATTAAAAAAAAAAAAAAAAAGGCAAAATTCTCTGATTTCAGTGAGTAATATCAGACATTTGAGGCCGTCATCTTAGGCTTTGTGAAACACTGACATTTTTCACCATTTTAAAAACAAACAACTATTAATCAATTAATTGAGAAAATAATTGACCATGAAAATTATAGTTAGTTGCAGCCCTACATATGTGACACATGGCTTTGCTCTTTCCAGTTCTTCATTCCTTTTTTAAATCTTAAATGCAACCAGACATGTGCCTTTAGGCTGGGCAGTGGCTTCAGTGTAGCAGCTCCCACCATGTTTTCTGAACCAAGTGAGGCAACTGCAAAAACACTAACCAGATTAACAGGTTCATGCATCCTTGAGAACAGGACTGATCTTGACATTTTATGAATCAATATTGTATCAGTGAAATGAAGACTGATGTCAACTGGAAAATTGATTTGTTTTTAAAGCCAGCTTGTACCACAGATTTGGGCCTCACCTCCCACATTATTAGCAGTGTGGCACTATAAGTGGTTGGTAATTTCATTAGTTTATATCATCTGTGGCTGGTTACATCTTCTGAACCAGCTTGTTCCAGCACTTCCATGGAGCTACAGTATCTGTTGAATATTTACATCAAATGAAAATATTCTACTTTTCTTATGCATCATTTCATTTACAAGTAAAACTGTAAGTTCCCCACACCTCAGACATTTATCAGCACAAGTTTGCAGTGACTGGTTGTAAGGAGTTAAATTCTAGTGTTAGCATCAACCTTGAAGCACTGGTAAGTACAGCTCAGACTGAGAAAAACTGGGCCAAGTCTGACAGCGTAGAGTGGAGGATGTTCCAACTGTGCAGATGTTAAACCATTTAAATTTAGGAAGCAATCTAGTCTGTCCTCTGGCGCCACCCTCAGGACAAGCTTTACATCTTCCAATCCACTGGTTGTCAGGATGTAAGAAGAGCCATGTTGTCTGTACTTTTTTCACCCATCCAATGACTAGTTTTTTTATTAATGTGGCCATAACAGACTTTCAGCACTGTTAAAAAATAAAAGCTTGGCCATGTTCACACATTCATATTAGGGCTGAATGATTTTGAAGCAATATCTAATTGCAATTATTTTGACTGATATTGTAATTGCGATCTGATTTGCAATATTAGATATCACATCATTTATTCTCATTTTTAATTTTTTTCAGGGATCTGTACTAAACAAAGATGTTTTCTCAAGTGTCAATGAAGTGGTGGCCAGGAGACCTCTGCAGAACCACAGCATTTCATTTAAGATGGTATTTTGACACACATTTTGCCTTGAACAAATATTGCGCATCCTGCAATTTGAAAATTGCAGTAACCATATTGCCATTTTGATAAAATTCCTATTCATTGTTCAGCCCTCATTCATGGTGAATGAACATAACAGAAATAAAAGAATGCTACTTTTCTAAATATTGAAGATATTTTAGCCTGAGCTGCTGTTAAGACCTGTCCAACATTATCCCAGTATGCACATCTCTCATTTTAATCTAATTCTCATTTTCCCCCAAAGGAAAGCTGAGAGTCAGGAAAGATGTTTTTACCTTCAGAGCCTTCGGCTGTCTGTGAGCTAACTTGTACAAGTCATCTGAAGCCAGATGTGTTCTTCTTAGGACAAAGTCGAATGATGGGCCGATCTCCTCCAGCTCTATCCGCGGTGTTCTGCAGCCAGACTTTCTTCAACAGACACCTGCAGTGACATATAACAACAAGATCTCTGTTGTGGGGGATGTTACCAAAATTCAACAGTGACAACAGGATTTTTTTTTATCCAATTCTGATTTCTATACCTGTAGCTGCGCATGTAGATTTTGCCATCCAGGGCAGTGAAGTGCAGAACATGTTCCAAACCTGCCAGACGCACCGCAGGCACAGTGGGACCTCTGAAGAAGTCTGACAGGTGGGTCAAAGAAATGGATGAACACTGTTAGCAGCAGAATGAAAATGCACAACTTCCATCTGAACAAATTCTACAAACACATGGACTGACTATAATGAGTGTGTACCTATGAGCAGATTCTTCAGACGTTTGTGTTCATTGTCCGTATCAAAAGCCTCCCCTGCAAACACCAGCATTGGTTTGGTCCCCTCCGGACATTTGCTGGCCTGCAATAGAGAAACACAAAAACTAGATTTCAGGAGACTGTGGAGCAGAGCAGGGATTTCGTGGAGGACGTGGTTGCTGTGCCCCATCACTTTGGCTTTATGTTGCTTGAAAAATGATCCTCCCTGAGGCCACAGTGGATGCCCGGCCCGCACTACTTCAGCTGACTGGCGTCTGTCCTGTCAGTACGGTTTTTAGACACCAGCGTCTTCTGTTGACATTCTGAATTCTTACTGGCCAACAACAAGTGAAAAACTGCACAAATAACCAGTAGTGGGTTCCATTTCTGGATTTCTGGCCTGTTATGAACTGCTGGAAAACCACCAGGCTATTTATAATTACAGTCTGATAAATGAGTGAACAAATAAGACAAGAAACTCAATATATTAAGTCCCCCTGACTCCAACATCCCCATCTTCAAACGAGTCCAGTGACTCTGATTAGTCCAGGGCTCAGTGTGTATGATGTCTGAACCAGAAGTTTGTATAAATATTGGTATTTTGTAAGTAATAATAGATTATTTTGTGAAATAAAGTTATTATATTTCTTTAGGCCCATTTCAAATAAAATTCTGTAATTCATCCATTTTAAATAAAATCATCCTTGATCTTTGAGTTAATTCATCATTTCTGTGGACTTAGGCTTTGTGTCCTCAAAAAATTGACAACACCCTAGACCAAGTTGCCCCTCAAATGCTGAAATTCCAGGCCTGCTGTGAAGTATGGACTGGAAGACGAGGGGAAAAAACAACATATCTTGCATGGTATGTAACTACAAGAAGAAAAAGAAACGGTAGATGACAGCATACTGTATGTTTATTCCTCTGACTGTGAGTAAAGTCAATGTTAGCCTTCTGTTTGGACCCCTTTGTTCTGCATGTTAAGCCCACACTCCACACACACACTCAGAGACAGAGTAAGACAAACAAAGAGTGTAACTGTACCTGGACCAGCAGGTTTGGTTGTCACTGTAATGTGACAGGTTTGATCTGAACCTTTGTATTTTAGCTGCTAGTGTAGTTATTAAATATGGCTCTTCTGCTTTAGCACAGTGTCTAGTTTACCAAGCTGATAATACTCACGTGTTTCTTTTGATTTTGAGACGGAAATATAGTATATACTTAGTGATTTTTTTAAAATATTCAAATTTGTCTGGGTGGTTAATAACACATTTCTGTGGAGTGAAAAACTCCAAACACATTTATTATTGCTTAACACAAACTTTAAAGAATGACTGTATCATTAAAATTGTAACAAAAGTATCGGTATCATGTTGAAATTAAAAAGTTTGGTATCATCCGTCCCTACTGTGGGGCTTTTCACTGCAGGACTGATTTGTATTTCCGCTGCCACTTTTATCACACCGAGTTGTGCCGAGTCACAGCAGACACGGACCCACTCTGGAGTGAGGCCGAAGCGAGTCTGACCCGCCTGCAAGCAGGCTGCAGTGACGTCTCGCCGACCGCAGCCAACCTGTGACAAACCCCCCCTTTCTCCTCCTGGAACAAGTGAGTGTTGTGATACTCAGCTTATGTCTGTGCAGGAGTGTAGAGACAAATATGTTTCTGAAAGTGTGTGTGACTGTGTGTTCAGCTCTCAGTCTGTAGAAGATAATCTCTGTGGTTTAAAGTTTAGCTTCTCTCCTGTGTCACTGCTTAAACATTCAAGTATCTGCTGTATTTTACTGACATGTTTGCTTTCAGCCATACAGGAGTCATGTCAACCGACTGAAAATTTCCTGGTTTTGCCTCTTCATAATAAAAGCTTCTGAATAACACAATAACACAGAACTTTATTGTCAAGACTTTATAGGAGGTTCAGTGTTTATTCGCTGTTTGAGAGCTGTTCGACTGGAGCCAAGCTGCTCACCCTGTTCTAATGAAAATGCAAATCCCTGCTGTGCTGGGCTGACGTGCAGAGTCAAATCAAGTCAAGCACATGTGTATAGAAAAGGGGTAGTGGTATCCCATATTGAGCTGGCAGTTTGTGCTTTGGCAGTATCTTAGCAGAGCTTCACTAAAAGTAAGGGGGTGACCAGTACTGCCTCCAACAACACTCATCAACAAAGGTGGCTGTAAGGCAGTCATTTCATATATGACATCAATTTAAAGAACAGTTCAACCTTTTGGGAAATATTGTTATTTGCTTCTTTAGTGGGAGTGAAAAGATCAGTATTCCTCTCATGTCTTATAATGGACTGGTTGCATGGCAGACATTTTGACTTGTCACAGCAGGAAAAACACAGGTGGACTTATTAACAGTGACGAGGGCTCAGTTCCATTAAGTGTCCCACTAACAGTGACAGTGAATCAGCATGTACAATAACAGGACCTCCCCTAAGTGGAATGCAGCAGTCATTAATACACCTGCTTTGTTTCCTGCTTTGATATGTAAAATGTCTGCTGTGCAACAAGTCCACAGGATGTGGTTAGCCTAGCTTAGCATAAGAACTGTAAGCAAAATGTTCACAGTGAAAAAAAAAATTACCTACCAAACTAAGGCTGAGTGATTTACCTGTATATCTCATTTGTTTAAATTATACACAGAAAAGTAAAATCATGGCTGCTTATGCACCGGGTGCAGGGTGTATAGCTTGTCAAGGTCTTGTCACATTGAGATTTCCAGGTTTGGCATCACCATGTCTACGCAGAACCCAAAAACAAAATCTGTCCACACAGTTTGCATGTGGTGACCCGCACTGCAGCCTCAGACACTGCACAGACCTGCTATAAAAAGGCTCCAGCACATAACTCACTATCTCAGTCTTTTTTATGCACACATTAAACAAAAGAGATCCACATTAGTGAGCTTATTTTTGCACTTTGGACAGAGCTGGGCTAACTGTTTTCCCTTGTTTCCAGTCTTTATGGTAAGCTAAGCTAACCATGTTCTGACTGCAGCGTAGTGCTTCATGCACAAACATGGATAATCATCTGATTACTGTATGATCAACTGACCCATCAGTTTCTCTACAAGACCGCAAAACCCATTTCCTTCAACAGATGACACAGATGTTAGCTGAATAAGTGCAAGCATTACCTTAATATCACTCAGAGAGACGTACTTCTCGATTCCAAGTTCAATCATGTCGAGCACGTGAAAGTCAAACAGACGACCTGCAGACAAACACAAGGAACAATGACACACATCACTGGGCCTGCAGTCACTCAAAACTGATCTGATGAGCTCTGAGCATGTAGCTTTAGAGAGGAAGCATGGTAAGTTAAAGGCACAGTTCACCAAAATCAAAAATACATATTATCCCACTGGCATGTAAATGTTTATCAGTCTAGATAGTTTTGGTGTGAGTTGCAGAGTTTTTGAGATATCAGCTGTAGAGATGTTTAACTTCTTTCCAATATAATGGAACTAAATGGCACTCAGCTTGTTGAGATGGGCATCAAGACCCGGTTCCACTGTAGAACCAGTTCCAAAAATACCATTCCATTGACATCATTTAGAAATTGTATTTTCAATTCCACTATCCATTCACATGCTAATTAAACTTGTGCATAAGTGTGTATTTTTGTTTTTCTTGTTCCACACTTAGTTACATTTACCTTCTCTATGACATTTCACATATGTCATCATTTCTTTTACTTCTTACAACGTACACCACTGGAAACAATAATTCTCACCTCTTCATAAAAACTCCAGCTGGAGCCTCTCACTCATGGTGTCAACTAAAATGTCTCTAAAGCAGCACAAAATTGACAATTACCAACATTAACCATCACTTTCTGAACAAACACATCACACACACTAACAGAAAGTATCAGTTGTACATTAAAAACACCAACAAAATGTAACATTTGTATTTTGGAACATCAAACAGTAAACCTAAACTCTCACCAATGCATCATGGGCATATGCAAATGAGGGCTGTGTCTCAGCATTGTATCTGCAGCACATGTGAACCTCACAGCGCCCCACAGTGGTTGAAGACGGTGAAAACTCCCAAACACAGTCCAACAGTTCTGACACAGAACTTTAAATCACCAAAGTTCAGTTTCTGTCTCATGTAACCTTACACACGATACCAATAATATAATATTATAATATTATTCCACACAGAAAATCCACAGGAATCGATAAAGAATCGGATTGATAATCAGAATCGATCATGGCATTGGTATCAGTAAAATCTTATCAATTCCCATCCGTACCAGCTTGTGGTTCTCAAAGCACAAAAAATACATTTGAAAAATTCAAAACCAGTGTCTTTTTCCAGAAATCATGACCCGGTTGCTCAAGAGGAAGTAGGAACTACTTTCTTGCTGCAAGGAATCTACCAGAACTACTTTTATCTAATAGAAATAAAGTAGTCCCTACATGAAACTGCTCATAACAAAGTCTGTGGTTTATCTTGAGTAAACAGGTCATGATCTGTTGCCATTTAGTCCCATTACATTGGAGAGAAAGCAGACATCTCTAAAAAACTCTGAAAGTCTCACCAAAGCTATCTAGATGGATAAACACCACTGGAGGCCAGTGGTAAAATATGTATTTTTGATTTTGGTGTGAACAATCCCTTTAACAAAGGAGTTTTCTTTCCATCTCTAATGTTACACATTTTTTCCACACGGCAACATTTTTAATGGAGAACAGTTTAGTGATTAGACCACTCAGAATCAGCAGATGGTGATTCTTCATTATTACATAAAATACATAGTGACACATCATAAATACAGCACAGGAATAGAAACACAATCAAGAAAAACTTGTTGTATTGAAAAATATGTACTTTATATTCCATTAGACGTTAACTGGTCTCTAAATGTCTGTGTCAAACTGAGTGACATGGAGAGTTAACTGCAGAGGGGGAGAATTTACCAAATATGAGGTTGTTGGGCCGTTTCTTGTTGTGTGAGCCAAACAGAAACAAAGAGCAGTCTGTCTTCTTGGAGAAAAATTCCTGAGAAAGAGTTGAAATGATCAGCAATCAAACTGGAAAACATGTCGAGACATTTGATTGTAATAAAGCACTGCAGAGGGTGTACTGTACTGTTTCTTATACACTCACCAGTGATGTTGAGTCTTCAAAGGGCCGTGTTATGTTCTTCCTGAGAAGAAAGGTCAGATTTAATACACTGCAGACAGCTCAACATGTTTACTTACACGTGTAGATAATAAGCTGTGCTGACTTTAACAGTTTTCCCTTCAAGCTAAAAACAGTTATTGTATAGAAATTCAACTGAAATACAACAGATTCAAATGCTCAGCTAAATTCAGCAAAGATTCTATAGGATGTATCAGTAACCATGCTGTAGGTGACAGCACATCTAAATCTTGTTTCATAAGACAGGTAATATTCCTACTGTTTATCATTTTAAATGGAAACAACAGAAATCCTGCTGAGTTCGAGGCAGGTTTACACCTGGCATTAACATGTGACTCAGGTAATACCATCACAAGTGAACAGCGCTAAGTACTGGTGTGAAAGTATTCAAGATGAACTGGGATCTGATCACTCAGACCACAGTCAGAGGTGGTCTGGGCAGCATGTGACTACATTCTTTCAGCAGTATGTACACAGTGTGTCCTGGGCCACAGTGAAGGACTGCCTACTCAAAAGACATCCTGTAAATACACGATACACGCCGTCTGATTTCCACTTGGCTCGCTGTAATGCAAATGATGTGTTTGGGCTCTGTTACCTGCCAAAGATAAGCAGCAGATGTTTGTCTGTGTCAGCTGATTTCACCAGTGAACCAGTGACCCCAAGATCCTCAGAATATCATGCAATTTTGAGAGTTGTTGAAAAGAGGAGAAACTTGGTAAACTGAGAAACAGCTACAGAAAATTCTTAATCATTTGTGCCTTCTTGTAAATTCAGCATTAAATGCGGCACATTATTTGCTTCTTTGTAAAAAATAAGTGTTGCTGTGAGGAGCAGACAGTACAGATGCTCTATGGGACACTGGGATGCACACTTTTACTTTCTCTGACTGTATAATTAACCTGTCTTTGCCATATGTGATGTGAAAACATCAGATTTCAACAAAGTCAGAAGAAGTAAAAGTGCTCATCATCCTGATCATAGTTGAGTTACAAAATCCCAGCGCACCATAAGGCATCTCTCCTGCTGGGCTGCTGGCAGTGCAGGTAAAACATGAGGCTCGTAGCTGATAGAGGCGTTCAGTGTGGTGCTGAACTGAAAAAAAAAGGAACAAGTAATTAATCTTTGTACTGAACACCCAAATGGACAGTAATGGACATTCAACTGACAAAATAGTCTGAGTGTTTATTTGCATACAGAGTAGGGAAGTGAGATCTGATAATAGGTGGTCACTGGAGACACATGTGGAGAAGCACTGTAGTGCCACATGTGAACTGATGTACTCAGCATGTCCAGGAGGCATGATAATACCAGGTATGAACAGCCTCAAAGTGTTCTTGGTGGAAAACAAAGATACTACATCTAAAAGTTGGGGTTTGTGCCCAGAGCCAAGACAATTAAATGACAAGTGTGAAAAACATGAAAAAAAACCAAAAAAAAACAAGTTTATTTAAAATGTTTGGATTTTATTTTCAATTGTGAGCATATTTGAAAAGGAAAATAATTATAATAATGTTTAATGTTAATAATGTTTTGCCCAAGGAAAACAGACCAAAGTTACATGTATCCTAAAATCAATAACAAATCAATCCAACATATCAGTACATTTCGAAGATTAAAGCACTTACTTCTTGTACAGCACAGCATTGGGCTTCTTCAGGGCATACTGCAGCAAAAAAAGTTATTCATTAATTCAATACAAAATTTTCTAACAAGTTCACAGTTTTATACTAAAGCTAAATCACACATGTGGCTGAACTCCTCTGCATCACTACAGCCCAGGGGGCATGTTTGTACACATGAGACCCAAAACAGTCAGATTCCATTATTTCACAGTCAGGGCTTCTTTGATGTAGTTTTACTAATTTAACAATAAGATTTAATCATGTCATATTAATCACTGTGGAGACTGTGGGCTGGAGTCATGGAAACTGCTGGAAACAGTTTTTTTTTACCAAAGAAAAGGGAAGGGAAAATAAATCCTAAACAGTTCAACAACTAAAACCTTTTGTTTCAATTAGAATGTCTACGTGACTTTTAAACATGTTTGACTTCTTGATTTTGCTCATCAGGTCACATCTCACTTCATATCAAACTTAACAGCGGATCACACCGAGGTCAGCCTGTAGATTGAGGAAGGAAATAGAAAAGTCTGTGGTGATAAACTTTAATGTTATCTCTGTTTGAGAAAACAGTATCTGATGATGGGATTTAAACTGGATGTGGCTGTTCAAAAGTTGTTGTTATCTCAACATCTGGAGATTGACAAAGAGGATTATTAACCTTTATAACAGCCTGTGTATCGTGTGAAATAAGTCATCTTCCTGCTGAATGCATCAACATTACTTACGATGTCCTTCAGGGCCTGTGTGACTGTTTGACTGGTGTTCCCTCCTTTCATAATCATGGCCGTCTTCACATCCTCGATCAGTTTGGGTGCTCTGCTCTCCAAGAAGCGCTTCGAGCGCTTTGTCTTGGGTTTCCTGAGGATACACATAAACACAGAGGGAGATGACAAACTGCCAGTGCTGTTCATGGATACAGTAAAAAACAAACAAAGCTAAATAAAAGCTTGTCAGAGTCACAACATAAATCAGCTTTTAAAAAGAAATGAGCTGAGAAAGGAGTGTGACCATTGTTGGATGTCAAATCCCATCTCCCCTGTTTCCTGTCTGCCTCTGCTGTCTAATAAAGGCATAACAGTGCCAAAAACAATCTCTAAAAAAAGAAACGAGAGTTTCATTTCTTAAAGTTTCTTTCTTAAAGTTTTTTATTAATTTATTAATTTAATTGTCATGACATTAGCTAGTCTTCCTGGGGTCTAAAATATGCCACAGCTTCTCTGTGTTTAAACTGTAATATTGCTGCTTATTGCTGGTCACTGTACAAACTGACAATCTGACCAGTCTGATAGACTGTTATAAGCTATGATGATCACAAGAGCAAAAAACACATGGATCCTCCTTTAATCTAACAATTGTCATACATTTCAACCCTTTGACAAGTTAAATATTAAATAGAAAACTGAAAGTTTAAAAGCATACTATAGAAGAACTACATTATTGTTGAAAAGAATATTAACCACTTTGTGAAAAAAGTTATCCTAATTTGATCATTAGTTGTCTTCTATAGATTCATAATGAGAAATATTATAGCATCACAAATGAGAAAAAGATCATGTTTTCCTTGTTTCAGATGATTTTTTAAATCTCACAATACTGTACTGTTGTTGACTGATGTTGGACTAAATGGGTCACATTAACATTATTTTAGGTTTCAGTATCTTGGTGAGGATATTTCTTATTTATAAACTAAAGGAAGAAGTTCATAAAAAAAAAATCAAATTACTGATATGTAAAAGAAGTGTTAATTCTGTACCTATCTAGACTAAATGAGCATGAAAAAATAAAACTATAACCCCATGATGGTGCCTCTTCCATTAATCTAACACTGCATTTTAACAGGAAAATCAGGGCTCAACTATAAGGCTTGCCCACTTGCCCGGGGAAAGTGAAATGTCAGGTAGCATGTAAACATGGCGTCGAGGTATCACAAGACTCGTATATCTCTTAATGGATGCACGTGTGAAAATATCGCAAGATCGACGCCATGTTACATGCTACCTGCTACATGCTACAGTTGACATTTCAGCTAAAAACATGGTATAAATGGCGTCTTTTGTGGTTAAATTTTAATGTCGCAGCTCACGGACACTTGGATTACACCACACGAGCAGGATGGAGACATTTTGTGTTTGTTTTGTGTTCTTTTTTTAACATTTTATCCGTGGTCTCCATTCACTGCCATTAGTTGCAACCCTGTTTTCTGCTGAAACTCCAGGATTGTTTTGTGAACTGAAGATCTTCACCCATCATCACATCAGCATAGAGGTGAGTACATATTGAGTGGACTATTATTCTGCGGTGGAATATCACTTTAACTTGGACATGCACACCATCAGTTTTCAATCTTTGAACAGTTTGTTATGATTATTGTATATCACTAGAATGAGGTCACTTTAAATATACTGTATGCAGCAGTACATAGACAAGTAGAAACCAGAGTAATCTATTGCTAATAGTTAGGGCTGAATGATTTTGAACAAATATCTAACTGCAATTATTTTGACTGATATTGCAATTGCGATATGATGCAATTTTAGTGGTAATGATCATTTTTACATCATTATTCTTATTTTGGTTGTTTTTTCCAGGAATCTGTACCAAATGAAGATGTTTTTAAGTCTGTACAATCTGATGTGTAAGACAGGACATCTCTGACTCACCACATTCATTCATTTAATAGTTGTTTTTTTTTTTTTACACAAATTTTGCCTTTAACAAATATTGCACCTCCTGTGATTTGGAAATTGCAGAAAGCCACATTGCCATTTTAATAAAATTTCAATTAACTGCACAGCCCTACTAATAATTTACTGGAAACTCACGTGGCCAATATTAAATGCAGCAATGTTGTTTCCTAAAAACCTTTAAGATTAATATGTCATCTATAGACTTAGTTACCATGAGTTGCATGTTGGGCAATTTAAGTAATAAGCACAATCTTGTAGTTTTATATGACCTGAATGTTGTTGAATGTTGCACTGACTGGTTTAGCATTTTAATTTCGTTGTACATGTTACAATGACAATAACGATTCTATTCTATTCTATTCAGTGTGCTAATTAATTTCCAAAAACTGGAAATGGCTATGATATTGCTTCTTTTGAGTGCTCAGAATCATTATCATGATATAAATATTTACTTATTCATTTATCTATTTATTTTACAAAAAAAAAAGCCTGAAGGTAGCCAATACATAACATTGTAATCATAAGAGTTGATAGGAAACAACATTATCAGGTCCAAGAACTTTCCAGCAGACTACGATGCATATTCAACACGTCACTGTTCTCTGGAATTAACTGGTATTTCAGTCTGAGAATCATTTATGTTGGAACGTCACCAAACTAAGAAGAAATAACGTTACTGTTAATTCATCAAAGACAACCACAAGTTAAGTCTACTTATACAATCTACCTTACTGTGTGCGACAGTTTCTTTCCAGCTTAGTGAGTGCATGACCCGCCCTACTCTGCCTCTGATTGGGTTAACTTCATATTCTTAGCCAATCTCACTCCTCGTGCCTAAACCTAACCAACCCAAACCAACGGAAGCAAATAGCACTAGCCAATCAGAGGCGGAGTAGGGCGGGTCATGACTTCAACATCCTACTGTACGTGTGCTAGCTACGTGTTTCTAAACGTTTCAAACAGTTCAGCTCTCGCTTGACATTATGTAATACTAACGAACGATTCAAAACATCCTGATAAATGCAACTTCATATTATAATGAACGAGAATTTCTGTCGACATTAAGCTAGTTAGCTGACAGACCTCATGCTAGGCTAACGCTAGCAGCCTTCACAAAGTTAGCTTCACAAGCACTGAACAAGCTAACTGTGTAACAAATAAACACGAACTCAAACAAGTTGAATTAAGAGTCAGACTTACACTACACCGTCTAACTGCGTCATGTCTCTGTCTGTCTGTCTTCGTGTCCCGGTCAGTAGCACGAGGACTCACACAGCGGTTCCTCCACGTGAAATGAAGCAGCGGAAGACAACATTGGGTTGTTTTTCTTCTTCTTTGGTGGAATGGTGGTTAACATCCAGCTTCGCAGTGAATTATCGCCATCTAGTGTCAAAAGCTACACAGTACAGACTGTCCACTAGGGGAGCTACAGGCTAACATCAGTGCAGACTTTGAACTGCAGTAGAGTGTCTCGTATCCAGGAATGGCACATGGGAGAAATTAGCCTTCTGGGCCTTCTCACAGAAATCTTGCTATTGTAACTCATACCTGAAAATTCTGAAAGTTTCAGAATGAGATCAACTGTAATGTGACCCAATTCCCCCTGGGGATCAATAAAGTATTTCTGATTCTTGTATGTTATGTAACATCCAGGATCCATGTGTAGGTTGCTTTATTACAGAATAAAACCAGATAATATTTGTATATGATAATCTTTAAATTTTAAACTTTTGAATCTTTTGCAAACACTCGTGCATATTTTTATTGATATGTGCATTTATTTTTAATATTTAAACTAGATTTATGTCCAGAATGCACCATCAATATGACAGGTTTCACCCCCTCACCTTGTTATTTGTCCAAGAGACAGGGGGAGTAGAACTGACTGTATTAAATGTTAATCTACAGTCACTTTGTTTATCTGACATCAGTTATTCTTGAACTAACCTGATTTTTGTATGAATTTTCACAATTAATACATAAATGGATGACAGTCTAATCATATCACTGCACATACTTAACAAAGGGACATAGTTTTATTTCAGTACATTAAGCCTAGACCTCCAACTGTTAACCAGTGGTACGGACAGTTCTTTAAGGTTTTGCTGATGGAGCGCTTTAGCTCAGTTTTGAAAGGGAATTAGAGGGTTTTTGATGAATTATGGGTGCCTTTTCTAAACTACCTCCCAGACTGCACAGCAGCCTTTTCTTTCATCCCATATGGTCTATGATTTACTCATACCAGTCTTAGCTGTCATGTGTGATGTGTTCTGTCTGTTCTAAAAGAAATAATACAATATTGTGTAAAAAACAAAAACAAAAACAAAAATCATACAAACATAGGACTGTTTGTCATGTTATCAGTCCCTCCAGGATTTCGCAGGCTGTTTTCGGGATTGTTGCGGCCTAAAATGTCCAATTTCATGGCAGCTTTTCTAAAAAAAAAAAAAAAAAAGCAATGCTTTTAGACAGAAAATTAGTGAAAATTGTTCAAAAGAAAGCTGTGATCTTTTTTGTATAATTAATTAAAAGCAAAGGCTACTTATTACAAAATCAAAAAAAACAAACAAACAAAACAAAACAAAATCACACTCTCTCAGTAACCTCGCCAAAAGGCTCAGAATTACAAAACCTCTAACAAAATATGTTTTATTTGCAGATAAACAAAAACGCAAACGCTTTTTTGAGAGGAAGCTCAGTCAAAACAGCAGAAGATTATAAAAGCTGTAAGTGCTCAGAGCATTGATGAATGTCAATAACGAAGACAAATGTGTTCTTTTCAGTATGTGCAACAAAATGAAAAATGAAAATGCAAAAAAATATTGAGTAATAAAATAAAACGTTAAGTCGCTTCATTGAGACATACATATACAGTATGATGCCATGATTGGTAGAACTTGCAGGAAGCAACAATGATTGGTCAAATTTGCAGAAAAGTTGCAGAGTTTGGACAAAATTGCAAGGTCGTCCAGATTTCACAGAGACTAGTTGAATTTGCGTGAACTGTTGTGATCGCAACACCGCAGCTTCCTGGAGGGACTGTGTTATGTGCTATTTAAATCTGGGGAACGCAGGACCTTGAGAACACAGGAACGACCCAGAATAAAACTACTTCCACCTTTCAATGTGCTGGAGAAGAGATCTAGCTCGATCATTTGATGAAAAGAAGTTGATTTAAGTCCGCAGCAGCTCTCAAATAACATCCAGTGATTTAATTGACTGATTGATTGACTGATTGATTGATTGATTGATTGATTGATTGATTGATTGATTGATTGACAGATACGAGTACTGTCTGAACAAGTCTGAACTTTGTCTTGCATCATAGCAGCTCTATTTGCAACACCACTGAGACAAACATTAGGACAAGAAACAAATTCTGTGGCCTGCTGGGAAGTAGGGGAACTGAGGGGAAGGTAGTTCCTTACAAGCAATATGGACACCCCCCCCATTCTGACTGATAATTCAGTTTTATTCATATGTGTCACAGAGGTACGGGTGGTATTCCTTAATATTTTAGGAGACTGTAGAGAATTATGTCTTTTTTCACAGCCATTAATGGACATGGCCCATACAGCATTAATGTTTGGATGGAACATTATTCTAAAGTAATGGAATAAGCGTCTCATATTCAGGACGGGGTGACAGGTAGGAAAGGTTGCTGAATCTGAAACAATGTTATTTAGATCTGTTTTTTATTCATCTTTAATGGCAAACAGTAACTAAAAAAATATACATTTTCTGTCTTTTTCATTCCCAGACATCCTGTAGCACACACATACACATACAAAGTGAGCTTGTGCAGTGGTGGAGAACTAAAAATCATCAAACCCCTTTTTAACTAAATTGTGAGCTGTGCCCCACGCCAAGAGAGTCTTCAGGCTGGCCCCTTACATTCAGGACAGGGACTGCTCGATTAGGACAACTTCAAGAAGAGAGTTGGTCCACTGTTGTCAAGCCAAGGAATGTGGAGGGGTGCCACCTCAAGGCCAACATTTTCTTGGCTACAGTGAGACCAGCTCATAGAATGTGTTTCTGCTGCAAAGACTAATCTGAAGAAGAGTCCTCATTTAGTAGAAGCAAAGTTGGTGAGAGTGGGATCCAGAATGGATCATAAATCACACTGGAAAATGTAATGTCCCATAGGATCTGTAATCTGTAACCCTCAAGTGGATGTTTATTTCTTTTATAAATGCAAACATGAAAGGATGATGATTTCTGAGAGAAATTACAAAGACATTTCTCAGTATTGTTCTCAGTTCCCCTTTCTTTCTAAATAGACACTTTTATAACACATTTTGGTGGACTCCTCTTGTTTCTGCATGTCTGTGCAAAACTGTGAATGCTGTGATTTTGGAAACAGGTTGCAGACCTGCAGCCACACAAGTCTTTTACTTTATATTTCTTTTTCATTTTGTTCAGGAGCCTCTGACACTACATGCAAACGTCTCTGGAGGCAGCTTGTGGCTCTGCTCTGAGATCAGTTCACTCAGTGTCCATCAGGTGGTAGCAGCTTCCACCACATGACAGTGAAACACAGCGGGACAGTGACTTAATGAGGTGAAAGGTCAAATGACTTATTAAAGGATCTGTCTTTAGAACATACAAGCTCATAACATTTGTTCAGTTGGACTTCTGCTTCACTACATTTTAGAGTCTAACATTGCTTATAGTGCTCCACCACTTGACACACACTGTTACTGGGTATTTTCCAGAAAACACAGAACAAACCTCAGAGCACCCTCCGCAGCAGGCTGATTCAACCTCGCTGCCTAAAGGATCAATACAGGAGCTCAGTCCTGCCAGCTGCTATCAGACTGTATAACTCCTCTGAGTCTGCAGGCCTGTGGTGTCTGAACTGGACTGAACCTGATTTGATCTTCTTCTATCATCTGCTCTTAACACTCTGCCCTTTTTGCATGTAAGGAACACTCACCATAACATGTACCATATTATGTGATCTGATACTATATACAGTATATATATATTCACTAATGTTCTTGTATTCATATTTCTGCCCATGGATATATGTGTGTATTATATTATCAGAATATATGTTATGTGTATTGTTGTATCAAATAATACATATATACATATATTTTATTATATAATCGTCATAGTTGTCAGTATCACTCTGCTCTTGCACACCAGATTCTTTTGAACTGTGTCCAAGGTCCATTGACCTCCAGTGCCTACCTGCACCTGATTTATGCATTGATTTATTTACATTTTCACTGAGCGTACTTGACACATCCTGTGTACTTTTCAATTTAATCCCCCCCCAAGGATTAATAAAGTAATCTATCAATCTATCTATAAAACAATATAAGTTAAAAATAAAATAAGTCAAGTTGGTAAGTTAAAATAAAATAAAATGTATAAAAACAACAAAAAAAATCCCCCTATTCATCTGTAATAGTTTAATTTATTCATTCATTGTCAAAATGTGCGATAAAGGCATAAATCTGCCTGGTACAGGCTGTCCTCAAGCCACCACAAGAGACATAACAAGTCTGAAGGCATTCAAAGCTTCAGAGGCTCAGACTTGAGCTTCATGAGAGAAAGGCAAAGATATTTAAAGCTACTATGAGGCGACTTTCATATTGTGTTGATTTTGGAGCCCCCTGTGGACAAAAGTGTTTCCACAGTAAAAACCACAAAATACAAAGTCAAAAATAAATAAAATAATAATAAAATCTAAATAAAAATATCCTCCTGCTCCTTTTTAACTGGAACATGTACAACTCACTGTAACTTTGTCTGGGAAAATGAAACAATCTGTTTAAAACACGGGCCATTAGATCTGATTTTAAGGAGAATCTGACCTGGTGGCGACATGTAGGACATAAAATATATAGAAATAAGCTTCTTCTCGTATGGATCTTATTTGTAGGTCATATAGGCATCAGTAATAATTAAGACAGTTCATAACCAGTTAGAATGTTTGCTTAAGATTTAAAATTGAAACAATATATCCAGTCTGACTGGGCTCACAAGTAACCATGAATTCATACAAGCAAAACCAAGAGAAGAAGAGCTATGATTTTCTAGTTGTCTCAACAGTGGTTCTTAAGTTGTCAAAGTTAACTGAAGTTTTAATCATTTGTTGTTTCCATTTTTATTGTGAGATAAAACAACAAATGACTTTACATTATAGTGCAAGAAAGCCTGTCTTACCTAGATGAACAAAGACACTTCCAGCCTTATTATTACTCACATTTGCAAGTTAAAAGAACTTAATTATTTATACACAGACTACCTCCACCGGTGGCAGTAGTTCTTTCTTGTTTACCGCAAAAGGTGTCTATATTTTAGTTGGGATTTGAATATATGATCTATCTGCAGTGTATAACTAGTTATTGTCTGTTCTGCAACCTTGTCATGGTTTAAAGTGTCTCTCAAACTCAAAAACCTGCAGCAACTATTTTTTTCTCCAGCTCCCATCTGCCCACAAGCATTTTTCTCTCTTTAATTCAACTATAATTTGCATTTCCCAAGTTCAATCAACATGTACAGATCTGACTAAAGTCTGAAATAGTCAACATGATGAATTACTCTAAGTTTAACTTCATGTTTCAGTTCAAATTTCTAAGCTTATCAGAGCACTTTGAGTTAAAAAGAAGCAAGTTGACACAACTTCATGGCGCTGTAATGTTTTACAGTGTAGTACTGGATAAATCAATTTAAATGCTAATTCCAGAAGTCCATCGTAGAGCTTGAGATCAGTGCCCAAACCTGACGGGTTTGGGTCGGGTCAGGCTGCATTTCTCATATATTTCGTGGCAAAGTTGGCAAACTTAAACACATGAAAAGACACTGATCATCTGAAATGTTGATCACCAAAGAGTTTACAGCTTGATCAAGCCAAGAAAGTGACAATAGAATAGAAAACACTCACGTCTCCCAAATACCGACTCTGTTTTTCTCCTGAACACGTTTGAACTGACCAACCTCAGTGAGGAAGAGGAAGAACACAAGTTGTGCAACTTGAGATGTTTGGCTTCTAGATAAGTGAGACATAAGATGTGACTCAGGGCCAAACCTTTGTTTGATATGCATATATGTCTTTTGATAAAGTTAACATTATAACACTAAATGTTCCTGTAAATATACAGCATATACTGTAAATATATCAGCCCCCTCCATATTTGAGTAAAGCTTTTTTTGTCCTTTTGTCCTTTTGATGAGATGATTCCACAGTGGGATCCCTTAATATTTCTGATATACTGACCCTGGTACCCTGCTCACGTCTCCCTGAAGCCATGTGGGAGACTGGAGGAAACTTCTTTTTATCCACAAGGTTAAAATGACTTCAGTACCGCCCACTGTGGTTGATGATCTGTTAAACTTCATCATATTTCTGCTCGCATTATGGATGTCAGAGTGAAGTTCCTGAAGGATAAAGAAACTTTGTTTCATTGCTCAGGGGAGTTCCCAGAGATACAGATATTTTGGGAAAATGTTGTTAAATGTTTATCACAGATAATTAAAATTAACATCCCTTTTGAGGGCAAAAATTACTGTATGTGTACTTGGAAAATACCCCAAGGGCTTTATTAGAAAAACACAGCAAACGAAAGAATCGATTCTGGACTTCTTCACAGCAGGAGAATGATGCATTCCAGAAACTACAAGTCAGTCTGTCTCGGCTTCTGATGCTTTGATTTCCATCATTCCCCTGGAATCTGTCTCTCACAGCTCCTTCACCTTTATGGAAGTGTAATATTAAATGAGTGGAGTTCCCCTTTAAGAGGTAGTCATTACACTACCGCCATAACCACACCACTTCCTGATGTGTAGGTGGGTTCAGCTTTATGTCTACACACTTGTCTTGAAACAAATGTAAAAGGCTCGTCGCTTCATTTGAGCAGCCTCTTACATTTATAAAAGTCCCATTTGTAACACTTTTGAAGGTCTTGTCTATAATTCATTATAAACATAAGACATTATAATGTGTTTTTAAGGCTTCATAAAACTCTATTAAATGCTTATAATCATCCATGACACCTTATAACAAGATTTAAAAATAATTGTAAGTAGTTGAATTAATGTATTATAAGTTCAGCATTTATAATGCTTTATAGCACAGTGTTTGAAAGACTTTGAGACCTGCGTTACACATACAAACATTATACACTTGTTAATACATTATACAGCACTGTCACTTTACTTAAGTGTTTACAAGAATAATCCTGGCTTAAACTTAGAAACATCAGTAATTCACTACACCAGGACTTTGTTATAATAAGGTTATTAACAATTGTGTGAATTTTATAAGACATCATTCCATTTCAGAAAACTTAGAATTCATAATCCGTTATATTTTAGAGCAGTTCTTATAACTGGCTAAAGTCATGGTTGTTATAATGTGCTGTGTAAGCCAGGACTCAGATTCTTCTTTCAAATATTGTCACTTTGTCATGGAATTATAAAGCATTATGAATGCTGAACTCATAATACATTATGTCTAAAACCTGATACTTTATGATGCATGTTAAGGCTTTAACTGCTTAAAGTTATAGCACTTGTAATGTGCCATGTAGGAACTAATTCTTGATGGAGCTATAAAGCATTATGAATGCTAACTTTACATTATATCCACCACTTATACTTTAACATTTACAGTATAAATGTTTATAATCATGCAAATTCCAATCAAGTTTTTATTATAACTGCTTAGTTTTATGAATGCACTTATAATGCATTATAAACATGACCTTTATTGAAAGTGTTAACTCACATTATTTCTTTGTGCTAATTGGTTACTCAATGGCTCTAAAATAAGTTCAACAGTTTTGGCAAGATGGTGCCATCGTCTTGGAAGATCTTCAATGTTCACTTCTTTAGTGTCTCACATTTTGTATTCATTCTCAAAAAAAGAAAGAGGTCTGATTCAATCTTTGTTCCTAAATGCTGTGGACAAAAAGACATCAAAAAAGAAGACAGCAGTTGCACAGATAAGTATCTTTTTTATTGAAGCATCAAGCTCGTAGCACAGATATATTTAGCACATCTTGACCATCCAAAGAACAGCAAAAGAAAGAATTAGAACAGCAAAGTTTCTCCTTCAGTACATCCTGATACATCCTGCAACTGCACCCTCTCTCACCCGGGGGAGGCTTCCACTTTCCCTTCCTCTGCAGTCTTTCAGATGACTCAGAGAAAGGCAAAGTGAAAAAAAACAAAAACAAAACAAAAGATTAAAAACATGATTTTCGTCAGCTTTGAAAAGGTCACCCCTTAACTTCAGAACACACTAGTTTTGAACACTGGTTTTACAACAAAATAAACATTTGGACAAAAGGGGAAGAAAAAAGAATATTGGTCCGCAGCAAAAATACAAAATATTTTTTTGTATAAAATTCTATTACCATTCAACTGCAAAAATGCATTTTGAGTTCACTGTATAAAAAATAAAACAAAATAGCAATGATCCACACCAACAAGGCTAATATGTACTTAATGCAAGAACAGTTAGCATTAAATCCCTCAATGTGTGACTTCATAAAGGACCTGTAACAGTCATATCGCCTCAGTCATGTGACAGCAGCTTTGGGAGCAGGTCATGTAAGGGCAGAGATTGGTCCTCAGGAAAAGAATGAAACCATTCCAGTCAACTTCGCTGTTCATTCTTACATGAACTGCTCCAACAGGCTCGCAGAGTGTCTGAGGTGATGAATGCACTGTTATAGGTGCTGATGTAATCATCGCAGATATTTCAAAGAACAGATTGTACTGCACCGCAGGGCTGAAAGCAGGTTAAGACTCCCACCGTGTCTTCTCTGGTTCAAAACTCAAACCGCATTCTCTGGCAGGAGAAGCATGGCGAACACCACTGAAGTGGACAGGCGGGGGAGGGGAGAGGGACAAACCTCGGACGTTTGACGAAATATTTCGTGAAGTAATAAATAAGAAACCTAACCTGCTTTCAGCACTTGTTCACAACTTGAAATAACATTAATTACAAGTTGACCCAACCCCCTAAAAAGGTAAAAAGAGTCCCCGCCTATCCAAAACACATCAGGATGCGGCAGTTGCAACTACGCTTTCAGCTGGTAAAACAAGAGGAAGGTGAACCACAGACCTACTGACAAAAGGAGGAAGAGACGGCGCTACACTACACTGTCAAGCAACACGGCACTAGTAGTCACATGCACCATAGTGTCACAGGATTTTACCCCCTCAATGAACAAAGGGCATTGATCCGAAACAAAAAGAAAAAAAAACTGCTAGGGGAGTCACATTTTCGACCAATTCACTGCAAAAAATGTCTGGGCACAATAAATTTAATAAAATGGCAGTTTATGCAGCGGTTACATGTGGAATGATCCGGGATCACCCTGGCATGCTCAGACTGGTGGGCCTCTATTGTGTGCTCACAGATTTCTGTATGGGGCGGAAAGAGACAGAGAGAGGATGGATATTATGTGCGAAGAAGAAAAATGCTTTGCTGGGCAACTAAGCAAAAAGTGTCCGATTCATTATTTCCCATTCAGAGCTGGGCGCAGCCAGGAGGGCCGCCTCTTGTCATATCACGGTTCTGGGGCCAGCTGACAGTCTGACTCTGGCAGGGGGAGACCTGCTGCGGGGCCGGACAATGGCCGGTCGGCAGAGGTCATTGTACACTCTCTGCGTGTGTGTGTGGAGGGGGAAGAGGAGGGCGGGTGGTGCTCTCCTGGAGTCGTACATTCAGCTCAAAACCCGGTCCAGGCTTTTCTCTTAGAGAAGTGTACATTCGAAAGACGAGGGGGGAGGGGGGCAGGCCGCTGCTTTACATGGCCAGCGCTACATTCACTTTCCACATTTTCCATTTAACCAATTGGTGTGAATGTGGAAAATTAGAGTGCTGAATATGAGTGAGGGGGGGTAGAAGCTTCCTATAGATACAGCGCGCTGTACAAAAAGAAGCCTGGGTGCAACAAAGTGCGCATGTCCAATGTCTTCAATGATTCATGTGCATACATTTCCAGGCATACATCTTTAAACAGCCTGGCTATTTGGGGAAACACAAGGACGAGATGATTGTCGAGGTGGAGGAGCGCCGATGAATGAATGACTGTTGGAGAAGCTTCAAAGCCCAGCAAAGCACAAACTAGAGATGGACCGACCCAATTTATGCATTTCCAATCAGATGCCTGAATTTGGATATGGATTCTATGACACCAGAGCTCTTCTTCTTTTGTTTATTCCTGTTATGTGTGAGGTTACATGAGGCTAAAACTGAACTTCAGTTCAGTGGTGAAAAGTTTGTGTGTCAGTTGATGGTGTTTGGGACATTGTTTAGTGGAAATGTGGCCAAATTTATGCTTCAGATCCTTTGATTTCTATCAGTTTTGGGGTTTATGTTGTCTGATATGGACCTATGCACCTTTGTTGGAACCAAACATATACAAATTATTTTTATTTATTTTGTTTTTATATATTTATGTTTGATTGGAAGCAATTTATAAATATTTGATCTTTTTTTCCCCCTTTAATTCTAACTGGGTGACCTTTGGTCAGTCTAATCAACAACACTGCCTCAAACTATTCCATAACCACAAATATAAAGAATATTGGCCCACATACCGATATCACAATATTTTTACTGCCCAGTTTTGGTATCTGCCCCAAAAATTCAGTACTGGTCAGGCTCTAGTGATGTGTGCTCCTACCATTGTGGACTGCTGTAAGATTCTGGGTTGTGATGCTTACATGTGCTTCACACAGTGTGGAGAGAAGGCCCTCATTTCCCATCATGCATTGCTGAGTAGTTAAGATAGCTGTTCAATGTTCAAAATACAAGTGTTACTTTTTCTGTTAGTGTCTGAAATGTTTGTTGAAAATGTTTGTTGTCATTTTTGTGCTGGTTCATAGTTGTAACCATGAGTGAGGGGGCTGTTAGATTTCTTCACTCCAGCTGTGTTTATGTCATTTAGGGGAGGTGGATTGATGATGGTAGTTCAAAATTCTGAGGAGTTATGTCAGTATCGGCCTCTGATATCGGATCGGTTCCATCTCTAGCAGAAAATCTTCAGCTTTAGTGCAGTTTACAGCAACCAGAGAGCACACCGACCAATCAGCTGCAAACCTTTTATCTAATAGTGCAACATTAAACAGCAAGTATGGCATTCTGTTTTCAAAGGAACTCAAATATGTCCTGACAAAGCGATTAAAAGGCCAAAAGCTTACCACGATTCATACATTCAATCAGACTGGAGACAGGAGGGTGGCCTTTTCGTACCATTAAAGTGCACTCAAAAACTGGTGGATCATTAATGCCAATTGTCGCATTGGAGGGCAAATTAGATGTGGACTGGTCACGAGTTTGAAAAAACAAAACAAAAAACTGGACAGGCCGAGCTCATAATGAGGCAGACTGATCTGAGCATGTCAGGGCCCTGGCCTAGTGCGGGCGGAAGCCTTGTCTGTGGGGGATGAGGGGGGACACCTGCAGGAAGGGACCGTCGTACCGGGCACAGGTGGACAGCCTCAAACAGAGCGTGTTTAATTCCTCTACATGCACTTCAAGATCACAGCAAGAGTGAGCTAGAATATCGAAACAGAGAAAAGAGCTTTCATGCAAGAGATCTAAGTCACAGGTACAACAATGCAAACAACTCAAACTGGAGGTTAAACTAGGGCCCGCAACTGTGTCGACACTGGGAGATTCTGAACGACGACAGCGGCAGAGGGGAAGGAGGAGGGGGGAGGAGGAAGACGATAAGCTCTCTACTGGGGGGTAAAAGACGGACGCTGGAGGGGGGCCCCGAGCGGCCACCTTTCTTTTTACGCCTCTTCTTCATCCTCAACCCTCAGCTCTGCTGGTTCTGCTGGCGGTTCTGGGCGTAGCTTGTGAAGACAAAATTGTAGTCGTTGAATTGAGCCAACTGGCGGTCGAGACGCTTGTAGCCCTCGAGTTTCTGGGGAGAAGAAAAGACACTGCGACATTTGGAGCTCTGCGGGGGCAAAAAGGAGGAAAAACAGAATTTCCTCAGTGACAAAGTGAATTAAAAATCACACTAAATGAAAAAGCTTGTGCTTTAAAAACATACCTGATTGACAAAAAGCGTAGTCACAAATTTTCCTGGCTTGAACACCTCCACCACCTTCCTGACCAGATCATCGTATGATGTCTGGGAGAGGTTGGTTTCGAAGCTGACGTAGGAGAACTCTGGCTCAGGGGTGATGTGGATGGTCCAGTAAGTTCCCTGGAGGAAACATGCAGATTCACATTACAGAAATGGTCAAGTACTGAGCACGCTGGAGGCGACCGCTCAAAAACAAAGAGAAACTCACATCAGTCTTCATTCCATTCATTGAGTATCCACAAGGATTGAACATTGTGGCATCGATCATAGAACCTGGTATCAGGTCACAAATTCCACTCATCTGTGAAAAGAGAAGAAGAAAACCATGTCAGCATCAACTCACAATTTCAAAACCCTTCATTTCTGCTCAAGTCTTATAGTTTTGGGGAAAAAAATCAAGTTCTGATTCCAGCTTCCTAAATGAATATTTTCTGGTTTCTTAACTGACAGCAGGCAGAATATCTTCTGATTGAGGATGTCATCTTGGGTTTTGGGAAACACTGATCAACATTTGTCACCATTTTCTGACATTTTATAGGCAAACAACTTTCAATCGAGAAAATACTGGACTGATTAATCAGCTATGAAAATAACTGTTCATTGCGGCCATAGTCTAATCATTAGTCTGACCAGGTTATACAACCTCATGCTATCACATGAGAGTCTGTGTGTGCAGATGACTCTTCATCAGTGATTCACAAACTTTTTCAGCACCCTTTTCAGGCCCAAAGAGAAATTTGCCTCCTTGAGACCCAAACTGACAGAAATACATAATCAATTATAACATTTAGGCCTACTTTTATAAACTACTGATAAAGAACACAACAAACCATGAATTTAAAATGTATATGAGATGTACTTATTATAAAAGATCATGGCAATAATCAAATTTGCTGCGAGTTAAGTCTAAAGTTTCTCGCCATCTCATACCAGACTTCTACTGTCCACTGAAAATCAAAAAACTTTTAATTTGAAATCGATACAGGAAGTGTTGATTTTGTATTAACAGTGTAATGCAGCAAGTATAACAGGGCAAATGGGAGCAGATCTAATTGAGGCTTTGTACTAAAATATTGTAGCCCACATCTCCCATCATGCCAACTGCTGGACTGAGTTGTTGAGGTTTTTTTCAAAATGCAAATGTTATTTTATGGTAGTTTATGTTAGAAACCAAAATGTAACTATTATGCTGGCCACTATGGCTACTTACTTTACTTACTATGGCCACTATGGCTACTTACTATGGCTGTTTGACCCCAGCTGTATTTTACCACTGCGCTGTACAGGTCTTGTCCCCTGTGCTGAACAGGCCTATCACAATAAATGATGTCAGCTTCTTCCTGTCTCTCATTCTGATGCAATATGACTAATTACACTCATCAAACAGAGGGAGTTACAAATGCCCCTAATACAAGTCTGCTTCAGCTAAAGGCCTGTTATCTTCTATAGATGATGTAACTAAAGGCCACAGCCACTTTTTGACATATGGTTTGCATGTTACTTGACCCAATAAAAATGGGTCCATGACCTTTTGTGGGTGGCGAACCCAAGTTTGGCAAAGACCGCTCTTGAGACGCACACATGCTGATGGTATCTACTTACACGAGTGACATCACTTGCAGAAACACCGTCTTTCATATAGAACTGGTCCATAATGGCTGGATCGAGGTCACTCATCAGAACTTCCAGCGTCTGATCTGCATGCTTGTTCTCCCAGTACTCTGGTAAGTCCAGGGTAAACAGATACCTGTGGGAGAAGGACAGTCAAAGCTTATTCATATCCGTTATCAAATCAGGAGAAAGCAGCAGAGTTTAGCTGCCTTTAAAGGAAGTCTGAAAGAGCTTTCATACTAACAGAAATATCCAGAGAACAGACTGGACCTTTTTACCTCCAACTCATGACTCTACTAGAGTCGTTATCTGTGCTAAAAATCCATGTCATGTATGTCATGTATCAGTATGCTGCTATGGCTGGACACTATGGGACAATACATCAAGTTTCCAGCAGTACGAGACACTGTGTGATTCTTACCAGCAGTCAGAGTTCAAACGTCCCATACAATAGGCTGCGCCATCTGGAAGAAGCAAAACAAATGTTATTTTTAGTCACTGTACCTCAAATATGGAATTTCATGTATCGTCTACAAGATTTATAGAGCCCAAGGCAAGTCCTTCAGCCTTCAAAGTTACACAATGACCGAGAACAAATCTGAAGAGGCACTGTACTGTTTTGGTTTCTTTAACTTCTTCAAATCCACTGACATTGCTCTTTCAGAGGCTGTAGCGGGCTCAGTTTTAAAGAGTGTAACTAGAAGACCCAAGTCATCTGTTGGTACCAACCATGTCATGCTAGCGTGTTAGGAGGGGGGTAAATAATGCTCCAAATTTAGGCTACATTTATAGTCTGTATGACCTATAGTGACCTCTAGGATAACCACACACTGGGGTAGACTGAGGATGGATGGCTTTCCAGGGTACAATAAAAGGTTTGTCTGAGAAATTGACAGACCAGAAGTGGTCACCATCCAGTTGCTGAAAAATGTAATTCTAACAGAAATCTCAATATTAAGTCTCTGATATTCAAATGCGGGTAAATTTTGCTCCAAAACCATGTAATAAATGCTATCAACCCCAAAACAGCTCCAACAGCTTATGAGACATCATAGAACATGAGATCAATCAAATTTTCTCAGCCATTATACACTCTAAACCTTCAAAATATGAATGGGTGCCCAAAGGAAAATGACAAAAATGGGTCTATGGTTGGGAAGGAAGGAGTGGAGAAGGTTAAAATGCATTTTCAGAACGTTCTCAGGAGGGAAAAAAATGGGAATGACAAAAAATGAGGGGATGCTAAGATGATACAAGGTTACATACTTGGGAAAATCTGGCTGAGAAAGTCCACTTCCTCCTGGAAGTTCCGATGAGGGAACTCTTGATGGGCTGGCTTCATAAAGTTCTTCCGGGAGTAAAAGAAATTCTGCAAAAGAAGGTGAACAGCAGCAGGCATCAAGTAAAAGCAACAGAAACCAGGAGTTTGTATTTCAGTGTCTGACATGTGCACAGGGCATGGTACATTTTTACATAGAGCCAAATTACCGTGCATCTGTCTTACCTCGATGGCATCGAAGCCGCAGTACTCCCTGGCGAGTTCCAGCAGAGGCACCAGTGCTTGCAGTAAGAGGGTGGTTCCGCACGTCTTCAAAATGAAACGTCTCTTGGAGACAAACATGCTACTCTCACTGTGAAGGGAAACAAGTAGAAGAGGAGTGTAAAACATCTTTACTAGCTGCATTCATGTGCCATTGTGTTGTTAATTTTTTTTTTTTAAACAAGTGATGATTACCTGGTGGTTCTTTCCACCCACGCATCACTCTACGCTCTCAAATATACACCCGGAGGTCAGACAAACAGCCTTATCACTGTAGGTACACTGAGTTTAAACAAAGAGTCTAATCTGAGACAGACAAAACGCATTTGTAACACAACAGGCAACATTGTTCTGTTTCTCTTATCCATTTTTCTTCCTGTGTTGCTGAATTTGTTGAGCATGGTGCAAACATTTCCAGGGAGGAGCTAAACCAAAATTCTCTAAATTTGTTAGAACTTGTCATGTAGAGGCTTGAACTAGCTGTCAGCAGTAATTACAGGGAAGTGCACTTGAGCAGCTTTGAAAGGGATTTTACGTAACATGGGATTATGTCCATCTGATACCAATGTTGGTTTAATGAAATTATACAATTATCAAGTATTTGTTAACACTGCTTCACACTGATTAGGTGTCACTCATAGTATGTTGCTTAGCGGTCATATTAAATTCAGTTAGGAGGAGGAAAGTTTGTCGTGACAAAATTTGTTTTACTGGCTAAGACTTGTTTCAAATTAGGACAACAGAATACATCTTACTGTTTTCAACTGCTGATGACTGTGGTCTCACAGCAGAGCCCAGTTCTATAATGAGCCTATCAACCCTTTAGATCAAGGTTGTTAAACTCATTTTAGTTCAAAGGCCACATACAGACCAAACTGATCTCAAGCGGGCCAGACCAGACCAGACCAACACTAATCTATAAATAATACCTCTAAATTCTTCCCTTTTGTGGCAAGTATAAATACATTCTGAAAATGTTCACTTACTTAACAGATGAACAACCGGTGATGTTTATTGTAAGAAAAATAAGTGCAATTTCAACAGTTTTTACGCTGCCATTAAACAAGCATTACAATATACAACTCACATGGATCTACAAATGTACAAAACATTTATGTATTTCGGAGCTGAACAACAGTAATGTATTTGACTTTTTTATAATTCAAACAATTTGTTGAGCTCTAAAAATTTAGATTTTCCATATATTCCCACTCCTGTGTAGTAATGCTGCATCACCACACCAACTTAAGTGGAAGCTAATGAGGAAGAAGGTGAAGTTACCCCCTGCCTTACGAACCATTTACACATCAAAAGGTTTGGCTGTGGCTTAGCAAGAGGGTTCCACCAGTATTGTTTTAAGATATAATAGAAGTCCGATAGTGAAGATGCTGATTGACAATAATCTGTAAAATGTTCAACATCAGTAAATATGAACACAGTAAGTATTCCTTTTGTTTCATATGTATCCTGTTCTGGAATTAATGACTGCACTAACCTTTGTACGCTGGACACCTGTGCTTTAGAGAGTGTTCAAACTTGTACACTTGTTACACCCCTGCAACCTCAACTGTAAGTGTCCCTTGCCCTGTCTCATCACCTGGGACCTGGCAATAGCAAGTGGCTTACAGGTGAGGTGACCGCAGTCTAATCCTGTCTGCCTTCTAATCAGTAGGAAAACAAAGGAGACACACTCACCTGAGTATATAAGCTTCCTGCTTGTCAGACTTTGTCACACTTATGATCAAACAATGCACATTCTCCAAAAGTTTGTCCCACTCAAACCTAAAAAAAAAAAAGACAAATGAAAACATTTAGCATTTTGACATCCATATACCATAGTTTATTGACTTGTTTCCATGTGGAAGTGAACCCCACTATGAAAACTTGGATTTTACTGATTAAAAATAAAACATTAAAAACACACTGGAGACTAAATGGAGTTGTTTTGATCATGTCTTCCAGGCTCACACTCCTACAGTAATAATGCCCTGCAGGGATAGACATTACAGGGAGGGAGGGACTCTGTTTCTAGAGATGACGGCACAAGAGGAAACAACAGAAAACAAACAAGCAATAATCTCAGAAGAATATGGAATAAACCTGTCTGTAGTTTGTCTACTTGAATACGACAAATGTATCCTTTCATTTGACCTGAATTTCACTGTGTCAAAGTGAGGGGGTGTTCTACAATAAAATGCTACACTTTGAGATCAAAGAATAAATGGCTCAGTCTGGCAGGACTAAGGTGCTAGCTGCAGGGTAATGTGGATTTGGGTCATTCGAATTCATTTTCCTGGGCAAAATGAGAATCATAGGCTGGGGCAGAGCTCTCCTCGACGACAGGAAGGCTGCTTCTGCCATCTCCCCGCCCCCTCCCACCACCACTCAAAGACAGCTGCAGTGCAAATGCAGCTGCGTCACGTTCTCATTACAACCTTGGAAGGGCAGCCTGGATCCATTCAGAGCGTCCAGTAGGAAGCACAGCACAGCCTGGGCCAGTAGAGAAAGACCGCGAGGAGGGTGACGCTCAATGGGGAATTTACCAGCAGCCAACGTTGCATAGTTCACCCCCTGAGAGACCGACAGGGCTGCATGAATCGACTGCCTTTTTTTGGGGGAACCTCTGAACGAGAAATGTGCCTCAGTGACTAGACTGTCAGCACTGGTTCTCTTAACTGACAGTGACAGCTCTGGTCAGAAAGCAGACGTGAACAGCAAGTCTTTACTTGCTGACATAAGCTTTTCAGCCATCTGTTTTATAATATAATATGCTTTATACTAGGCTATGGTGGGACCCTTGGTATATGGTTAGACAAAGTATCTAACAAGTCTTGCTGCCACTAACTCTTATAAACCTCCATTGCACCAGGAACATCAAAATAAGTTGTATAAAGTCATAAAATTAAAAAAAGAGTTGGGACTAATCCGATCAAATATTGATACTGGTGCCAATACTGACGTAATTCACTCATTGGCTATCAGCTATCTGGATCACCAATCCCGAATAAAAGGCTGATGTTTTCTTAATCAATTTTACATATGAAATAATCCTATTTTCAGCCATACAAAGATATCCATTAGTCCCCATATTTTTTGTCCCTAGAACTCTATGAGTTAGATGTAAAGGCAGAGCTTGCACTGGACCATGAAGCCACCATAACACAATTAACATGAGAATGTGCAAGTGAGTGAGCTAGTCAGCTGGCTAGCTGAACAAGTCCTATGTTGGGAGATTTTTTTAGTCTTGAAAAAAAAGAAGAAAAAACAAACAAACAGGAAAGCAAGACAGCAACTTCTAAAGCATTAGGCTATCAATAGATATCAAAATTCAGGTATTGGAACTGAAAGAAGTTGCTCCGTGCATTTCTAATAAGTGGGTTCGGCTAAACATCAGACAACTTGGTGGTCTATGAACTCCTCAGTTCACACCTGGCCTGAGGACTCCTGTAGCACACTATCCCTGCTTCATCCTCATTGCAACAAAAATGCTGCACATGGTTTAGAAAACAATTTACACACGCCATCCTAAAGATGGGAAACAGTGAAATGTCATGTTTTATTGACATTACTGGTATCTGATTAACCGATTTCACTGGGCACAACTGCCGTTGCGTCTGACTTTGTTGCAGCCGCTGGAGCCGGCCATGGCCTCTGGACAATGCTTGTGATTCAACCATCAGGTCTATTTTGATTGAAACCACACCGTGCTGCACAGAGCAGATTGAGCCCACGGTAAGAAACACAAAAAACAAGTGCAAATGACCAGATCAACCCTCCTGGTGGGGCATGAAGCCGTGTGGAGGACGGAGCAAAACGCACCGTGTAATTAAGGCGTACAGTGGCTACAAGGAACTTTCATACTGTTGATTTTTTTTTTCCTTTTTAAATGGCTAACATCTCTAAGCCTGGGAAAATGTAAATGTTGTCTTTCTTGGTCTGCATGCTGCAAACCATCTGATTTGAAAGAAAATCCGACCTGGTAGCAGCCATTAAGAAAAACTATAGCCTATAGACACAGTCCGTCTTAGCACTGATGGTCTTGTTTGCTTATGTAGGTCATATAGAGGCATTAGTATTAAATTGGTTAAAAATGTGTAGAATGTTTAACTATATAAATCTTATAACACCATTTTTAAGCATATTTGAAGAGCAACCACTGACAGAAAAACAGACTCACATTTACACTGTGGCCTTTTAGACATTTTCTTAAATCTTGTCTAACATTCAGATGGAAACAACTGTGGGAGCCAAGTTATATTTCAATTTGATAAATAAGAGCATTTCACCTAATAGTCTATGTAAATGGAGATAAGGGATTTCATTGAACAAGTTATCAGTAATTTGTTGAAAGTCAGCTAATAATAACTTGATTTAATTCACATTAATGAAAGCATATTTCCTAAAAGGCAACACTATGTAAACTTTTTGTTAGAACGGTGATGTAGATTACCTTCACTATAAGAGAACTGGGTCATTTGTGTCCACTGAGGTGAATTTGTAAAGACGTGGTTTTGTTCCATTGAGGCTCAAGTGACTATCGAGCCACGAGGTATTCTTACAACAGTGCAGTTGGCTAATTAGGAGATCTTAACTTTGAATAATCCCCTAAGAGAATACTACAAAACTGGGAATTAAACTATTTTGTTTTATCCTTTTCCATTGGAGTTCTGGAAGTTTTTTCCTCTCAAGTTAATGTACAGGCGTTAGGCTGAAGCAGTCATTGAGCTTTAACCCCCTAACAACAACGACTAACAGCTAGGTATGACTTCCATGAGCTGTTGATAATAGATTACCATTCTCCTGACCACTGGGTGACATGTAATCAGAGTCTGGCTACATCCGTCATGAATATTGACTACTACTGTCAGTGTGTGCACTTTTGTATCATCACATGTGAACACTTCATACAGATGATTAGGAGACAAAAAACAAAACAATGAGTCAGTGAGACAAAATGTCTTTTGAATAAACCTCTACACTGCACAACACCAGGAGCTGCTCTGCCTGTCAGTGGTGGCTGTCCAAATTAAATTTGCTTCTCACAAAGAATGACATAATACGATAATCATGTCACACAGCAGGCTAAAAGCCAACATGCACCATCTTACTTCTTGACGATGGCCACCATATTGAGAAATCAGAAAAGTGACTTGACGGCTTTGGGATTTCTGAACTGGAGTATTGTATGTAAGTGTGTCAACACTAAACCACACTTAACCCAGTTTATTACAGCATGCATGTTGTGCTGCCATTAAGATGGCTCATTTGAAAGGATATAATATTTTTATTGTCCAGATAACATACAGCCATTAAGATGACATTACAGGTTACGAACAAAGAGGTTCTTTGATAATAAACAGACACATTAGACATTTTTCTATTCGAACACTTTGTATCTTCTTTTATTTCTAACCTAACAATTAAGCACAAGACTTGGGCAGATTGATAAGAATTACAGACCCCTCAATCCCTGGTACAATAAGCATTTTTTTTCCAAACATGAAATGACATAAGTGCTGTTGCAACATGCCGGCTTCCCAGCTTCATTCCAGAGGGCCAACGTTACTGGAGACGCGGGTCAGCTCCCGTTTCAGTGTGAAATGTACACCAGAGGCTATTTCTGGCTGCTCAGCAGGATCAGATCTTCCTCAAAGAAAGAGTGGTCTCCAGGAAAGCACCAGATTAGACTGCCAAACATTACCAAAGAGTTTTTACCCATGCCCAAGAGGGCTACAGGGTTTACCAAGATAACAGATTCCTGAAATTTTGGCCAGTTTTGATGATAAGTTTACAAGATTGCAGAGCAAATGAGAGAGACAGTTATATAAAATAAGTCATTTGACAGCAAAAGCACAAATTAGCTGCAGAACCATGAGGACAATGAACACCAAATTTTAAAGTGTGTAGATGTGATAAAATTAATTGCACTTCATAACTAGCTGCTTGACAATCACTAGAGGCAAACTGTTAAGCTGCTGCCAAGCCCTGAAGGAAGGAAGGGCAGTGGAGGTAATGTGAGTGAGCTCCACATTTGTGAATCAGATGCCCTTGTGGACTTATTTGGACATTGGCTGACGTCCAGCGAGACTGATCCACTGACAGTGTCCCTCTGAGCCGTTAATCTGCCCTCTGGCTGTAAATTAATGCCGGTCCTCATTCATCCAATCGGCCACACACTTTTCTTGAACAGACCTCTGTGATCTGCTTAATGACCAGAAAAGTCACTCATGGTGCGGAGCAGATTCAGCCACAGGCCATTGAATTTATACTGTAATAGTACTACAATACAGTAGTAGTAATACAGTACAGCAGTAACAGGAAAAAGGACAAAGTGTCAAGCAGTTTCAAAAAGGACAGACAGAGAATGAGCTGTGTGGGTGATGTTGTCTAACCGGCTGTTATTGTAAAGCATTCTGTGGACACCATTAACACCTCCAATTACTCTACTCACACCAGTCCCTGCCAGACTACCCCAGTGGGCATTTTACTCTAGGGCTACAGCTAACAATTATTTTCACTGTCAATTATTTTCTCGAAAATACTTGGTGATTATTTTAATAATCGATTAACTGATGCAGCTTTATTTCATTCATCACCAAACAGTAACACGGGTCACAGAGAGCATTTCAATCCATTTACCACTAACTACAGACAGGCAATACATCGATACCATGATATGAGACTTGATAAGATGGTGCTGGTGTTGAGAGTGGCAGCTGGTTGCAGGAGCTCCAACCCCTTTCTGTTCTTTAAGTGTGTTTTTCATGCTCTTTTTTTTGTCACCAATCCCACTTGTTACATGTTTTCTATTTTTTATAAGTATCCTATTGTCACGCTCTCCTTTCTACCTGTACTTTTTGAGCTGCTGTGACAGCCCGGTATGGGACCAATTAAATTTTTCTTATCTTATTTTGTTTTATCATGATTAGTGTTGTCTTTTCCTGGTTTTAGAGCCTGCATTATAGTAAAGTGATGCCATTTTCTGAACTAACCAGACTGTTCTAGCTGTTCTATTATTCGCCTTTACCCACTTAGTCATTATATCCCCATTACTGATGATTATTTGTCAAACATCTCTTTTTCTGAAGGCACCAGCAGTCATCCCTACAATATCGTCACAATATACAGAAACACCAATGTTATATTTGATTTTATCCACAATACCCTGGCCTATCACAGACTGTGTTCTACTTGGCACATGACTCTCAACCCTCGAGGGACAGCGACAAATGGATTTTGCGGTGGTGAATAAGGGCAGAGGTCAACAGCCTTTTTAACCATTCACAACCATTTCTCTGAACGTCCTATCGCCCGGCCCAGACCATTTTCTCAGAAGGCAGCCTCTAATCAAGCAAGTCACAGTGAGGAGACCCTCTAACCAATCAGGGGAGCTGGGAGGGGAGTGCCAACATGGCTGGAAACGTGACCGGAACGAGGGCTACTTGTAATTTTAAGTCGAACCTTGAAGCACATCTTGGGGCTGCCATGCAGTGTGCGCCTGTATGTCTTAAAGTGAGGACCTCCTCATAATAAGTCATAATAGAAGTCATAGCAGCTCATCCACTAAAACTCCATGATGAGTCAGTGTCTCTGTCATGGTACACTTTGACTGGAAGCATTTTAGATCGAGTTTTTCCTACCAACAAGGCCCGCAACTGCTCTCATTGTAACACAAATCCCATCTGAATGGCCAGGAACTGATATTAGAGTGATGTGAGACTTGTATGAGTGTGTATGTCCGTGTTGAGGCAGCACGCGGTGACGACGGACGACCACATGCACGTTCACTGAGGCCCCTCGTTGTTGAATGACGCAGAAAAAATTAAGCTCCTCATTTTCAACAAGACAAACACACAACGTCGTTTCATCAAACCCGGTCTGACTACGTAAAACACGTAGCATAAGTTAGTATATTTAATGCTAAGCGCTGTGATATAACTAACGTAAATCAAACGATGTCCCAACACCACTGCGGGGGCAATAAAACGCGTGCGCACAGATAGGAGAGGAAAAAAAGGTTGAAGCCCGCCTAATGTGGCACCACAGTGAGCTGACACACAGGGGGGGTGAAAGGAAAGTCTCAGTGAAATTATACCAGACACGGTAAACATCGTACAACCACTAAGATATCAAAAAGAGACACCTGAATATTTTACAGTTCCTCCCAGGAGCTAGCTACAGTTAGCTTTCTAGGAACAGGTTGCTAACTCGCTGTCAAGACGGCTTTAAAGCACCAACTGTTAGCGAAACCATTTATCTGTCGCTCACTATCACCAGACAGGGTTCATATCGAAAAGCCGAAGTGTTCATTTTCATTAACCTCCTCTGTGAAGAATGAATGACTCAGCTCAGAGCCGCTGTTGGAGGGGGAGGTGGCCATGTTTGAGTGACTGTGTTAGCTAGCTGACTGGTAGTGGGCTCCTCTGCTCTCATAATTTGGTTCACTTTCTAGCTAGCCAACACGGCTGAACTCATTTATGGTGTAGAATAAACTGGCGCTATGAAACAACGTTTCTTTAAACTATTTCACCTACATGTCACAAATGAATTGAGGGAGGGAGGCCAAGCATGTGGCCCGGCGGTTCAACAAACACTTCCACACACTGCTGAGGGACATTCAAATGACAAACCTCGGGATAGTACGGAGGTCTCCGGTTCCTTTGGTCTCATCCTGCCGAGAGAACCACACCTCCAACAACTTCTCGGTCCCCTCGAAGAAATGTGCACCGTTATCTTCCATCATGAGACAACAGACACCCAACAAAAAATATTAACCGTCGGTTGTAACGTTTACAGCTTATTAAATCCTTCCTCGATCAGTTATAATTTATTGAGGTACAGTCCTTTAAGCAATCCAGGTGTTGATTTTCTTGAGTTACCGTCTTCCCTTTTGCAGAGAATACCGTTAGCGAGTGCTAGCTAATATCGCCGGCCATACTGTGTAGAGCGCTGAATGATTATGGCGTGGTGTATTTATATGCCAGTCGCGGCTACGTCAGCCTTCGCGTTAAGCCAATCTAGTCACAGGGCTCTGGCTCGCGGTATGCGGTTGGTTGAGCAACCTGTCAATCATTGTCAAACGGGAATTTCCTCACGTGACGACGTTTTTTTTTCAGTCTGCACGTAGCGTGCCTTGTTCTCTGTGCTCTGTACAAAAACGCTAAAACACAAGAACTTAATCTACATTTTGAAGGGCATTACGAGAGGATGACAGCAAATGATGTTCATTCAAGTCCCCATCTGAAAATGTGGTGCTATTTTATCTATTTATTGCACAACTGTTACATTTAAAACACCATATAAGGCAAATGTCAACGTGAACTGGGTGATTGTCTGGCATATGTTAATATTATTTGCATATTTGTATTTTTATTCCTGCCACTTGTAATTATTTTTTTGTGTTCCATGTTGATAAATACACCGTTGCGACTGAATTATATGTCAAATTAATATTACTACTTATAGAACAGAAACTTCTGTTACAAAATGAGCTAAGGAAAATAAAATTGGGTGTTTTTTATGAGCATTATATAGTGCCATCGTAAATGGACAAGCCTATATGCAGCTCCATTTAGCAACCAAACAAAAAAGTGATATGGCACGTATTTGGGTATCCTGCTTTGGAAATTCTCATGAATAAATGAAAAATAAATAATTACTGTTAGTCTTAACAACAACAACACTAATAATAATAACAGCAATAACAACACTAATAATAACAACAACAACAATTATATAATAAAATTTAAACCTCATCTGACACTATATGACAACAGTATTTTCAAAGTAACCTATTATACTTATATTACATTATAAGCTTTATTTTTAAATATAAATTAGACCTAATTTTGCTAGTGTTACCTTGATAATAATTGTTTTACATGCTCTTAAATAAACGCCATTAACGGTTCAGGGATCATAAAAATGGTTCCAAATATGTATAAAGCCCACGAGGTATATGCCTCACACGAATAGCCGTGGCTGTAGACTGTGTAATCCATGCCTGCATTTTTGAAGAACGTTCAGGAGTACGCAAAGTGCAACAAACCGCAGCGAGAAACGCGGGTTGTAGTTCCTTACATCTCATCTTCCCAGCCGGCCAGCTGCGGCGCCTGCTCAAAAGAACTACCTTACCCAGCGAGCCCTGCGCGCCAATTAGAAACGTCAACGAGCCAGTGAACATTAAGCGGAGCAGACCAAAATCCCAAACAAGGAAATGGTGGGGGAATAAAACGACCAGATTATTTAATTAATGCATGTAATAATTAATATTTTATTTTATTGTAAATTAAGACGTATTTATGGGTTAAAATGGATTACGACTTCAAAACAAAGCTGGCGGCCGAGAGAGAGAGAGTAGAAGATCTGTTCGAATATGAAGGTTGCAAAGTGGGTCGAGGCACCTACGGGCACGTTTATAAAGCTAAGCGCAAAGACGGGTAAGATAACCGTGAACGTTATTGTTTCTGCTGACATAAAACTGACTGCTGGGTGCATTTAGTGAACACACACCTCAGCGGTGTGTTGAACGGGGCGTTAGATTTGAACCTGCCCGACGCGATAACCCGTGTCTCTGTGTTTTTGTTTTCATGTAACGCACTCACTCACTCACCAACGGTCCCCCCCCTCCTCTTCCTCCTCCCCCTCCTCCTCCTCTCCACCCCCCCAAAACAACACAGTAAAGCAGCGGTCTTATGTCTTTTTTTGACAAGTTTCGTCTGTACGGTGAAGACAGCTTGTTCTTGGTGTGTTTAAAGGCATCGGAGGACACTGGGACCGTCATTCAGCGCCATAGTGACATTTCAGCGTCTTTTCGCCGCCAAGCTGCTCCCCCATTTTCACCACTGAGCACTGGCAAACTTTTCATAGACTCACAGCTCAATGTAATGTGTGTGTGTTATTGCTCTGTACTGTTAGGCATGTGACTGTGTAATGCATGTGTGAATACAAGATGGACATTATGGTCTCACATTTTTAATCTGCTACACCAGCAGTGTCAGTGTTTGATGTTAAAATTGGCAGACTCCCAGATGACAATAACACTTAACAGTGGAATTTGATTTGAATAGTGAAATATGTATATTACTGAAATTTGTAATATTGCCAAGAGTTAGGTTAATCACTCTGACCTGACAGCTTGGAAAGTAAAGTGAATGCAAGAAATGTCTTTAGCAGGGGGATAGTGCATGAAGAGGTTCTTTCATAATTTAAATCATATTTTGGTGTTTTTGGCTGCTGGTAACTAAGAAATCTGAAGTAGTGATGCACTGATCATTAGTGGCCTCATTACAGGGATCAGGTATGGCCAGAAGTGACCAATCCATGTTAAATACTGTTTCCTTGTCAGTGTTAGCGATATGAAGTGTCAATAAAGCAATTAAATAACTCTTGAACAATATCATTAAAATTTACTGAAGCTTAAAAGACTGTTACAGTGATCAGGTATCTGCCAGATGTGACTGAAAAAGTTATGTGTATTCCACTGGACACGTGGCATCTGTGACGCGTTTTTGATCTGTCCCCCATACAATTTCATGCCCCGCCAGCAGTGTTTCAGAAGGGGAGCATTTTACCAGCCTTTATGTTTATGTTTACTTGCTTAGATTTTGTTGATTTGGTAATTTTTCATTAATTTTTGTGCTTCTAGTAGACTACATGTTTAAATAGTTTCTTTTTTTGCCTGTTTTTACCATCCAAAGTCTGCACTGATCTTTTATTTGAAAATTAACCAGATTCTTTATGCCATTCCTGCGTCTGACTTCCTGCCTGGCTTTATCTGCTCAGTGCTGCTTGATACAGCATCTGTCAAAGATTGACTCTGCCCATATTGTCCACTTTGGGGACATGCTGCGGCACTTCTGGCGGAATCACAGGCATTGTCTAGATTGGCTGCGATCAGCTTTGGCGGCCATGGCACAGCCAGAATGCATTGCAGCTGTGCCCAGCAGGATCAAGGGGTAAGGCTGTAGTCAGGGGGATGTCTGAAAAAAAAAAAAAAAAAAAAAAAAAAACACAATGGCCAGTGGCAAACTTTTGGAGAAACACAACCTAATGGCACAGTACAGTGGCCAATCACGTAAGCCGCGATCAGACTTCTCCACAGTCAGCCTGAAATATCTTTAAAACTGTGCCATGGACCAAACAATGATAGTCTCTGTTGTCTCCTCGCTTGATTTATTCTGTGTATGGCTTGCAGTTTATGCTGCCAAATAGTACACCAAGAAGCTTCCATTGGTTTGTGTCCATTTGTTTGAGAGAGATTGCAGCAATGGTCAAACAAGCTAGAGAGTGAATAAAGAGAAGAAGTGGTAACGAGAAATCCTGTTATTTACTGATTGTTTCACAACTGATACATTCAAAGCACAAATTAAAAAAAATCCTCACCCCTGCACACTGTGGTGCTAATTGCCACAATGCCTGATTTGGTCTGAACACAGCCTAGTTACCTTACGTGTAAACTGTTGTTGAAGTTAACATTAAAGCTAACATGAAAAGAGAAAAGAGCAGCCTTAATTTACAGTAACCAACATGCCTGTGTCTCAGATGAGCCTTTCCTCCACTCATCATTGACTCACTGAGTTGTAAAGCTGAGTCAAGGCTGCAGGGAGTGTCTTATCGTGTTCACTTCTACAACACCGGATAATAGAGATGTGATGTAGGGTCAGGAGGTGACCACAGGCAGGTCACGGCCAGTCACTTCAGCAGCAGTAATACCTGAGAGCTTCTTTGATTCTGTGAGCTAACAACATCCTCAAGGGTATTATGATGTAGATTGTGTACAGGGTGTACAGTGTATGTAACTTACCTAAGGGCTCTGTGAATGAAATCAAAGAGGAAATACAATGAGATGGCTAAAATATCCAGTTGTGCTTTTGTTGGGATAAACTAGGCATTTTTTTTTTTTCATTAGCGCTCATTCATGCAGTTGTTTTAAAACCTCTTGTTTCTTTTAAATGTATCATCAGACCATTATGTAAGTTCAGTTATACTCTCCTAAGCAAGAGTGAAGACGTAGATAAATAGATACTACATCTTGTAATGTGTAATATTGTGGCAGCGTCTGTCTTCAGTCCTTGAAAATAATCTATACAACTATAAGTGGGATGTGGAGAGTCGCTGCTGTGAGCCTGCGCTGGCTGCAGCCAGGATTGTATTCTCTGAGGCTGTAGGCAGGGCCCTGGGGATGGAGGGCATCACTTATCCCTGGTGAACTTAACCTGCAAGTCTTATTTAAGTGAAAACTGAAAGGAAGCTCTTTCTGTCTCTGGTGTGCACAGTTCTAGAAATGAATGAACTAATTTCCTTGCTGAAGAAAGATAAGATAGTACATTTTCTAATGTTTGCTGGCTTCACACTTCAGGCTTAAGGGATGTGCAACTTTAGCAAGTTCAGTCCAGCTGACAGGAAAAGGAGGTAGAAGTATGCTTTTGACAGGACATGAAGATGTGTTGCCAAGTAGATGGAGCATTGTCATATGTAATATGACCTGGAATTGTGCCTGTGTAGGAGCCAGGATGTTAGCTGTGTGGCTCAAATATTAGCACCAGTGTGTGCATCTCTCTTCTGCAGGCCTGAGTGTCCCTAAAGCTGATTTGTAGACCCTACGCTTGTAACCTAAGCAGTCTATGCTGTTATGAACATTTATACTTGTGTGCTGGGGGGTCTGTATCACTCTGGGATTTCTGTGCCACTGTGTTGAATTTCTTTTTGTGCTACAGTAGCGACTGAAACTGAGCAGATCATACTGGAGTTGGAACTGAGTGTAGGACAGCAACTACCATTATTTTTGTCATAGATTGTTGTCTGTTGGTTTTTTCTCTTCTCATAATCAATTATTAATCGATCAGTGGTTTGGTCCTTAAAATGTCAAAAATGATGAAAAAAGTGAGTGTCCTCTAATGTCTTGTTTTCTCCAAAACACAAAGGTATTCAGTTTACAGTCATAGAGAACTTAAAAAAACAGAAAATATTCACATTTAAGAAGCTGAAATCAGAGAATTTGATACTTTTAATTAGAAAAAAGACTCAAAATGATTTATTGATTATCAAATTAATTGAATAATTGATTAATTGTTGCAGCTCCAGTGTCGTGATTCTCCAAATCTATGATTTGATTCGACTTTTGATTTCAAGGTCATGATCCCATGTTTTGATTTAACTCAATTTTTTTTAGCACTGATGACTATTCCATTGTTAGTTTATCAAGTCTTGATTTGTAAAGATCAACGGATAATTGTTTTATGTTTTTCAATCCCTCTTTAATGAGAGTTTATGTGGCATCAAATGTGATATAACAGCTGTTATACTGTGTCATCTTTGAAGTGTTGTTTTTCCTCTGGACTCGTGCTGAATCATAGATTCTCCCTTTAATTTTGATTATTGATATTGAAAGCTCATTTCAATTGTTTGGGATTTAATATTGAAATTGTGAAAGCCCTACTAATAAATGTTGAACAACAGTTACGCAGAGAAGAGATGAGATGTTGGAGGAGATGTCGTGTCCAGGCATTGAACCAAAACTTCTGTGCTTGTCTTGCTCCTGAGAGACATTGATAAGGAAGCAGACTGCCACAGTTTCAGTTGCAGTTGTTGACACTCAGGACGTCGACACGTCCTGGGCTTCACTGGGCTTCACTTCAACCACTGAAGTATAGTTATTTTGTGCACCATGATTTCTGCAGTTTTATCAGGAAAGTTGTCAATATCTGATTAAAAAAACTGACATGCTGGTACAAAGATGCTGTTTTTCCTTGTTATAAAGAGAGATCCTCTGATACATTTTTTCCCTTCCCCATACTGAATCTGACACCTGAACTATGCATATTTTCCAATACGAGTACCGAACCAACAGTGCCTCAAAATATTACTTTTTTAACAGGTGATTATAACAAGCCCTATATTGATGTGATATGATTGGTATCATTGTTGTATGGTCTGGCTCAGGTTAAACCCTTTGTAAAACATGGACAAAAACATGCAGAGAATGAATCCCACAGAACATGACTTTGCCATCCTGCTAAAAAATAGCAGGATGCTCCTGGGAAGTAGCAAGGGCTGTCCTGGTTAATAATTACATGGTATCAGATGGGTGAATAGGGTTAGGGTTAGGGTGTACTCACTGATACCTGTAATACTTATATCAGTATTGGACCAACCCACTTCAGATCTGTTCTAATGTTTGGGCATAGTCTGAGTTCCGAATCATTTTCTTGATAACCACAAAACATGAATAACATACACTCAAATGCAGCATTCACGTTGCAGAATAAATGACTGGCTCGAATGGCAAAATTCAGCTTAATGTCTGTGATAATATTTTCAAGTTTAGTCACTTTCAGTTCAGTTCTGTAGATTTTCACCCTGTCCCTGTGCCATGTTAGGTCTTCCTCTACAATAATATTAAACAAAACGTTAGGCAGTCTGTGACTGCCCAGGTCCAAAGTAAACTTTGTTCAGACATGTGCAGTGCTGCTTGTCTCTGGTGGTTTTTTAAGCATAGGTTTATGCTTCTGAACCAGTCACCAGTGCATCCGCAGACCACAGTCTTCCAAATGGATGTAATTGCAGAGGCCTGTGCTGGTATAGCTGGCACTCTAACGAGGTATGCAGCGGCCCTCCCGACCAAGCCGACAGTTGTCCATCCATGGCTGTTGTTTGTGTGTGGTCTACCGTCGGCTGTAAATTTTGCGTTGTGTCCCTCACTGTTGGATCCATAAGTTGCTGTGGCAGAGGTGGTGTGTGGGAGAGTTCTCTGATTGGCTGTTGAGCTTTGTTAATCACTGATTTCAGGCTGAAAATATAAAGCAAAACTTTACAGTGCCAGATGGAGCATTATTCTGAGCATGTGGTAACACTTTAAAGGCATAATTCAGATTATTTGAAGTGGGGTTGTATAAGGTACTCATCAATGATCAGTGTAGAGCAACACACCTCCAGGTTGGGAAGCAGCAGGTGGAGGAAGCTAAGACAAGTCCTGCTGTGGACAGGGTCAGCAGCAAAATGTATTTTTGCCATCTAAAAAAGGTATGCTATATTTAGAATCACCACTTTACCTTGCCATCAGAGAGCATTCTCAGACAGGAAACTGTCATTATATAAGCCAGATATTGCTCCCTCCAAAGCCCTAACCTAGGAAAAATCGGTAGTTTTTCCTCTCAAAACACAGGAGCTGCTGGTCTACTATCGCAGGATAGTTTGTAATTGTGTTACTTCAGTGTTTTTAACAGGTCACTGATCTGACACAACAACACAAACTAAATATTCTAAATATAGCATACACTTAAAATGATATTAATGTTTTTAGGTGTCTGAAGCACATTTTGCTGCCGAACCTGTCCACAGCTGTACATTGGAGGCATCGACCACCATGTGGATAAGTACCTTTCACAACTCCACCTCAAAAAATTCAAACTTTCCCTTTAATCAGATTCACAATGACATGTAAATGGTTCATTTGTTTTCTGTCTCTCTTTGCGATGCTCTTTTGAGAAGATTTACAGTAGAATATTAGACATCTGACAACAAGCCATCTGAAGACATCTCCTTGGGCTTGAGGAAATTATAACGGGTACATTTCAGTATTTTTACACTGTACAGATGAAACAATAAAATAATTTCAAATTTCAAATTCAGAGGATGTTGGGGGACCAAAATCTCATATCCAGATAATGGTAATTTCATATCTCAAAAACGGTACATATCATGATATAGATCTCCATTTTTCTGTGAATTCAATGAATAAATATTTTAAAATAACCACATGGAAATTTGCAAAGTAGCCTATGGTTTTCTAGTCTGTGTCAGATTTTTCATACCCATACCACATCATTGTCAATGTAGAAGTGTCCTCTATTGGGTCTTTCTGCTGTTTGGAATCGACACCTCAGAAGTCCCTTTCTTGTGAACCTCGGTCAACTGTCTCCTTTCCTGTTTCCTGTACTTAGAAATGCTGTGTGTTAGACTTGTCCATGTTGAAAAGAAAACCAAATTTTGAAGATGGTCAAAAGATGTTGCTGGGCGACCTGTAAAAGCAACATATAGTCACGCCTTCAGTTAGCATTAGCAAAATGGTAGCTAACTAGATAGCTAATTTGAACCAAATTTTGATGATGGTTGAAAGCTGTTGCTTGGAGACCTGTAAAAGCAACATAAGTCACATCTGATGTTAACTAATGTTAGCCAAATGCTAGCTCACCAGCTAGCCTATTTAAATAATGTGTTAGCTTGCTAGTTAGCTACTGTTTTGCCTTCATGCACATTTCCTACTTGCATCCATGGCGTGCAGAAGAACATAAAGCGTCATCCAAATGCCCAAAAAATGCTGTAAAGAGTGTGATTTGTGACGCAAGGAAATAAACAATAGAGAATGATTTGAAATAACAGATGTTTTTCTGTCATTACATGATACATATCATCATATTGCACAGCCCTAGCAAAACGCAAGGTGATGCAGCCGTCAGTGTGTTTTAGTTTAGTTATTTGAAGTAGGCTTCATGTGTCAGTACCTTCAGAGGGCACCTCAAACCTGATTCAAAGCTCCTTTTCATTCAAATACCTGTAGGATTATATAAAGGAGCTTATGTTATATCTGAAAGAAGAAAAAACAAAAAGGATAAAAACTACAAGTACATATCAATCTTAAGATATCATGTTCTGGGGGTTCCTCTGGTTTCTGCGTAACAGAGCAGTGGATCAACTATTTTATTATGTGAATTGGACTAAATTCATATGAGGAAATTTAGTTCACAGACCAAAAGATTAAATGTTATGAGCTGTTTTGAGCATCTGTGCAGCTCAATTAGTATTAGAGATGTGTGCCTGAGAGCTGCAGTTAATCCATGACCATCTCCAATGCAAATTAGGCTGAAGTGGGTTTGATCTCAGCACCACGAGGACCTGTTTGATCTGTGCTGGCTGCCCCACTGAATGAAGTTGTTTTTGGACGCCGTCCACAGATTGTGTTTACATTTTAATCGTGCCTCTTTGCACAGTTTTTAATAGAATATGTTTCTTTTTAGCTCATTTTCTCCGCCGCTCTGTGCTCAGGTTGCATTTCATACACTGCTTATCTTATCTCAATAATCAATATTAGTCTGCTGAGCGTGCTCTGTCTGACATTTCACTTATTAACTGGTTTTCATGCACAGATGTGATTCACAAGGGCAAATGGCTCTCCTGCAAAAAACAAAGAGCAGCCACAGCTGAGAGCTGCAGCAGAGCCGGTGTGTAGTTTGAATCCTGAGCATCTGTCTTTGCGTCAGGGGTGAAATTCATGCAGGGCAGAGCTCCAGGCCCGGCGGGAGAAGCAACATTAGAGCACTCCTGCAGGGAATGGATGGCTCTTCGCTGCTAAAGGCATCTCTAATGGCAGGGATTCCTCCGTGACAGTGGAACCCTTGCAGGCTTTTTCATGCCCTCCACTGTCCTTCTCCTCCCAAAACACCTCCGGCTTTAATAATCTGGACCCAAAAGGCCAAAGCAGGAGTCAGGTTCCTCCAGGTTGATGCTGAAAAGAAAATATGTGCCATCTAGTAATGTTAGTCCCATTTTCTCTTTTTTTTCTCTACAGGAAAGATGAGAAGGAGTATGCACTGAAACAAATAGAAGGCACTGGAATATCGATGTCTGCCTGCAGGGAAATTGCTGTAAGTTACTTTTTTTAAAATTTGTGTTTATTACATGGCTTTGTTATGCTGAATTCTGATTGGTCAATTACAGTATTCTAAGGTCTGTTATTTCTGTATAACAGAAGAGTTATGAAGAACAGACCATTATTATGGACACAGTTCTGATCATAGGCTCTGGAGGAAGTATAAAATCATTGTTAAATCACTAAAATCATTTTAAAATCAATATTTTGAGTCAAATTCTTGATTTTTTTTGGTACATAACTATATAACAAGCAGGATAATGTATAGTGAGCACGTCATTATTGTGAAATAAACCCTTTTAGGATGGATCAAGACCACTCTGCTTCACGTTGGGGTCTTGCATCATCCTGTCAGGATTCTCAGATGTTTGTGAATACAGCCTTGAATGTTTTAGATATTAAAACCTTTAGTATGTTGTCATGTTATCTAACATTCAAACGGGAATTTTAAAAAATTATGGCGCCAAACCAAAAGATTAACAGAATAATTTAAGGTTGTTTGTTTTTGTGATGAATCATGTGGAGTATAAGACTTTCCTGTGGCTTCCAGCTTGCACTCAAGTTTGGGTGTGTAGTATTTGTGGTGGGTGGTGGCGCAGCCGGAGGTGAGTCAGCCTGCCACTCAGCCAGTCCTCTTATAGAGGCTGCAGATAGAGAAAGAATGCAGCCTCTTTGACAGGCTGATGATGTTATGTAAGGGGCTCTGGTTTCCAGTACCATTTGTCCACCTGGTGGGACGCTATGGGACAAATGGTGCCAACACTGTCAGTGACACTGTACAAACACTACAGTAACACTGAGCAAACTGGCTGTAGTTTAACTTACAGTAAGAATATTTTCATTACCTCGAGCTGCACATGAACTTTTCACCCTTAGGTGGACATTCAATAGCTGACAAGGTGTTACACATTCAACTAAACCTTCAACCTGACTTTGTGCAGATGTGGAGCAGTGGGTGGTTGTGGGGTGGTGAAGAGCTTTTGTTTGATTGACATATTTCATAGAGAAAAGTGTCTTTTTAAATGATACAGAAAATTAATGATAGTCACTCACAGTCATGAAATGTTACAAGCTGTCCGTTTTTTCATGAAGTAACTAATTATAAATACACAAATAACAGTAATTAAGTAGTTTTTTGGGGTACAATGAGGCAGTGCTGGTACTTTGGGTATTTACTTGGGTAGATTTTCAAGTCTGTACTTTTACTCATACTTAACTATGCATTCCAATCTACTTAGTTACTTTTAAAATCATAGTTGAGTACTGAGTACAACAGTGGCATACATGAAAAACAAAACAAAACACTGCAGCAGCACACATTTGGAGTAAAGGGGTCTTCACATGATAAGAAATTTGTCCCGGACTCACGGCGAGGTAGGGTGCAGAGAGGCAAAGCACAGTGCTACAACTGCTACATCCTGTCTGCCTGGTATACAAACAGCTGAGCTAACTTTAGCTCTGGATTTGGCTAAGTTCAGTAACTATATGATTCACAAATCACAGCCCAATCTGTTCACATTTCGCCGGACATTATGTTAACTGGCAAGATCATAGTCTGTTTTTGATGTTGTGTTTTAGAGTTTAGGGAACCCTGAAACACTTTTCTTCCGTCTTGTCTGGAAGGGAACTCTTGATATGCAAAACCCTCGTGAGATTTTTGTATGTTGTTCCTTCATTGTAATGTAAACTGATCACTTTCGCGAGATCTTCTGCGGGTCTGGGGTTCCCATCATGACTCAACCATCAGTTTCTCCCTCTGTTTGTTGTCACTTCTGCACGTCTGTGGTATCTTCTGCCTGCATCGTCACATACAGCTGTACATCTCATTGGTTGCGCTTTGAAAGATCAGCGGCAAACAAGGTCAGAGTTCAGGTAATTTGAACTTAGAGCGCAGCGGTCAGTGGCATATCCGAGTGGTGCACCACACTGAAGATAGCGGTGGCGCTTTTTCGGGTGCCACAATGGGAGCCAGCACAAAGCGTTTTTACCGCTGATCATGTGTTGGGGTCTTAAGGATGTTAACGGTGATTCATTAATCAATTAATTGCCATTAAGAATTTAACCAATAAAAATGTATTCATTCATTAAATCAATAGATGTGGCAGCAATTTGCACCGAGCCATTTGTTGAATAAGGACAATTAAACTTCAACTTAAAATGAGAAAAATATTACCAAAAAAAAAAGACAGAAAAATTTTGAAAATGAGGGGAAAAAACATGCTTTGTATCTAATAAATTATTAATGATTAATTCATCGTTAGTGTTTTAAATTATTAGTTCAGGAAAACGCACAAAATTTGCAACCTTATAGAGGTGACTGTGAAATCTGTCAGGAACAAAACCAGAGAAAGGACCCAAATGCAAGACTCAACACGAGGGTATCCCAAAAAACGTTGTTTAATAACAGACCGGGTTCGTTACACAGGTAGGCAGTCAGACGAGGCAGAGGTATCCAAAAAACGTGAGGCAAAAGGCAAGGTCGATAAACAAACAGGATCATAAAACACTAGAGAACAAGATAGGGAAAAAATGCTGGAACGTGACAAAGAACTTCAACGAACTGGCGACGAGACAGAGTGAGACAAGAGGTAAAATACAAGAGGTAATGGGGAGTGATTGGAGACACGTGTGGGAAGACACAATCAGGGGCAGGAGTGCACATGACGGGGGGAAGGGACAGGACACGAACCTGAAACAGAGACAGGGGTGAGTGATCTTCAAAATAAAACAGGAAATACAAGACATGAAATATGAGAAACAGATAAAGAAACAGATACTAAACCGAGACATGACAAAATCAATGGTTAAAAGTAACTGATTCTCTGAGTAGTTTTTGAGATTAATACTTTGTGCTTTTACTTGAATATATGTCTAACAGCAGTACTTAACTTGTAATTGAGTAATATTTTAGCAGTGTAACAGTACTTGTACTTGAGTACAGATTTTCAGTACTCTTTCCACCACTGCTTTCAAAGTAATAAGTATGAATGTATTATTGAGAGCTTCTAAGTCCACATAGGAAAGAGGTCAGGGTGGAAGAGTGGGTCAAACACAGGACTTTCACACAGGTTCAGTTACCTTGTGAGACCAATCATCAGTGTCACTTGTTGTGAGGAAGTAGTTATTTTAACCCTCACTGGAGCTGCAACAATTAATCAATTAGTTTTTTTTTTAAAAAGTCAAAATTCTCTCATTTCAGCTTCTGAAATGTAAATATTTACTGGTTTCTTTACACATCTATGAAAATGTAATATCTTTATGTTTTGGGTAAAACAAGACATTTGAAAACATCATCTTCAGCTTTGGGAAACTGATCAACATTTTTCACCATTTTATGGACCAAAGAACTAATGGACTAATAAGGAAAATCAACAAATCACAAATTAAGCAACAGTCAGTGGTTTTGCATTCTCAAGCCTGTTTATTTCAAGCTCCAAGTCTGTAAGCTGATTTTCTTTCTGTGCAAAGTAGAGTTGACAGCAGTGGTATCTGGAAAACCACATTCCAAATTTCAAAACAAAATGGTATGCCTTGGAAGTGGCTGGCAATTATGTAAAGTATGCACAATCAGTAGTACATGGACTAAGTTATGCAAGGACACTCCTCACTTCAAATTCCTGAATAACCAGCTAACCAGTAGAAAGGAGGACAAAGATCAGAGACACAGCACAGCTACAGAAACAAGTGACAGCTACTGGAGCTTTTCCATTGTCACTTACAGCCACACTGATTTGCATTTTCATAACCAGTTATAACGCATCATGTTGTGCCAAGTCGCACCAGTGATGGGCCATCTCCAGAGTCGGGCCAGAGTGCGTTCAACTTAATGTCTTCAGCTCTCAGCATGTTTGTAGCTTCTAACTGAATCTCTGTGGTTTGACGTTTAGTTTGTACTTTCATGTTTCTGCTTTATTTTACTGTTTCATGTTTACTTTCAGCCCTATAGGAATTGTATTAACTTTCCCCTGGTAAAAACACGACATTTCCTGATTTTGCTACATTATGAAAGCTTTTGGATAACAAAATAATTGCTTTGTGAGAAATTTACAGGGACATACCAGAATTTTTTTGAATTGTTGAATTGTGTTTATTTGTTGTATTACAGCTGCTCGACTTGAGCTACGAATCGTCAGTTCAAAGACACACCTTCAAGCAGGTAGATCTGCTGTCATGGAGATGCAAATCCCAGCTGTTCTGGGCTGACATGATGAGTCAAACCGAGTCAGGCCGAGCTAGAGCCCACTGCAAGCCCCTTTTCACACGCACATTATCAATCAAAGATTAACCTAAGCCCAGGGCTATAGCATTTCACACTGCATTTCTAATGTTAAATGTCTGTTGGAACATGGAAGTAATATTTACTAAGTCCCTCCAGGATTTTGCAGGCTGAAAAGTTGTAATGTGTGTTGCAGTGCTTTTAGGCATTTTTTTGCAATGAAATTGTGTGAACAAGTGCAAATTGCAAAAGAAAGCTGCGTTTTTTTTGGTATAATTTATTAAAATCAAAGGCAACCTGTTCCTGTTTCTGAGTGTTCTAAGTTTCCTTACCAAAAAGGCTCAGGATTACAAAAAATCAAAACAGCAATCACAAAATTCTGAAAGTCCACAGAGCATAGTGAATAATAAAACAAAATATTAAGTCAGTTAATTGAGACGTACGTGTATGGGACTGCTGTGACTGATAGAACTTGAGGGAAAAAACAGTGATTGGTCAAATTTACAGAAAAGTTGCAGGGTTTGGACAAAATTGCAAGGTCATGTATAATTCACGGGGATTGGTTGAATTTGTGAGAATTGTTGCAATCGCAACTTCCTGGAGGGACTGATGTCCGTTCTACAGTGACATGTGATTACTCTTAAACAGCCTGTAGCTTCACTTCACACTGACACCTTTTGTCCCTTTTGTTGTGTTTATCAACAGTATCAGATCAGCATAACGAGAAGGTTTGTCATGTGATTGTGGACGCTTTTAGTGTAAATATAGTTAAGCAAAATTAAGCAGACATATTGTCACACAAGAATCTTGTGACAAGATACCAGGCTCAAGGCAGCGTCCTGGTAATCCAAGGCAGACTTTATAAATATTTCCTTCAACCATTCAAGCTGGAGAACAAGAGTTATCAGAGAGCAGATGGAGGGGCAGAAACCTGCTTGTAAAGTACCTTTATTTATTTATAGTGCAGTATCATAGGCCTCAGTACACAGAAAAGAGGATACTTACTAGTAAGTAAAGTAAAGTCATAAAAGATAACATCATAAAACAAACCACATTGCAGCTAGACAAGTGTTTAGAATGTGTGAATGATTAAGGGTGCCTGAGCACTCACTCTGGTTTTTTTAAGCACAAATTGAAAAGAAACAGGTGGATGGACACACGTAATGTTAGAGGAATTCAGAAACTATGGTTTTGTTTGTGATTTCGTCTCTTAATTCCTGCTTCTGTCTGGAGAAGACAGGAGCTGTGATGTCATCTAAGCAAACACAATTTTCTGAATGAAATATTCGTTACACAATGTTAATACCTTTTACTCTTCTTCACCAGACTGACGACTCCCTCTAAAACAAACAGATGTCTGTCAGGTATCTGCATGCCTGCAGGTTTTGTTTAATACAACTTTACTTCCCGCCATTTTCAGCAGGCACTTGTTGGTTGGTTTTGCCCTCAGTCGTGGTGAGGTTTGATGTGTGAAACAGTGAGTCACCCTCCAGACTGTCCCTTTTTGTGTGCTCTTGCTGTGTTTGCATACAGTTAGCGTGCATGGTGATCTGTTCCAGGGCTCATTTCCCTACCTTTAGAGGAACCTGCATGCTGCTGCTCACTTATTTTTAGAATCAAAAAACAACAGCCACAGATCTCTTCTGCCTGGCTAAATGATGCAACACAGGAAACATGAGGCCTTTACTTTCAACTAGTTCTTGTTTCAGAGTTATTTTATATTGAACTGGTGACATTACTGGCTTTACAGCATTTTTTTTACTGTTATTTAACCAGTCAAGTCATTAAAGGGACACAAAAATGAAAATTCAGTCATTATCTCCTCACCCTCATGCTGATTGAAGTTCAGGTTTAGTTTTTTTAGTCCACAAAAACTGCTGGAGTTTCACAGGAAAACAGAGTTGCAGAATCTCCTAAAGAATGGAAGTGAATGGTGACCAGGTTTCAAATGGAAAAAAACAAACAAACAAAACAAAAAAAAAACATAAAATGCCTCCATACTGCTTGTTTGTTGTAATCCAAGTCTCCTAAAGCCCCAACAGGCCAAGATGACTTGAAAGACGTCATTTATGAAATGTTTTTTAATCTAAATCGCCTGTAGATCTTTAGTTTGGAGTCACGTTCACGTGCACGTCTGAACTGGGTGTGTGTGGTGTGACGGATGTGCGTGCGCAAATGAACAGCATGTCGGAACTTTAGGAGACTTGGATTACACCAGATGAACAGTATGGAGGTGTTTTATGTTGTTGTTTTTCACTTATTTTTCTGTTTGAAAACTGGTCACATTCACTTCCATTGTTTGGGAGATTCTGCAACACTGTTCCGTGTGTAACTCCAGCAGTGTTTTGTGGACTAAAAAAAACTAAACCTGAACTTCAATCAGCATGAGGGTGAGGAGATAATGAATTTTAATTTTGAGAGAATTCCCTTTAAGAACAAATTCTGATTTGCAATTTAAAGGCCTGGCAAAAGGCAAGAGCCTCTGAGGACAGGTTGTAGGTAGGGCTGGGTCGGTATGACCCAAAATTCATATCACGGTATAAATTGAATCCCTTCACAGTAACGGTATATATCACGGTATAAATGTCGCGGTGTAAAACTTACAATGGAAGTAGGGCTGGGCATATGGCCTAAAATTTATATTGCGGTATAATTTGAAGCATGTGCTGTACGATATATATTGCGATGTAGTCTTTTCTTCTGTATTATATTTTCAAAATGACTGTTTCTGAACATACTTTACATAGCAGATACATTGCAGCAGAATAAACACACTTCAAAACATAGTAAAAAAAAAATTAAGTAATTTTGAAGCTGTGTAACGGATCTTTCTCCAAACAATGTAACACAAAATTAAAAACAGTATTTTAGGAAAAGTTACTATTTATACGCATTTATTTATTTAGTATTATTATTGTTAATAATAGTTTATTTCTTTAATAAAATATTGTCCTCTGATGAGAAAAATCCTCACCTTTATTCAGCTCAGTCAATATAATGATGAAACGGTTGCACATATTCATGTTTTTGTATTAATGCAGCAGGATCATTTTACATCAGTATCACTCTGACAGTTTACATCAGTGAGGATGTTTTCAGACCACAGCAGACAGCAAACTGCACAAAGACACACACCGAGGAGATGAAGAGGAGAGACAGAGTCTGGACTCTTCATCATGACTTATAATAATGCAGCGCAGTCACAAACGTTTTTGTGGAGGAGACCAGCGTCACACACGCGACTTCAGGCCAATATAACAGAACGTGCGTTAACGCGCGTTTAAAAAAATTAGCGTTAAAAGGAATTTGCATTAACTTTGACAGCCCTGGTAAAAAACAAACATTACAATTTCTCCCTGCTAACCTGATTACTTCTTTATATCGCGGTAGGCCGGTATAGTCAAAATCTCTACCGCTGGCCAAATTCATATCGTTTCTACCGTTATACCGTTTATACCGCCCACCCCTAGTTGTAGGGATAACATAAGTTGTAATACAACCACAGAAGCAATCAGACAAGTTTTTAAGTTTATAGCTTATGAATATTGGACACTTTCACACTGAAACAGACATTTCAGGTTTGTCCACTTCGCTTCCATGTATGTGACAGATAACTGGGTTGAAGCCACTTTGTATAGGATTTAAAAATGTTTGACTTTAGCACCTCTGCAGTGTCTGTAGTATGCCTGATGGAGACGTCTGATTACCAAAGGTGTGTCCATCACACTTGTTGGCCCTTTCAGATACACTGTTGACATGCCTTTGACACGTGTCATTGTGTTTGTTTCGATTATGACAGGTCATGTGCAACCTTCCAGACTTCCAGACTTCATTCTGGACATATTTTAGATTATAATCTATTAAGTCCAGTTTGAGTAATACGTCCATAAGTCTGAACGTTTATCAGACAAAATGCTGTGCAGCAGTTTATAATATTGTGAGGAAGCAACATTTTGCAAAGTTGTCACACCAGCATAATGTCATCTTTTTTGTCACAATCACAATTAAAATTCTTCATTGCCACACCCCCGCTGCATCACGGAGTCAGAGTGGCCTGATTTAAATGAATGACGGGGCTGTGTTTTTTGTCTGAAGGCATGGTCACACCAGAATTTAAAGCAGCAAATTATTGTGGCAAAATCAATCAACTGTAAAGGAATTGCTGTGATTAGTGGATTCGCCTGAAGTAAATCGGAGTTAATCTTTAATAATCTCATTATCATTATCAGACTTTATTGAACAAGGACCATACACAAAAACCTTTATCTCAAATAAGAAGAGATGATTTATGCCAGATTTAGCTATCAGCTATTTTCCATCTGCAGCCCTAGGCTTTGACCCAATAACCAATAGCAGACTGTCTTGACAGTGCTGATCTTTGAGAGAAGGCAGACTTGTAAGCCCAAAATGGAGCAGTAGCGGAATTATTTGATCTCACCGTCCACTTCTGTTAAACCCCGTCAGTCAGAGTAGCTTGGGAACCAGACGAATCTGTGAGCTCCTGTTTCATTTGCTCTGGCAGCTACATCCTGCCACCCTCCCACTCAGACACATTTTCACCCATCCTGGATTTCTTCAGGCCAATCACATTTAATATGGACCAGTTTGGTACAAGAAGCAGTGCTGATCAGGGCTCAACAATAACGATTGTCCACTTTCCCTGGACAAGTATAATGCCATGTCAGGCACGTAAATCTGGCAACTCACTTGCCCAACTGGGCAAGTAGTAAGAAAGAATTAAACTGTTATTATTGATTAGGCTAACCATTTTAAGTCACTGTTTCCCAAACCTTTTCTGGGGGGGCCCACTTTTTAAAAACGACAAACAATCGCAGACCCAATTTACAATAGGCCCTATCAATAAATCTTGGGAAAACTTAAGCTGTGCATAAATGAACATTCCTGACCATTTTTACTGCCATTTACTGCCATTTCTGCATCATTGTGTTATCTTGATGCATGTTAATAAAATCATACACACTTTAAATACTGTATATATGAGAAAAATGTATTTAGGCTGAGTTAACAGGCTATCTTCATGTTTGTATTTCTTCTCATCAGGAAAACAAGACAAAATAAGTGCATTTTGGCAGAATTAACAGGCTCTACTTTTTCCATACATACATTTTAAATCTTAAATGTGCAGAATTTGTTTTCTATAGTTATTTGGGGATCCAAATGAAATATCCTGTGACCCACTTGTGGTTCACGACTTAGTCTTTGGAAATGATTATTTAAGCAATTTTTCATTCAAAAGGCAGAAAAAGCTGTTTTCAGCCTCTCAAATGTGGAGATTTCTTTTTTACTATCATATTAAATGTATTACCTTTTGGTTTTAGACTGACAAAACAAGACATTTAAACTGGACTTTCAAAAACTGAAACTGGAATGGACTATTTCCTGACCTTTGACAATTAACAATTAATTAGTTAATTGACAATTAACTTTAGTTTTTGTCGTTATTTATTAACTGCTAGTAAAACGATTTGTACAGGGGCAAGTAGAAATTGCCTTTTGGCATGTAGATTTCTGACCCACTTGCCCAACCAGGCAAGTGAAAAAAACCATTAACATTTAACCCTGCTGATCAAATTACTGTATTGCCTATTTCTCATCTCAGATATTCTCAGAAACATATTTTAATTTACTATTTAGCTGTAGTTTGAGAAACTTTGCAACCAGGCCAACATTTTTTTTCTTTCCTGAGAGATTCCAGACGAATGAGTCTGATGATGCCAGCCCACTGTGACCGTATAAAATGCTCCACAAGACACATGGTTTGCAGGCAACTATGAGACAGGAGAAACAAGCTTAAGTCAATAGCTCAGGGAGCTTTATTCCTTCTTCAGTAACTTTTTGTATGAGATGGTGCAAAGTCCTGGGAACAAAATGTCAGGTGGGAGTGAACAGCCCAGAGAATATTCAGGAACTAGCAAGAAGTTTAAAGAGCTATTGTGGCAAGTCTGTTAGCTGTTAACTCACTATATCACCAATCTTGTAGAGCCACGTCTTTTGCAAAGATGTACGGATGAATTTTTCCGTGCCACTTCCTGGTGTGACCAGACCAACAGTGTACGGTTTGAGAGTGATGACGGTTTGTTTGTATCTTCCTTCAACCCACATTAGTCTGTACAGTTAAGTAGCTGCTCGGAATACTATCTCATTCCATGTCACTTCAGGGTCTCACAGGTCGCTGTTCAGTGAATGTTCTCTGTTGTACCTGACAGTGTAACATCACCTGTAACAGAACATATGCTGTCGTTCATCTCTGTGACTGTCACATCCCCTTTGAATGTCTGGCATCCAAGTCATGGACTGTTTTCCTTAAACATCTCACTTCATGTCGGACTGTTCCCTCTTCATTTCTGTCAAGGCACAGCTCTGAGATTTGACAACTGGGTTAATGTTTTCTCATGCTTTTGGGTCACCTGACATCACTCCTGACAGTGCCTGACATGCCCTGTTTTCATCTGTTGTTTCCCAACAACAAGACTTGAAGTTCTGCAGTATAAAACTGTTCTTTTATGATCTCCATTGACGTTTTTATGGATGAAACTTCCCCTAAATGGAGCGGAATGAATAGTTTTATATAGCAATTTAGGGCCATTGACAATGTTAATGGTTCAGTCTCATGAATTCACGCTTACTCATGAACAGGCGGTATTCATCAAGTTGAAACAAGCCATTTACCACAGGTTCGAGCAGTTACGAGAGAATCTGACTCGTACAAGCAAGACTCACAGAAAAAAGTAAGAGTTAAGAAACCAGTACGAAAATGTTCTTACATGATGTCGTGTTAAAATATGATCTATAAAGTTTTGCCCTTTGTTTGCAGTTGAGATGCAGGTAATTACCCTGATTTACCTCCTCTGTTTAGTTCTTGGGACACCTTATTTCCAAGGACTGTTACTCTCTCTCTCTGACAGTTTGTCAATATCTGCATCTCAGCAGGTGTCAGATTGCCTGCCTGCTCACCAATCTCTCCCTGTGGTCCTGATAGCAGCGCTCTGTCAAACAGGGTGAAGGGGAGTGAGTCATGGCCCCATGAGACTCAGATCGTTGTTGCAGCATTGCCTCATCTCACACTAAATCACTACCTGACAGATAATGAGTCAGTCACACTACTGGCGCATATTCTTGGTTCACTGACTGGGCGTTGTCATGGGTGCAACTGTCACTTTCAGTCATGAATGTCCAGGACATAAAAGATGTCCTGTTAACATTACAGAGCTCTCCCTCAGTTTTTCTTTACTTGCGCGAGCAGAGGAGCTCAGTGGTTAAAGTTGATCTGTTTTGCCTCTTGAGATTTGATAGAACAATCGGTCCTTTCTAAAGCCTCTGATGATGGCAAAGTAGGCCTGTTTTTGATATCCGCTCTGCAGGGAAACTGAAGATTAGATGTATTTCTTCATGGCGTTAGCAGCATTCTTTTCCAGAATTATCAAATCAGACCATGACTGTGTCTCCTGGGGCGAGCAGACAGAAGCATTGCTGGGGCGTTTTTCCTTTTGCGTTTCTCGAAAGAGTGAATTCTAACAAATAATCATTATCTGCTGATAACACAGAAAGCCCTGGTGTCATGTTTCAGCTTTGTAGAAAGGCAGAGGTTAGTGGAACGCCGGCTTGAAAAGACCATGTAGTCTTCTGAAAATGTTTTATGTGTGTGGGTTTCTGTCTTTTTTCCCCATAGGCTGTTGTCTTTATTGTGAATAATTCAATTCAAGGACAAGGGTGTGTAAAGCTGTGCAGACACGAGCCGATGCAAAGTGTGTAGTAGTAATGAGAAGGGTTGGGCTGATTTCTGGTTGTGCTGGTTGGGTGTACAAATTTAAACTGATTTGACTCAACACAGACAGACAGATCTGGGATCTGTCATTATGGGATGTTCAGGCTAATTTAAAAGAGACATGAAGCAAAACTCAAAAAACTGTCAACCTTTTAGTAACATTCACTACAGGGACAAGAACTCAAAAAAATGTAGTCAGCCTCCTTTAATATTAATAGTTCAAACTATAAACCAGCACAACAATGACTACATAGTACTAGTACTACTTACTAACATAAACTCTTTAACACCAGCATGACTTAATGTATTGCTGTCATGTGTCTGTTACATTATTCATTCACATCAGCTTATGATTTATTTGCACGATTCTTTGTTTCAGGGTGCATATCATACCTGCTAATATTTCTACATTTTACATTACCATATGGCATAATATTCCCCATATACTCTTTTTATACATATTGTTAAGAGTTCACATCTCTAATGTGAAATTACCTTCACAATATATTGTATTTTTACACTGTTAATTCATTTTCTGTGCAGTATATATTTTTCAAACTGTAAATCATGACAGTGAATTCTTTACTGCTAGTATTCTGTGCAATTCAATCTGCCCCTTCTTTACAAGGCAACACTGTTTAAGTTGTTTGTTTTTCTCTTAATTATAATGTTACACACCATGTGTGTACTGCAACTTGTGTTCAATTATCCTGCACAGTTATCCATATATACCCATATATCTGTCCATACATCCAAACATCTCCATATATTTGAATAGGTAAAAGGTGTATATAGTGTATATAGTCTTGAGTGTAAGTTTTGTCAAATTTAGTACTTTATCTTTTATATTTTTTAACTTATTTATTCTGTTTTTATTCTCTTATCTATTCTTTTTAATTTATTCTATTGTCATTCAGCCCCCTTTTTCTATTTTAACTATTTGAGCTGCTGTAACGTGAATTTCCCTCATGTGGGATCAATAAAGTTTATCTTATCTTAAGACCACAACATCCTGAACAGATACATTACAAACACTAACAAAAAGCAGCATTAGTGTTTTGGCACATAAACAGCAAACTTAACAAACTACTCAGTTCACAACAGCAAAGTCAGGATATAAACGCAATAATATCTCACTGGAAACAAAAACGTGTAGCGGGAAAATTATATATTGAACTTTGTACTTTGTATAAACTGGTCTAATATGACCTTGAATGAAAAATGTGTCCCCTCACTGGCTTGAGTCTCCTCCGACTTTGCAAGTAACCAATTAGCCCCTATCAGACAACATCTGATGAGAAGCAAGGCTGTATTAGGCCAGTTTATACAAAGTACAAAGTTCAACATATAATTTTCCAAACAAACATCAGTAAAGTAAATCCTGACATTGAAGTACTGAGTGACATTTATAAATAATGAAGAAGACAGACATCAGTCGGTCTCTGTCCTCTGTCCTCCTCCCTCTGATACTGATGTGATTCACTGCCTGCAGAGAGAGAGGAAGGACGACAAATTTTAACATACGTGGCAAACTAAGTTAAACAGTTTGACAACACACAGACAGCTTTGGTTTTAGCTGCTGTCAGTACACTATTAGCCACGCTAATGCACTGTGCTCTGTAAAACATAGTGGATGAATGAGAGCCCGCAACACGTTTGTGCTTGTTGATCAGGTGTATTGATAAAGTATTGGCTCTTTACTTGTGAGGGTTTTATTGCACTTACAGTAATTAATGTAGTTGTTGTAATTTGGAGTAATTTTTGAGTTACTTCACCTCCTTCATTTTACTGTCTCTACCAGTGGCCTTCTGCTATGCACTGACCTCGTTGTGTGTTTGGTGTGTGTGGGGGAGCTGCATCAACACAGACACAGAAGTGGAGACGCTGCACCGCAGTGGTGTAGTAATAAATTATACCACACCTAAAAAAGTACATATAAAAGGACTGACAATGCTGGAGCTTACCAGTACTCCTACTAGTGATTTAGCCTGTTTAATACCAGGTTTTGTAATCCGTCCTTAGAAATGACTGAGCTGCATGTTAAAAGCAGGTTTTAGTTATGTCCAAGTCTGCTTCAGACATTCTGTCTTTTTCTTTTATATTTCTAACATGACAGAATGCTGACCTTGTTTAGTGGTTGTTTAGTTTTGAGAGGACTCTGCTCATCATTTGAGGTTTCAGGACACATCAGGAATGTGAAAATGCATGTAGGACATACAGCTCCATGCAGCTGGAATCCTGGAGCAGAGAAATGCAGGTAGGAGCGTGTCCTCCCCACCATTATGTCCCAGCAGAGTGAGCCTCCCCTTGCTCGTCTCTTGAACATTACAACCACCAGAAATCGGTTTTGCTTAAAAAATCTTCTCGACTTGCCCAGCAGAACAAAGGAGTCTTTGTGCCTCCCCAAACCACCAGCTCGCATCGTTTAGCAAACTGTGCAGTTCAGCAACTGGCATGCCACATGCAGCCTAGCTGAGGCGGGAAGGGTGGAGAGAGGGCGGTTTGGCTGCAATGTGTTTTTGGTTTCACAGAATAAAATGGCCTGGGTCTTTTATGGTTTTTCCATGTCCCTGTTGATATGCCCCTGTAGGATTAGAGAAATAGAATGGTTGAGTAGTAAAACAAATCGATGCAGGTCACCTTTATAGACAAGGTCTGTTGTTCTGATTGATTTAATCAGATATAAAAACGTTTATTATCCGGTCAGGCACTCAAATGTGAGAGTGAGTGTCAGATAAAATGGAAAAACTAGTAAGTGATGACATGACGACAGCTGTTAGGAGCTATACAGGCTTCGTTTTTGTCCGGTTTCATTTTTCTGAGCAGCCGTTTGAATAAAGATCCCAAATTTGTTTCCCTGTTGTTACCACACATTCAAATGTCTCCGCTGCTTCTGGGACGAGCGGACGGTGTACTTTCTGTTTCTATTTTGGGTGTTGAGCTAAAAGTAAAAAATCAACTCAGATGAGGATCAAAAACAGACATAACTTCAGGTCTCAGAAATACATGGAATCGATATCTGAAGTAGGAGTGAACAGGCAGGTTGAGCTGGAGGACACCCAGAAAATCAGATTTATTCATCCAGCTGATGATATTTAATTTTTTGTCTGTCCTCTTTAACAGATGTCAAATTCACAAGGGCTCCTCATGAGGATGTCAGGGCCTTGAATATGTTTTTTTTTCTTGTTAATGCCACCCTGCTTCTTTCCTGGACCATCCAGGCAGTTGCAGCTCAACACGGACAGCAGGTTGCATAACACGGCCCACTGAAGTTTCACAGGCGTTAAACCCCTGTGACAGAAGCAGGCTGTGTTTAGATAATGCTTGGGCAACTTGGGTAAATCCTCTGCTAGCCGGTTGTGGGCGGTGAATGGACCTGTGCAGGTTTAGTTCATCAGGGTGGGGCTTAGAGATGGACGGAGTCCAGGTAGGGTGAAAAACAGCAAGTGGTTTTGATCTGGAGAATGAGCTCCAGATTGTCAGCCTTAGAGTTTAGTTTGTTTTCTAGTGTTTCATAAGACTGAGTAAGAAGACTAGGGCTGCAACTAACAATTGTTTTCATCATTGGTCCATCTGTCCATTACTTTCTTGATTAATCGATTATTTATCGATTAGTGGTTCTATAAAAAAAAAAAAAGCCCTGAAAATATCCTGCCTTCATGTTCAGAGTCTTAGACAGCCTTGATTTTAGATGTATGTACCTAATAAACTAACAGCACTATACAGCATGTAAATAATTAGGCCTATTGATTGAGGTCAGAGCTGGGAATGTGGTGATATGATTATCATGAGAATTCCTTCTAATAAATTATTTCAGAATCAGCACATAATGATTAGTGCAGTATGTATAAAGCTGAAATTGATATAAGACACTGTACCATAGTTTAGGGCTGCTAATGATCATTTTCATAGTTGTTTAATATGTTGATTATTTTTTTCGAATAATTGATGAATAGTTGTTAAAATCTCAGAAAATGGTGAAAACTGTAAATCAGTGTTTCCCAAAGCCGAAGGTGACGTCCTCAGATCTTGTTTTATTCACATCCCAAAGACTTTCATTTTGCTGTCAGAGAGGAGCAAAACAAACAAAAAATATTCACTTTTAAGAAGCTGAAATCAGAAAGTTTTGACTTTTTTTCTTAAAAAAAGTTTTAAAAAATTAATTGATTATCAAAATAGTTAGTGATTCATTTAAAGGATAAGTTCGGTTTTTTGACACCTGAACCTTATTGTTAGGATTAAATACGCTCGTAGACTCACCCAGACAATTTTGGTGGAGCTCGGAGCCGTTTTCGAGCAATTTAGATCCAGCCGACGGCGTTTTTTCTCCATGCCATAGTAGCGGACGGGGCCAGAAATCGAAGCCCCTAAATTAGACATTATCTGCTGCGAAACTCGTGCAATGTCCACAACAACACCACCAGTTAGCCCCCATTCCTGGACGTGCAGTGGTTGCTCGTTCTCTGGCCAGCTGTTCGGCTCTTTGCCTCTGCATCCTCCTTTCAAATAGCTCCTCGTCGGTGTATTCTGGCTCAAAACGATACAGGCATCCATTATACTCAAAGTCGTCGTCAGACACTTCTACATCGGATAAATATTCCGCCATGCTGCACAAAAATAGCCGTGTTGCCGTGTAGCCTAGCAACAACAGCGTCTCTTCTCAGCTGCAGTCCTGCGGCGCACGTCTATGACGCCACCAAAAGTTACCCATCCTTGTAAAGTCCCGGATGACCATAACAACGAAGTTGAGCTGACATGGTGATAACACTGGCCATTCATTTATATAAAATGTAGGTGAAATGAGCGAGTTTCGCAGCAGATAATGTCTAATTTAGGGGCTTCGATTTCTGGCCCCGTCCGCTACTATAGCATGAGAAAAAACGCCGTCGGATGGATCTAAATTGCTCGAAAACGGCTCCGAGCTCCACCAAAATTGTCTGGGTGAGTCTACGAGCATATTTAATCCTAACAATAAGGTCCAGGTGTCAAAAAACCGAACTTATCCTTTAATATCGATTAATAATTGATTAATCATTGCAGTTCTACCATAGTTGTTTCTATCCTAGGTTTTAGATCAGAGATAATACCACTTTATTATAATGCGGTCTTGCAAAAAGTAAAAAGATGCTTAACATAATTTTTGATAATGAATTCCAGCTGAAATGTACCCATTTTGCCTTTTTAAAAATAAAACCCAGTGTAGTATAAAAACACAGTAGTAGGACTTAGCAGCAGCCCCCACAGCCCCACTTCAAGCTGAGACATGTGTGAGTTGCGAGTTTTCTATGTTATGTATATTCTCACACTTTTCTTATTAAACAGAAAAACACAACTGAACACCTTCTGAATTCATGTTTCTCTATTTTACCGAACTAAGACGAGTTTAATTGCCTTGTTAACTCTGTAAAATACACTTTATTCAAACTCAAAGACAGAAACAAAACAAAACTCACCAAAACTGTCTTGGTTTGTCTTTACACTGTTATCACAATCACCGGTGCTGGTTTGGTCGAAATAAAGACTCCTCCCCCCGCTCTGTGGGTCTGTCCTGTGCCGGCAGAGTAGCAGCTGTCGCTCACACAGACTGTAAAATTAGCTAAATAAAACAACAAAAATTGCCCCAAAAAACAACCAATTACTGAGGATATATTTGTTAAGTCACCCAACCATAGGTTAGCACATTTAACCTTGTTTTAGTCGTTTCTCGAGAGTCTCCCTCACTGTGATGATTGTTTACAACAAATAGTTTGGATGATAATTTTACCATTTGTCTGTGCTTTCTCTTCTAAAAAAGTTTGGTGAACCTCGAGGGTGTGTTTTCAGGTTGTCTGTCCATCTGTCTGTATGTATGTCAGTCCCATTACTATGAATGTGACATCACAGGAACGCCTGAGGGAATTCCTTCAAATTTGGCACAAATGTCCACTTGGACTTAGGATGAACTGATAAGATTTTGGTGATCAAAGGTCAAGTCAAGTCAAGTCATGTGAACTTCCATTTTGCTCCAAAAAATACACTAAATACATCTTTTATTAAAGTTCTCATAAGTCTTCACCACATTTTATATGTATGTGGACAGACATGGATGTGAAATGCAACTTGACTGGTTGGCAGAGACGCAAGGCGACAGTTCTTGTTTTAAATCTGTCTGGCCTCTCGTACGTCTTTTTAACAATGTTGACGTGTTCCTAGATGTCAGCAATGACCCTTAGTGAGGAAAGTATTATTATTAACGTTAGCAATGATGGCAAAACTATAACATAAAATCTGGAATTAACCTTGACTCACTGGATGCCATTGTTTCACCACAATCTGATTCAGAATCTGACAAAAATACAAATTATTTCCGACGCCTCCACTTTTAATCAAGGGCAGCAGACACTCCCCAGTGGTTTCGTTATTAGTCCATTCACTTACCTGCTCCTGTTTCACATCTGTTCACTCCATTAAGTTTGACCTTTGTCAATTGAAACATTGTTCATGAATTTCATTATTCCCATGAAATGAGTCTTGTTTTCTCTGTCGGTCACAATGGCTTTTGTTCAGCTAAATGTCCTGACCTCATAAATATTCCCTCTTTTTTTTCTTTCTGCCATGGCAGCACATGTGGGCAGATACAGACTGAACACTGGCTCAAATAACTGAAGGAGGTTATTTTGTATTCTCTGATCGCCTTGTGAAGATAAGTGTGCAATCACTCCCTCAGTAATAATGATTCACTGTGAGAAAATTACACAGAATAAATTGTCAGGCGGTCCTTTCACCTCAAAGGTAGAAACATAAAATTACAGTCCTGCTTTGAAACGAGGCTTCATCTTTTCTGCCTCAGTCTCCATCAAGCAGTCCGGCCTGTGTTTTCTGGCCCACATCAGCCATTCTTCCCCAGCGAGCCGATCGCTGTGCAAACAGGAACATATTTTAGTTGTATTTGTAGAGGGTGTAGGTTGAAAAGCTCCAACACGTGGTTGCCAGGGATCAAATAAGCGCTGATGTCTCGCTGTCATTGTTTGATAAAGATTCATATATCACCCATTCTGGAGAAATGGGACAAACCAAAAAAACTTTAAAAATGATTAATACCAACACTCTAATTCCATTTTTTGGTGAAAATGTATTCTTTAAGGATTTATATATATGAAATATATGTAATTTATGAAATGTTTTGGTTTGCTTTCATTGCTTTAATTTCTAAACTTGGTCTGTGTCAGAAAACAGCCTTCACCCAGACAAGGATTCACAACTTCAGACAATTTAAAAATGTGTTAAAAGCCTTCAAAATCCAAACTAACAATATACTTATATCATAGGTGTAAAATGTGCTATTATAATCATCTTTGTTTAAATTTAATTTTTTTGTTTTGTTTTGTTTTAATGTTTGCTCTTTGAAGTTGTGTCCCAGATTTCCATCAACAGATTTAATCAGGCATAAAAAGGGTTAGTTATACCCTAAGGACCCCTGTCTCACTTCCTGGTTTAAAAAAGGCAGGAATACTGCTCAAGCAATGGTAAACAAAAAATGTAATCAATAGGAGGTTGGCCTGTTACAAGGTTTAATAACTAAGAATTTGATCTTTAAAATATATTTTCCAGCATAATTTAAGAGTGAAAATTCCCTCAAAATACCATTTTGTCCCAGTTCTCAAGAATGAGTAAAACTAACATATGTTACAGCAAAATAAATGCAACAGCAAACAGTGTGTGTGTGTGTGTGTTAAATATGTCTCTCAGATCTGATATCTGATGGATGATTGTATTAATTTTCCTGAATTCTACATTAAACCTGTCGTCCCTGAAGCTGCAGCCTGCAGTCCGTTAAAGACACAGCCCAGTCAGCAGTATTAGTCTGTACTGTAAATAACACCAAATGGCTGCTGTTGCTGCACTGCCGTCTTGCTGTATCACTGGCCGTCACTTTGTGCATTGTGGAGGGATAAGGCTTGGCGTGCATGTTCCCCTGCAGACAGAGCTGCAGTGTTTGTCTGTAAGCAGTGGCAGGCAGAGCCCTGCACAGAGCAGCCTGCAGTGGATTTATCGACCCGCTGCTCGCCAGCCGCATGAGAGTAGCCATTAATCAGTCCTCAGGAGCAGGATGATCCAGGGCAGTGCTGTTTTTCTTGTGGGCATTTCTTTTTCCCACAAAACCTCATCCTGCTGCCAGCCTGACGTGTTGTGAAGATACAAGGCGATTCTAAATCCTAAGATTTAACCTACACTGGTTATTTAGTGTTAAACCAGTGTGGATTCTGGTAACTGATTATTGATGTAGTTCAGTAGTAGTTTCAGTTGCATTTCAGTCATTAGATTATTCTAAGTTTTAGTCAGCAATAATTACTTTAGTTTTTCATCATTTCATTTTCATTTTGTATTTAAAACTTTTATGTCTTGTAAACCAGTGGTTAAACAATGAGTCTTTATGTAAAAGATAATGTACAGTGAGGTGGTCATTATAGCCAAATGGTCTAAAAATCCAGATGAAAGAAAACATGTTTGTATTACGGATGCACCGATGCCTCGGCTGAACATCGGTATCGGCCGATGTTTGCCTCGTTAACTGCCATCGGCCATCGGCAAATAAAAATTACATTCACCGATGGCAGTGGCCGATGATTATATGTTGATTTACATGTGGCATGAACGCTGTGCTCGAGAGAAACTCTTTTTTCCCTGTTTTTTTTTTTTTGGAGATGTAATAGTCTGTCGAGACGGAAGAGGGCACCCGCGCACTATCCTCAGTAGAGTAAACAAAGAGGATGGCGGTCGTGTGGCAATTCTTTACAGTCTCGGAGAAAGATCAGCGTTATGCAGTTTGCAATACGTGTTCCATTGAGATTTCAAGAGGGGGGACTGTTAGAAAGTCGTTTAACACATCAAATCTCATTGGACATTTGAAAAGCAGGCATGAGGCGGTGTACAGGGATTACCTGCAAGCTGACCAAAAACGGAAAAATGAAGCCGCCAAGAAAGCGACCACCCCCGGTAAGACTCAGACTTCAATTGACACGTCGTTTGAGAAAGCCAAACAGCTGCCTTCAGACAGCGCCAAAGCGAAACAAATAACGAACAAGGTGATGGAGTTCATCGCTTTAGATGAGCAGGCTTCCTCTGTAGTGGAGGACGTGGGTTTTCGAAGTCTGATCAAGTTTATGGAACCACGCTACACGCTGCTGAGCCGACGTCACTTTGCCGAGGTCTGTCTCCCCGAAATCCACAACATTGTGGCCACACACATTCATGAGCTACTGGCTCGTGACATCGCTGCAATCGGTTTTACCACAGATATATGGAGTTCGGATGTAAGCCCTGTGAGCATGCTTAGCCTCACTGCACAATGGATTGATAAGGACTTCAACCTGGTGAAGGCAGTGTTACACTCCCAGGAGTTCACAGGTACACACTCAGCATCTGCCATCTCAGAGGCATTTGAGAAAATGTTCGGGACGTGGAAAATCGACAAAACCAGAGTGCATGCTGTCGTAAGAGATAATGCTAGGAATATGACGAAAGCTATGATGGACAGTGGCCTGGCTAGTTTTGGCTGCATGGCACACACACTGCAACTGGCAATCCATGACGGTGTTTTTAGCCAGCGCAGCCTCACGGATGTTGTGGCTATTTGCCAAAAAATCGTCGGCCACTTTAAACACTCACCCCTCACCTATTCGCGTCTCCAGGCTGTGCAGGTCCAGTTGGGAATGAAACCAAAAAGGCTACAGCAAGATGTTTCCAGTCGTTGGAACAGTACATTTTATATGATGGAGAGCTTGCTGGAACAAAAGCACGCACTTGCTACATATGCCGCAGACTACGACCTCCCGGCCACTCTCAGTGCGCACCAGTGGCAATTAATTGAAAACTTTATAACACTCCTCTCCCCGTTTGAACAATCACAAGAGAAGTTAGCTCATCAGAAGCATCAGCTGCCGACGTCATCCCCTCTGTGACAGCCCTGAGACGTCTTCTGAGTAAGCAGGCTGACACAGACCACGGCGTTAAAACAACAAAGACCTCATTATTAGAGGCTGTAAATAAACGCTTCGATCAAATCGAGTATGATCCCATGTTCTGCATTGCCACCTATTTGGATCCCAGATACAACGATCGCTACTTTGATGAGGATGTTAAACAACGCGCTCGAGAAATAGTTGATGCACACCTGTTGCCTGCTGCCGGTGCCGAGGATGGGACGCGCGATGGAGAGAGTGCATTTCACCCAGAGCGCAAGAGGCAACGATCTGACGGAGCAGGGCCCTCCCTGCATGATATGTTTGAAGAGATTCTGGAAGAAAAAGGACCAGAGAGGCCAAGCACCTCTGTATCCCAACAACTGGATATTTTCCTGGCAGAGACCCCTATTCCCAGAGGTGAGAGTGCACTCGGCTATTGGAGAAATAACCACCTGCGTTTTCCAGAACTCGCACAAATGGCACGCAAATACCTTTGTGCGCCATGCACCAGCACGGAGAGTGAGCGGTTATTCAGCTCTGTGTCTCATGTCTTGGACGAAAAGAGAAATAGGCTTTGCTGTGACAAGGCAGAGATGCTTATCTTTGTAAAGAAAAACATGCATCTTACTAAGAAGTAGGCCAGAGATACAGCAGGTGACTTATGTGTCATTAATGTTCAGAAGTGGAGGTCCACTGTATGGGACTGTTTTTGTTTTATAAAGATGCCCCATGTTCCAGCCTGTGAGTTCTGAAACACTATAATGTTTTATTGTGTATGAGAAATACACAAGGTGAAAGATAGCCCTATCTTTGTATTTATGAATAACAATTTATTTATTTTCCACTCGTTTTTACATTTACACTTGATGTATTTTCATTTTTTACAAAAATGTTTTTTATTGGGCCATGAAAAAAATCTTCTCATTGAGTAAGTTTTTGTTTTATTCTGTATGAGAAATACACAAGGTGAAAGATAGCCCTATTTATGTTTGTATTTATGAATAACATAATTTATTTATTTTCTACTCGTTTTTACATTTACACTTGATGTATTTTTATTTTCACAAAAATATTTTTTATTGGGCCATGAAAAAAATCTTCTCATTGAGTAAGTTTTTGTTTATCAGGCTAAAACCACTCAAATAATTTTGTTGGGCAATGTAAGTACTGAAACAGTCTTTTCATTGATTAGTTAGCAGTCCAAGAGGGTTTTTGAAAGTTATTTTTCAGAAAAGAACTTGTTATGTGAACTAAGGTCATCTTAAATGTCAACCAGAAAGTGACATTAAAGGTCGTTTTTGTTTCATAAATTGGTCTGATTGAATTTGTGCTCATTCAAGGATATTGTGATGAAGAGCTGAAAGACTTGTATGTTTCTGTGGCACAAAAGAAGGAATAAATAACAAAAAAAAAACATCGGCCATCGGCCAAGTTGTTATGTTAAACATCGGTATTGGTATCGGCCCAGAATTTCACAATCGGTGCATCCCTAGTTTGTATGGTTCAGTTCTCAATAAATATCACATCATCACGATCATTTCCACTGATCATATTGCAACCGCAATTTCAGTATTGTAGTAATAGTATTGTATTGTATTTTGTTCCAGGTATTGAACAGAACACAGAATTTGTCGTTATTGACTTTTCTCAAAGCTCTGTGCAAGGTTACTCAGAACACTCAGAACAGAGTGTGGGTTTATTCTCCCTGGAACAAGTTTTCTTTGATTTTTAATGAATTATACAAAAAGAAAAGAAAAAAAATTGCAACTTTGTTTGCAATTTTTGCCTGCCCCCGCAATTTCATTGCAAAAAATGCCTAGAAACATCGCAACATGCATCATAGTTTTTCACAAATCCTGACAGTTTGTGTTTTTTATAATAATCCTGTAAAAGTTTAGTTGTGGGTAAAGAAATGAGACAAAAAGCATTGTGGGTAACATACCTGAAAGCATGCTAAAGAAAGTAAAGATGGAGGTGGGAACAGTGCGTTTGGTTCACAGAAGAGCGAGTGACATACTTGAATTGTGGCCTGTGCTGCTGAGTAACAGCCACATTGGTTTCAGCTGTCTGAACCCAGAGATAACATCAGATGTTTCAGCTCGAACTCTGGACTGAAAACCAGGATGTCTTCTTTCTCATCTCAGGCACAGGCTAAGAAACTGCCTACCAGTGTTATGTGATGGTCAGTGACCTGGAAACACATTTGGGTCTCGAGTAGCCTCTTTAGAGGTGGACCGGCAGCCCCGGCCAGAGTCTGGCTAAGCCGTGAATATTTGGATCCCGTCCAGTGAGTGCTTTCTCTCCAAGGCCTTTACAAAAACATGACCTATTTTACTGAGAAGGGGGACAAACAGCCTGTTCTTTTATTCCTGCCACGCTCGATTCGTGTCTTTTATTTCTCATTAAACCAACAATTTAAACACACTGACGAGCATTTTTATGCTTTGTGGTGTTTCTGAAATAGGTGTGATGCAGGTTTGGATTAATCAGTCGCCTTTTGTGTTGTTGATCAGCATCTTTTTGCAGCAGAAAACAGTTCAATATGATGACGACATTCAGCAGTCTGCTCACAGTGCTCCCTCCATCCCTGCACATGTTGGAGAATGGCCTAAATGGCCTTTGCCTAATAGCACATAAAAGTGAGTCACAAGATTTTCTGCACATGGAAAATTTTCCCACAGGACACCCAGCTCTCTGTGGCTCAGGCTGGATTACAGACGTGTGATTATGGCCCAGAGTGGCGTTTTCCCAGGACTTGGTTTGATTGTTTTATGTTATTATACCAGCAGCTTGCAAACACTGAAAATTAACAAACTAGTAAAAATGTGTTTATTTACAGCTGAGATAAGTATGTGTTTTACATACGGTAATGCGTCAGATGGCTTAAGAAAATCATCTGCTGTGTGCTGTTTTGTGACCAGCAGTGAAGTTGTGTTTTAGCAACACAGGGAAACATTTTTGTCATTTTCTATTGGCATTAATAACAGGTCAGTGGAGCAGTGCCATGGTGTTGTTTACACTGCAGCCACTTCTTAACTCCTGTACCAACATGCCCAGATGAGCAGAACAATTGTGGTTTTGTCATGCATATGCAACCATTTTCCCTGCTGGACCGTCCCAGGCTGCACGTAACACAAGCTAACACTTTATATGAAGCTCATGTCTAAAATGCATTATAAGCACATTAATAAGACATTAAAATGCCTTGAAATGCTTTATAAAAGTCTTTTTAAATGTTTATAATCATGCAAGACAACTTATAACAAGGATTATAAAGCATTATAAGTGGTGGATATAAAGTATTCCTAATGCTTTATAGCTCCATGCCAAGTGACAGCAGTGTTTGAAAGGAGAAACTGAGCACATTATAACTACCAAGACTTTAGCCAGTTGTAAAGACATAAAGAACTGCTGTAACTGATCAGGAACAGATTATAAATTCAAAGTTTCTGGAATGGAATAATGTCTTATAAACATCAATAAGATGCTATAGCATGACTTTGTCAGCTTCAATTCAAGTGACAGCACTGTATAAGATTATTAGTAATTGTGTGACGTTTATAAGACATTTTATTTCAGGAACTCTGTTATGACACATTAGAGCAGTTCTCTGTGTCTCTGGCTAAAGCTTTATGAATGCTGAACTTATAATACATTATGTCCGCCACTTAAAATACTTTTTAAACTTTGTTGTGATTTTGTCATATTGCATGATTATAAACATTTATAAATCATTTAATAAAGCCTTGTTAATGCAGAAATGCTGATTCAACTTGTTTACTGCAGTAAAAGTGAAAAAGTGCAGACTCTGAAATGTCCTCAAAGTATAAAAGTAAAAAGCTTGTCCTCTGAAGGACTGTTTCTGTGAAAAGCTAAATGAACCTCACCTTTTCTCCACCAGAGTCTCCCTCTGTCTCCCTCTGTTTTGTCTTGCTACGTAGTTTTTGGTCTTGCTACATTGTATTACGTCTTATGTCTTTTTTGATCTTGTTAGGTTGTTTTTTTTTTTTGTTACATCTTTTTTTGCCTTGTTACATGTTTTCTGTCTGTTATATCTTTTTTCTTTTTTGTCTTTTGTGTCATTTTCTTCTTTAACATCGTTTTTCATCTTGTTATTTCTATCATATGTGCACTGATGGATACACCAAGAAACTTCTGCGTCTTTTTTCTGTGTTGTTGTCTCATCCATTTAAAATGAATTCCGTCTTGATGTTGGGGAGCTGGTGTGCAATGAAAAAAATAAAGATAATCAATAATTCACCTCAAATGAATCAAAACTAAAGTAACAAACCAAGAAATAGAAAGTACAGATATTCGTGTCAAAATGTAGATGAATAAATACTCAAGTAAAGTACAGATACCTGAAAAATCTACTAAAGGACAATAACAAAGTATTTGTACTTAGTTACTTCCCACCTCTGGCCCTATGAATGTGCTTATAATGCATTATAGACAAAGAAAAGTGTTACCAAAAACACTAAGTGTCTGTGAGATGTGAGTGGATTCTTTGATAAGTGCAGGTTTTTACAGTGAGATTCTCATAACAGGTCACTTTAACAGACTTCATACAGTGAATTCCATCGTGACTTTGTTCTGGTTTAGAGAAGATCTGCAGCTTGAGTCATCCAGTGCCGTGGCTCTTCTCTCTTTTTGTTGGTCTTCTATTAAATGTGTTTCTCTGACATTTTCCTTTACACAACTGTTTTTGTACATGTTCAGTGCTCACCACATAGCAATTGTTTGTATACTTAAAGCCTCTAAAACATGTTGAGTCCTCGTCAAATATTTGCTGCGCTGATTTCTCTTGCATGTCTTGGATTCTTTACATACATGTTTACTTGCTAACAATCTTCTTCTTCCCTGCCTTTGCTGTCACATTGTTGTGTTTCTTGGGTTGGTCACAGAAATCATTTGTTCACAGTTTGTGACAGCGTGGTATAATTATAAGCACAGGGTGATCTGGGAGGAGCAGTGAAGTTTTCTCATATATTGCTCTCACTGGCAGGAGGTGACTGTGGGGATGAGTGAGTAACAGATCTCGGTGTTACCAGCAGTCCTTCCATTCACACAGCTTGTTCACATGTACAACCTGAAGATGAGTAGAAGAAAGCAGGTGCTGGTGTCTGTCATGTTGTGGCTGGAAGGTTGTATTCATATATTCTGTTGTTCCCGTCTGTGGCTCTCAGATGTTAGCCCATGTGTTCCTAATGAAGACATACATATTTAAAAACCGGTCATAAATTTGTAATGTCATTGAGTCAAAATCGACTACAGTTTGTGATCTTAGTAGACCCAAGACAAGTGGTTGATTAAAGGATGAATGTGTAATATATTGAAACTAATAAATCATAAAATGACCATGATGTGTCATCAAAGATCAAGGAAGCATGGTAAGTTTAAACACTCTCTTCACTTGACTTTGACGCAGCAGCTGCGGTGTCCATTTCACATTAATTAGAGTTCATATTAATGCTAGAATTTTAGTCAAATAAGTGAGTATCTGCTTATAAGTCATAAAAAATCATTAATAATCTTATAGAAGGAGTAGGTGTTTTTAACTGTTAAATTAAGTAAAATGTTAATGGAGTTTAGCAGCCAGTGAGACAGGCAGCCTCTTAACTCATCGTCCAGAGTGTGTTGTTACAGAGCAGTGGGCTTCGATAATGTGCTTAACTTTACATTGACAGACAGTTGATCAGTTATAAACGGCTGGCAACTCGTCCTCACTTGTTATTGTCAGTTTATAATGTTGCACACATCCTGCTCTCCTGCAGTGCTCCTGCAGCCATTTTCCAAGCAAAAAGGTCAAACATTGTCTGGTTTCAGTTTCTCCAGTGTGACGTTTTGGCCGTTTTTCTTTGTCATAAATGATTGTAAACTGAACATCTTTGGGTTTTGGACTGTTGGTTGGGCAAAACTAGACATTTGAAGTTGCGCCCTCAGGTATTGGGAAATTGTGATGGACATCGTGTTGTCTGACATTTTATTGACAAAATAATTTATCGACAGTTATTGGCAGACTAATCAATAATGAAAATATTAGTATGGTAATAAAGGAGAATGCCTCTGTTAGTTGTTGGCTTTAGTCTTTTAATGGGATTTTTGTAGAATAAGATAAATATAGAATATAACCAGACTTATCCTTTAAACCATATTATTACGATACACTTCTGAGTTCTGACAGAATTATGTAAGCATTTTACTTCACAAAGATGAATTCCACTTCTAAATAAAAGAGATATTTGAACTGAATTGTAAAAGGTAAATTATTGAGTTGCATTCACATGATGAATTTGTCTTGGAACTATCTCAGTTTCTATATCGATCACAATAACACTCAACATTCACACATACAACTCAGTCTGTTTTCTCATTTCTCTTCCTCATTCACAGCGCTCCGCTGTCTGTCCCCATACCATGTGTAAAATTGTCCACTGCAGTTCTTTGGTTCAGTAGATTTCAGCTCTTTACTGCATATTTGTGACTTGTTACTGACAGCAGCATTAACTAAAAGCATTTAAGGAGTGTAAAATGTGTGACCATGTGAATGCTTAACAACTGTTGCAGTGACCACATTAACTGTGTTCACAGTAATCAGGGCCATCTAGCTGGGCAAGCTAGTTAGCTTATCACATGGTGAGGCTAATTTCAGAATAATTAATACAATAAATGCACTTAACATCCACAAACATTGCAACATCATGAACGTAATGTTACAATGGCAGAGAAATAGCAGAGAGTGAGCATATAGACAAGGAAGCAGAAACAAATAAAGTTTCAAAATAAAGGTCTCTGAACATTAGAGCTGGTATCATTTAAAAAAACTACAATGCCAGTTCTCTTAAAGCAGGGGTGTGCAACCTGTGGCTCCAGATCCACATGCAGCTCTTTTTCCCCTCACTAATGGCTCCCTGCCCTGTCCCTTTGACAAAAAATTATATGGTTTCTTTTTTTGTTTTTGCTTTTATTGTTTTTTCTTGTAGAACTAAAGCGATTCTTGATGCAAAATAAAAAATGTTTAATATTTTGTCAGCTAAAATACATGTCATAGCCTGTGTCTATGGCTCGGCACCTTTACCTCTAAATTTCGGCAGTGGCAAGGCTTGAGTCTCCCTTTGCGAAATCCAAAAAAGAGATAAATCTCAAGGGAAATTAACAGTTGCAGCTCCAGACAGATTTGGCTCTTTTGAGAATACAGGTTGCTGACCCCTGCCTTAAAGTGATACCGACCACATATTAGCAAGAATCATGAAGGCTGGCACCTCAAGTTGTCCCGACAGAAAGATGTGAGGCTTATTAGAATTATTAGCATGTTAGAGTCTTCTTGCCCTCCTTGGTGAGTTCTACAACATGTTCCAAACATTGACTAACATGAGCACAAAAAGCTCTTCTGTACACAGCTGTAAACATGGCAAAATGAAGGAGGAATGATGTTGTCAGTGCTGTGAGGTGGAACTGTGAAATGGAGGAAAGGTCACTGTTGCTTTTTCTTTCTTTTTTAAGGATTTTCCAAACATGAGACAGCCAGTGTTGCATTCTTGTTCCTGCTGACATCACACATGTCGGGAAAGATTGGACAAGGAGAAACACAAAGTCTGTATGTCTTACAGCCAAGATGTTCCTGGTGACTGATTTCCCTGGTGACTAAACACAAATGTTAATTTAGACCAGTTGACTAACAGTAAGAAAACACTCTGAAAGCAGTTAACATTAAGAACAATTTATTGATTGATAATTTTAAACACTGTCTGTAGAAATACTGTGTGTGTTAAGAGCCATTTGAAGCCGTTAATCACAGTCTACAATCACCAAATCATATTTTAAATGCTGCTGAAATGTGTGACACTTTGTGCTGTGCAATATGAACATTACACATCAACCCACAAAACATGACAATAACTCACTAAATGCTTCAACTTTTCAAGACTGAACAGGATTGCAGAGTCTGAGGGTAAACAACATTGTTTACTTGCTGCCACACAGAGTGGCTAACATTAGCAGTTAGTTAGCAGATAGCAACATCAGGGTTGCATGGGCCATCGGGACATACACGCTGGGCGAGAGGGACTGCCGTCTGATGGGGCTGCAGCCCCGGGTAGTGGCGGGCAGCTGCATAACAGCCTAGAGGCAACAGTTAACTGGTATTGTACATGACTAAAATATTGATAAATAGTTAAACTGACTAGTATTTCTGGTGCAAACTAGCAAGGGTGGCAACGTTTAATCATATAGACTAATCACACACATCCACGTAATCTGACACAGTGACCATCATAACAGACAAAAATATTTTGTAGTCTGAACTCAGCATAAGTCAGCTGTAGTATAAAGTTGTGTTACAGGTGTTAAATGTACAGTAATTGGATTGAAGACCCAACTCTTGTGTGAACAGTAAACACTGAGTTAACCTGTGACAGTCGTGTATACAGTAAATGGGTTAAACACGTGTTCACGATCCCTGATCACACGCTGCCTGTGCTGAAAGTGTTATTAGAGCCACATGGAGTCAGCAATCATATGAGGTCTCGGTTTGTCTGCCTTGTCCAGCATGCGGCCCTCAGGGTTGGAAGTGGTGCCATGGAGCTGGGGGTGTACAAGCCCTAAGCCGGGGGCTCATTACCACAATGCCCCATTATAGCCTGTGGATTAAGGTTGTGATTAAACATAAACCTCATTTCCTCTTCCAGAGGCCAAATCAAACAGCCTGCATACAATTCCTGCATATATTCCCCTCGGTTTGTCCCTCGCTCTGTCACTTTCCACGCTAAGTCCTCAACTGCCTTGTGGGTACAACAAAATTTGAAATAGTACCATGTTTTTCTGCACAGTTGAGCCTCTGTGGATTTTAATGATTCTGTTTATCTATATTAGATCATCAAAATACATTGGCTCTGGGCAGTGGTGTTCAGGTCTGGTTTTTATGCTGGAATCCAAAAAGTTCTTCCCACGCTAAGAATCAGCTCGCTTGTCTAAAAAAATCAGATAAAGCAACACAGGATCCGGAAGACAAAACACTGTTAAAACACGTGTTATTTCTTGTTTCAGGAAATGCAACTGGTCAAATGTCAAATTCAGTAGCACAAGTGGATTTTTGTGTCCTCAGAGCTGTCTCAGTAAAATAACTGCAATGCTACACTCTTCCTTCTTTCTGCAACTCTATTTGTACACGATACTGTGATGGTTTGGACATTTTCGTGGTCATTTCCTGTTTTATTTTGTAGTATTGGTTTCCCTTGTGTGTCCTTGTTGCTTTTGCTTCCTGTCTTTGTCCTTTTCCCGCCCTTGGTTGACTACTGATTTGGTTCACCTGTTGTTGTCCACCCACCTGTGTTTGATTACCTCCCTGTCTATTTAGTCCCTGTGTTTCTCTTTGTCTTTGTCAGTTCGTCGCGTTGAGTTGGTGCTTCAGTTTCTTGTGTGTTCTCTAGTGTGTTCTCCAGTGTTTTTGGTTTTCTCCCTTTCTGGATGGTTTTTGTTTCACCAGTGTTTGTTGGATGTGTTTTTCCCCTTTTTGGATTTGGACTTCTGCCTGGCTCTGTTTTCTTTTGGATCCCTTCGTTCATGTAAGCCGGTGTTTTTTGTTACCTTTGTTTGTTACATTAAATTATCATTTGAACTTGCACCAGTGCTCCCGTCTGCATTTCTGGGTCCACCACCTCCAGAGTTATTCGTTGTCTTGGCATCAAACGTAACAGTACGAACTGACCTAAATCATGGACCCAGCAGACCTTGCACTGACCAAAACCATGGACCCCACAGACCTTGCACTGGCCTCAGAGGAGCTGAAAAGGGCCTGCTCTGAATTTGAGCAATTGAACTCAGCCATCAAAGGTTGCACAGATTTTAAGCGGAGAATTTTTGTGTATACTTTGATGGAAAAGACTCTTTTATCAAGGCCCAAGATTTTGTTTCTCCCTCCAATCACTCGGATCCTAACAGTGATTGCGGACTCAAAGAGAGAATTACAGGCTGACTTGGATTCTACCAATTTTGAGCTCAGCAAGGACTCGCTAAGCCACCAGCCTCCTGCTAAGCCAGCTCCTCTGCCAGCCAGTTCTTTGCCTGAACCTGCCCTAGACTCAATATCTGAGAAGCCCCCCAGACGCAAGCGTAGCTCTCGCCGACGTCATGCTTCTCAGCTGCCCAGCGTCCCCGAACCCCAGCTGCCCAGCGTCCCTGAACCCCAGCTGCCCAGCGTCCCCGAACCCCAGCTGCCCAGCGCCCTCGAACCCCAGCTGCCCAGCGCCCTCGAACCCCAGCTGCCCAGCGCCCTCGAACCCCAGCTGCCCAGCGCCACGGAGGCTCTGCTGCCCAGCGCCACGGAGGCTCTGCTGCCCAGCGCCATGGAGGCTCTGCTGCTCAACAACCCAGCCTCCCCATCTCCAGTCCCGGTGGGACCGCCGCCACCACCTCCTCTTCCGGTGGGGCCGTCGCCATCATCTCCAGTCCCGGTGGGACCGCCGCCACCATCTCCTCTTCCGGTGGGGCCGTCGCCACCATCTCCAGTCCCGTGGGACCGCCGCCACCATCCCCTCTTCCGGTGGGGCCGTCGCCATCATCTCCAGTCCCGGTGGGACCGCCGCCACCACCTCCTCTTCCGGTGGGGCCGTCGCCATCATCTCCAGTCCCGGTGGGACCGCCGCCACCACCTCCTCTTCCGGTGGGGCCGTCGCCACCATCTCCAGTCCCGGTGGGACCGCCGCCACCATCTCCTCTTCCGGTGGGGCCGTCGCCACCATCTCCAGTCCCGGTGGGACCGCCGCCACCACCTCCTCTTCCGGTGGGGCCGTCGCCATCATCTCCAGTCCCGGTGGGACCGCAGCCTACTCCCCTTCCGGCTGGGTCACCGCCACCATCTCCAGTCCCGGTGGGACCGCCGCCACCACCCCCCTCTTCCGGTGGGGCCGTCGCCATCATCTCCAGCTCCGGTGGGGTCACCGCGGCCATCTCCCCTTCCGGCTGGGTCACCGCCACCATCTCCAGTCCCGGTGGGACCGCCGCCACCATCTCCTCTTCCGGTGGGGCCGTCGCCATCATCTCCAGCCCCGGTGGGGTCGCCGCAGCCATATCCTGTTCCGGCTGGGTCACCGTCACCATCTCCTGTCCCGGTTGGGCCGCAGCTATCATCTCTTCCGGCTGGGCCGCAGCCATGTCCTGTTCAGATGGGGCCGCCGCAGCTATCTTCTGTTCCAGCTGGGCTGTCGCCATCGTCTCCTGTTCTGGCTGGGCCGCAGCCTCCTCCTGCTCCAGTGGGACTGTCGCCGCCTCCTCCTGCTCCGGTGGGACAGTCGCCGCCACCTCCTGCTCCGGTGGGACTGTCGCCACCACCTCCTGCTCCGGTGGGACTGTCGCCACCATCGCCTGCTCCGGCTGGACCGTCGGCACCTGCTCCTGTTCTGACTGGGTCGCAGCCTCCTCCTGTTCTGGTGGGATCATCAGTGACTCTTCCTGCTCCGGCTGGGCCGTCTACGTCACCACCGCAGCCCCTTCCTGTTCCTGCTCTGGCTGGGTCGTCTACATCGCCACCGCAGCCTCTTCCTGTTCTGGCTGGGCCGTCTACATCGCCGCAGCCACTCCTAGTCCTGACTGGGCCACAGTCACCTTCAGAGGGGACCTGCCTTCGTCTTCGCCAGCGCCGCCGGCCTTCAGAGGGGTCCCGCCTTCATCTTCGCCAGCGCCGCCAGCCTCCTGACGGGTCCCGCCTTCGCCTGTGGCTTCCTGGTCGTCCTCCCGACGGGTCTCGCCTTCGCCTGTGGCCTCCTGCTCGTCCTCCAGACAGGTCTCGCCTTCGCCTGTGGCTTCCTGCTCGTCCTCCCGACGGGTTTTGTCTTCGCCTGTGGCCTCCTGCTCGGCCCCCTGAGGGGTCTCGCCTACGTCTTCGCTGAGGCCTCCTGCTCGACCCCCTGAGGGGTCTCGTCTTCGCCTGTGGCCTCCTGCTCGGCCCCCGAGGGGTTTCGCCTTCATCTTCGCCTGTGGCCTCCTGCTCGGCCCCCCGAGGGGTCTCGCCTTCGTCTTCGCCTGTGGCCTCCTGCTCGGCCCCCTGAGGGGTCTCGCCTTCGTTGCCGGCCTCCTGCTCGTCCTCCTGAGGGGTCTCGTCTTCGCCTTCGCCGCCGGCCTCCTGCTCATCCCCCTGAGGGGTCTCGCCTTCGCCGCTGGCCTCCTGTTCGTCCCCCTGAGGGGTCTTGCCTTCGTTGTCGACCTCCTGATCGGCTCTGCTCCCCTGGGTGGACTTCAGGCCATCCGCCTGAAGTCTCCGGCTCCGCCTCTGCCCTGCCTCCAGGCCGCCCGCCTGAGGTTTCCGGCTCCGCCTCTGCCCTGCCTCCAGGCCGCCCGCCTGAGGTCTCCGGCTCCGCCCCTGCCCTGCCTCCAGGCCGCCCGCCTGAGGTCTCCGGCTCCGCCCCTGCCCTGCCTCCAGGCTGGCCGCCTGAGGTCTCCGGCTCCGCCTCTGCCCTGCCTCCAGGCCGCCCGCCTGAGGCTTCGACCTGGCCCCTGCCCGTCCATGGGTTTTACAGACTTATGGACCCTGCCTTTTGTTGTTGCCAGGCTGTGCACCTGAGCATAGTGACGCCTTTGTTTTGTCCCTCCTCCAGACCCCCTCCACCCACCCAGTTCCTTGTGGACCCTTGTGACTTTGTTTTGGACTTGTTTTTGGGACGTCTGGGATCCGTCCCTTAAAGGGGGGGTACTGTGATGGTTTGGACATTTTCGTGGTCATTTCCTGTTTTATTTTGTAGTATTGGTTTCCCTTGTGTGTCCTTGTTGCTTTTGCTTCCTGTCTTTGTCCTTTTCCCGCCCTTGGTTGACTACTGATTTGGTTCACCTGTTGTTGTCCACCCACCTGTGTTTGATTACCTCCCTGTCTATTTAGTCCCTGTGTTTCTCTTTGTCTTTGTCAGTTCGTCGCGTTGAGTTGGTGCTTCAGTTTCTTGTGTGTTCTCTAGTGTGTTCTCCAGTGTTTTTGGTTTTCTCCCTTTCTGGATGGTTTTTGTTTCACCAGTGTTTGTTGGATGTGTTTTTCCCCTTTTTGGATTTGGACTTCTGCCTGGCTCTGTTTTCTTTTGGATCCCTTCGTTCATGTAAGCCGGTGTTTTTTGTTACCTTTGTTTGTTACATTAAATTATCATTTGAACTTGCACCAGTGCTCCCGTCTGCATTTCTGGGTCCACCACCTCCAGAGTTATTCGTTGTCTTGGCATCAAACGTAACAGATACATCATTGTCTCAGTGAGTCTTGGGATATTGTCAGCCAACTTACTATCCAAAGTGACATGTTAACTGTGGGGATTTGTTCCTGTCTGATGAGTTTTCTTTGTTTCTGAACAAAACCTCAGCTGTTTGATTTTCATGTAAAATGTGTCATGATATTTAGTATTTCTGGAACAACTCTAAAGGTCTCAGTATGCTTTAAACTTCTCATTCAGGCCCTCTTTTGCATTCTTCCCACAACTACCTCCATCATTTCTGTGTGCACAGCCGAGCGCAGTACCATGCATGTCAGTACCATACATTTTTTGCTTTATGTTCCACCTTTGAGTGCAGCCATATGGACAAACTAGTATACTTGAAGCAAACTGAGCCCTTTAGGTTTCTCTGTAGGAAAGAGTTTGTGCTTCCACCTGTGGTTTCTTGATCGTTGCCCCACTTTGCCATTGAAACCCACTTTGGAGCTCAGTTATTAACAGAATCCTGAGTTCTTAGCTCAAATCAGAGGATGCTCTTTCTATGTGACATAAAACCAGATGATGCAGAAGATAGTGCTGACACTGGTTGGGTCATCTCCAGCAGTTCCATGACCATGGAAAGCAGAGGTTCATTTCTCGGCGGATTTGTCATCTATGAAGGTCAAAAGACACATTTAGCCCTCACGCCCCCTGTGACAATGAAAGGGGCATTTTCATGCATGCTTGATTAAATGTGTTGGAGTTTAATCAGCGTTGTGTAGTTCCTGGTCCTCAGCTTAGCAGTGGCAGAGAGTGGCAGCGTCTGCCTCTGGATGCTTGAAGATATGGTCCCTGCTTGCATTTTCTAGGGCATTTTCACAAGGGATATTGGGGCTAAATTTGTTTTTTCATATATGACAAATCTACTGAGAAATGAAGCTTAGCTTTCCCTGGTCATGGAATTGCTGGAAATGACCCAAATCAAGTGTCATCATAATACGTTATAGAACATTTTAGAAAACAATGTTTCCATATACAAGACAGATACCTGTGTACCAGTGTGAGTCTGTCCATCTGCCACTTTGGTCCAGACCAAAATAACTCAACAACTACTGGATGGATTACCATCAAATTTTGTAGGTGGGCATTTTTCGTTGTTATTAAAATACTTCCACAGCTATTGCTTTCATCTAGTGCTTTCAACAGGTTACAATTTCATTGTATTCAATACTTAGTTAGCTTGGTTTTTGACCAAATATCTGCAAAGCTATTGACATTCTCATTAACCTCAGCTGTCCTTTGTGTTTAGTGTTGCTTAGCAAATGCTAACACACTAAGATAGTGAACTGTAAACAAACTCATATACTTGTGTGCATACAGTTAGGCCCAGAAATATTTGGACAGTGACACAGGTTTCATGATTTGGGTTCTGCATGCCACCACATTGGATTTGGAAATGAAACAACTGAGATGCAATTGAAGTGCAGACTTTCAGGTTTAATTCGAGGGGTTGAACAAAAATATCCTATGAAACGTTTAGGAATTGCAACCATTTTTCTACAAAGTCTCCTCATTTCAGGGGCTCAAAAGTAATTGGACAACTTAACATTACCATAAATAAAATGTTCATTTCTAATACTTTGTTGAGAATCCTTTGCAGCCAATGACTGCCTGAAGTCTGGAACCCATGGACATCACCAAAAATGCTGGGTTTCCTCCTTTGTGATGCTTAGCCAGGCATTTACTGCAGCTGTCTTCAGTTGTTGCTTGTTTGTGGGTCTTTCTACCTTAATTTTTGTCTTAAGCAAGTGAAAAGCAGGCTCGATGGGGTTGAGATCTGGTGATTGACTCGGCCATTGCAGAATATTCCACTTCTTTGCCTTAAAAAACTCTTGGGTTGCTTTTGCAGTATGTTTTGGGTCATTGTCCATCTGTACCATGAAGCGCTGTCCAATCAACTTTGTTGCATTTGGCTGAATCTGAGCTGAAAGTATATCCCTATACACTTCAGAATTCATCCGGCTGCTTCTGTCTTCTGTCACATCATCAATAAACACTAGTGACCCAGTGCCACTGGAAGCCATGCATGCCCATGCCATCACCTTGCCTCCACCATGTTTTACAGAAGATGTGGTGTGCTTTGGATCATGAGCCGTTCCAAGCCTTCTCCATACTTTCTTCATCCCATCAGTCTGGTACAGGTTGATCTTAGTTTCATCTGTCCAAAGAATGCTGTTCCAGAACTGGGCTGGCTTCTTTAGATGTTTTTTGGCAAAGTCTAATCTGGCCTTTCTATTTTTGAGGCTGATTAATGGTTTGCACCTTGTGGTGAACCCTCTGTATTTGCTCTCATGAAGTCTTCTCTTTATGGTAGACTTTGATACTGATACACCTACTTCCTGGAGAATGTTCTTCACTTGGGTGGATGTTGTGAAGGGGTTTTTCTTCACCATGGAAAGGATCCTGTGGTCATCCACCACTGTTGTCTTCCGTGGACGTCCAGGCCTTTTTGAGTTCCCGAGCTCACCAGTGCGCTCTTTTTTTCTCAGAATGTACCAAACTGTTGATTTGGCCACTCCTAACATTTCAGCTATCTCTCTGATGGATTTCTTCTTTGTTTTCAGCCCAAGGATGGTCTGTGTCACTTCTATTGAGAGCTCCTTTGACTGCATGTTGTGGGTTCACAGCAACAGCGTCCAAATGCAAATGCCACACCTGGAATCAACTCCAGACCTTTTACCTGCTTAATTGATGACAGATTAACAAGGGAATAGCCCATGCAGCCCATGAGATAGCTTTTGAGTTAATTGTCCAATTACTTTTGGTCCCTTGAAAAAGAGGCGACTACATATTTAAGAGCTATAATTCCTAAGCCCTTCCTCCAATTTGGATGTGAATACCCTCAAATTAAAGGTGAGAGTCTGCACTTTAAGTCCATGTTGATTATATAACTGTATCTTGAATATGTTTTGGTAAACAGCTAAAATAACAAAACTTGCGTCAGTGTCCAAATATATATGGACCTGACTGTATATGGCCCTTTTCCGCACACAGAGCTGGTCTGGCTCGACTTGTTTGACTCGGCCCATCAGCCCCAGCAACAGCAGAGGTTTGTATTTGTATTACAGGGCTGCCTGCTTGAAGGTGTGTCTTTACCTGAAGACGAGCTTGTGGAGGCTTGAGTCGAGCGGCTGTTAAGCGGCGGATAAACTGTTCATACACGTCTCCGGGATAAGCACACTATTTCCTTAAATTCTTCACAATAAATGTCTGAGTATCACAACGCTTGCTAGTTTGAGGGCAAGAATGGAGGCTCGTCGCTGGTTGGCTGCGGCCGGCCATATGTCACCACAGCCCGCTTGGAGGAGGTCCGGGCTCACTTTGGCCCCACTCCAGAGTAGGTCCATCTCGGGTGCGGCTCGGCGCAGCTCGGCACGATCAAAGTGGCAACGGAAATGCAAATCAGCGCGGCAAAGCTTGACCCGGCACGGCCAAAAGTGCCAGTGGAAAAACCCCACTATAAACTATTGTTTAGATACTGCTACCCCAGATCCTGACAAGACCAGGTCCAGATGAGTTGAAGTTAAAATGAGATCAGACAGCAGATGGACATATATACACACAGAGAGAGCACTAGATTTTTATTGAGCACTTTTCTAGGTACTCAAAGATGCTTTTCACAATAAGTTACATAAGTGATACCAGTACAGTCCTGTCAGCATGTGTGGGAGAGACGCTTTCAAGTCATGATTTGTGTCAATGAATTACCTGAAATTAGAGCCTTTCCCTGTGAGTCTCTGAACTGGTTTCAAGACCCCAAGGCATTTACACAACTTTACTTACTCTTTGAGTGTGACTTTGGTTCACATTGTTATCTGACTACTAAAATCACTTATGGCAGGCTTTTGTTTTTCCACAGCATTTGTGCGTCTGTCATTCAGTTCTCTGTTTTACTCAATTACTAAGCAAGCAAATAAGATGTTTTGTCTTTGATGCATCTGCAAAATAGGACAAATGTGGTGCCAAAAAGCAAAATGCAGACAGAAGAACTGAAGGTTGATGGGGGAAAGTTGATTCCAATAATTGTGGATATAAAATTGAAACATTACTGTATTGCACATGAGTTTAGGATCTGAACATGTGTGGTGTTTTTCTCTACATGTTACAGGAGGGGAAGTTCAGTAAGGGTCATGATAGCCTGTACAGCTAAATAATTAGCCGACCAGCAGTGTGCAGCCTGTTACAGTCGCTCCTGATCGTTTTTTCTCTATTTTCCTAACTTTAGCTATCCTCCTTTTTATGATTGCCTGACTTTTTGTAAGCAACTTGCCATTATTGTGACTGTGTACATCCCTCCCTCTGCCAACCCGACGTCGGCGTGTGACGTCATTCACTCCGCCATAGCCCGTCTCCAGACTCAACACCTGAGTGCATTCATCACCATCTCATTTTTACACTAGTATGTTAACCACTGCTGTATATATTTGTACATATTGCTTTATATAATATGCTGTACATATTTTTAATATTTTATTTTTATTCCTTAAAATTTTATCTCGACATAATATTTCTATCTTAATTTCTATATTTTACTTATATTCTAGTCTTTCTTGAATGGGTGCAACTGTAACACTAACAATTCCCCCCGTGGATCAATAAAGTATTTCTGATTCTGAATCTGATTCTGATAATTCATTCAGTGGGTGGGATTCAGTGTAGATTGTTTCAGTTGTGTACCACCCTGCAGACATGGGGCCTGTCTAAAGGGCATGATCGATTATGGATGGTCTGTGATGGGTCAGCAAATGGCATAGTGTTGAATGGAAGTGGGTGAAGCCAATGAGCCAGTTACAAAGACAAAGAGGCGCTGCTTTGAATGATGCAGCACAGTGTGCAGCGGTAGCCAGAATGAAGTCCTCCATTATGCAGCTGTCTCACTGCTAACCTCCATTAGGCCTTCAGCTGCTGTTAGAGCCGGGGGCTCACTCATAAATGAAAAGACAACAACAGAAGTTTCCATTCTGCTCCTTTGAAGCTGCTACACTACATCAAACTCATTTTAAATTAGGACACCTAATTGCTGGATTTCTACGAAGAGTTTGCTGTTCCCTTTGGAATCACACTGTATCATGTTTCACCAGAGAGCGCTCTTACACATGGTGTTGATTGATCTTATGATCAATAAATATAATGACCAGTGGTAGAAGGAGTATTGAAAATCAGTACTGAAACTCAAATAATTTCTCAAGACTAAGTAAAAATACTGGCGTTAGAAATATACTTAAGTAAAATGATGAAAAGTATTCATCTCAAAAATTACTCAGAGTATTAGTTACTTTTTAAACAATTTTTAACCTCTGTTCTGCTCTACAAACTAGGGCTGCATATTTTGTGCATTGTCCTTAGCAATAATTGAAACCACTAACAATCAATAAATCATTAATAATTTATAGGACACAAAACACTTCTTTTTTTCTCATTTTCATTTGTTTCCTTGTTTAACAAATGGCTCTGGCAGACAAAACAATGTCAAATGAGGTGCAATTACTGCGATTTCTTGACTATTGATTAAATATCCATGATTTCGTTTTTAATTGGTTAATATCTTAACAGCAATGAATCAGTGAATGATTAATCATCAACGTCCTTACTCCGAACCTGTGCTGCTGCTGCATTTACTTTTGTTTTTAGTTTGTATTTGTTTGTAATTTTTGAATGAAAAATTAGTTAAAGGATGAATTAATTGTCAAAATAGTTTAATGGCGTCTTTGCTCCTCTCTGACAGTAAACTGAGTTGGGACAAAACAAGACATTTGAGGAGACCATCTTGGACTTTGGGAAACACTGATTGAAACTTTCTACCATTTTTGGACATTTTATAGACCAAAAAACTAATTAATAAATTGAGAAAATAATCAACAGATTAATTGACTATGAAAATAATTGCTAGTTGCAGCCCTACAGAGAGAGAGGAACTCCTGTTAGTTTGGGTTGTTATTACATCAATATCATATCAGCACAAATTTCAAGCAAACTGGGCTACAACATCTACAGAATGTCAAAAAAATAGTGCAAAATGTCCACCCCAGTTTTTGAAGTCCAAGGTGATGTCTTTAAATGTCTCATTTTATCAGCCTAAAACCCAAAGATATTCAGTTTAATATGGTAATAAATAAAGAAATGGCCATAGTTGTGAGGCTGAAAACAGCATTTTATGACATTGGAGCATGAAACATTACTTTAACAATTAATCAATTAATAAAATGGTTTTAATAGTTAAATTCTTTTTCATCACTTGTCAGTATCAAAGTAATCCAGTGATAATTGTCTGTACATCCATTAGAGGTAAAAACAAAATTGATTCACTTAAATAACTTACTTTAAATGGATTTTTTAACTGGCAATTAGTCCTTTAGCTCAAAGATAACACATAATGGGAATTATCATTAACACTGACAAAAATTAGTATCATGATCACGATAATATTATCTTATGTGATGTTTCTTTGGAAATACCACTCATGACGTAACAGTATTTAGATGTGTATGATTATCCTATGTACTGGTATTAATGTTTGTTTCCAACAATATTCACACGCAGAGAAATCCATAATTTATTTGAGGTAATGGAAGGTATTCAAGGTAATTGTGGGACAACACAGAGAACACAGGATACGGGTACCTCAGAGTGTGAGGAAGAAAGTCAGTGAATGTGACTAAACGTCAGGTGAATAAAACTTTAATATTTTCCTCAGTCCCATGAGCACAGAGTCCTGCACTGAGCTCGTTAAATATGCATTATTTAAAGAATGTTCACAATTAGGTATTGAATTGGAACCCAGCTCAGCCAGAATAATTTTAATGCTGTCAATTTGCCAAAATATAAACAAATATAAGATAAAAATGGAGCAAAGTTGTGGCCCACAGCTTGACTCACTTCCTGTTTACATCCCCAAAGCATCATTTGTTCCAAAATTTGGCTCGATATAAAAGAAGTGGATCACCAAAGTAATATTATTTATCCTCTGCGTACAATGAATGTATTTACAAAATATCCTGCCCTATTGTGATAATAGATATTTCACTCTGCATCAAAGCGCTGGCCCAACACAATGACATCTTTATTCTTTTGAAATGTTATTCTCCATGCTTGTTTTTTTTTTTCATTTGTCCATCAGGATGTAATAAAAAACATGTCAGATTATTTTTTCCAGTGATATATGATTAACAGAATCAGACAAAGAGCTAATCAGCTCATGCTGTTAAGAGGATTACACACTGCCTGGATACCAGTCAGCTACCAGTTCAGTTCACACACAGTTTTATACTGTATGCACAGGGCTGCTGACTCATATCCACACTGCGGGGTGTTATTATTTATGTGGAACACACATAGCTTTCTTTAACATGGTGTCTCCTCTAATATTCTTTGAATACATACACTAATGGTTAACCAACAGTATACAGTAGATATGAACATTTTCACTCATTTTCCATCAATACCGGCATATTGAAACAGATCAATTGTTGGATGTCTCATTTTAGATATTAGTTACTCTTTGTCTTTTATGTGTATCCATGCTGTAAATGAATTAACTCACAATACTCAGGGTTTGCATAAGAACCTCCAAATGGCACGTGTTTCATTACCCGTCTCATTATTTCTTGTCATTTTGGCTGCAATACAGGATCAGTTTCATGTCTGTGTTTGAGAACAGAGGACACACTTTGCACATCATGTAAAAAAAACACTGTTGTATTTGAGAGCCTCAGGGTCAGTTTTGTAGATTTTGTCAATTTGACATGAATCATAACTTCAGCTGCTATTTACGGGCCACTGCACTGAAGGAATTTGCACTTTGTCCCTTTTACCTTTTCCAAACCAAATTCAGTCATTATCTACTCACCCTCATGCTGACTGAAGGTCAGGTTTAGTTTGTTAGTCCACAAAACACTGCTGGAGTTTCACAGGAAAACAGAGTTACAGAATCTCCCAAACAATGGAAGTGAATGGTGACCAGTTTTCAGATGTAAGAAAACAACAGAATAAACTTGAAAGATGTCATTTCCACCATGTTTTTAGCCTGAATCTTCACTGTGGATCTTTAGCTTGGACCCACGTTCACCTGTGTGTGCACACCATCTGAACTGGGTGTGTGTACTGTGACAGTGTGGGGGGGCTTTAGGAGACTTGGATTACAGTAGACAAACAGTGTGGAGGTATTTTATGAGGTTTTTAAAAACTGGTCATCATTCACTTCCATTGTTAGGGAGATTCTGCAGCACATTTTTGGGTGAACTAGCTTTTTAACGGTTTTCTTCAGGAGAACAGAGCTGCAACGATTAATCAAATAATCAATTATTTATCGATTATTAATTAATTATAAATCTGCAACTATTTTTTATTTTAAAAAAGTCTTTCTCTGATTCCTCCTTCTTAAATGTGAATATTTTCTGGTTTCTTTACTCCTATCTGACAGTAAACTGAATATCTTTGGGTTGTGGACAAAAAAAAGACATTTGAGGACATCATCTTGGACTTTGGGAAACATACATCAACAATTCTTTACCTTTTTCTGACATTTTATAGACCAAACAACTGATCAGTTAATTGAGAAAATAATTAACAGATTAACGGACTATGAAAATAATCAATAGTTGAAGCCCTACAGAAGAACACTTGCTCCTGTGCTCCTGTCAGTTTGGGTTATTACATCAGTATCATATTAGCACAAATTACAAGAAAACTTGTTGTGCTTACACACAAAACTGGCATTAAATTAAAAATCTTCTCACATGTTCTCATGTTGTATGATTTATCTTTTCAAAATCATTTCAAAATGATCCCCTTCTAAATTATTCCCACATTTCTGTCGTGTCTTCCAGCTGTTACGAGAACTGAAACACCCAAATGTGATTGCCCTGCAGAAAGTGTTCCTGTCCCACAGCGACAGAAAGGTTTGGCTCCTCTTCGACTATGCTGAACATGACCTTTGGGTGAGTATCGCTGTGTGTAACAGCACACGTGTGTACATGATGTCACCTGATATTTACAAAATACAAATTTAGCGTGTCACTAAACACCTACAGTATATCTCCCTCGCTATCACTGGCAGCAAACCTGACGACCCCCCACTGAAAACATTTCCTGATGTTTAGATGAATAAGATGAAGAGTCGGGATGAACTAAATTGTCCTCAGAGGTACAGTTACAGCGCTGCCAAGCAAAGGAATTGCTGCAGTTTGACCATTACTTTTTCACATGTAGCTTTATCGTTACCTTCAGGGCATGTCTAACAACATCAAGAAGTGCTTTTCTCCTTATAAAACCAGTAACACCGGTGATTGTCCAGTCGATGAGAATTTGGATGGAAAAATCATATCGACCAATCGATCAGCCACCTGACCAGAAGATGTACTTTTGCTGCAACTTCTCATTTATTCCTGAATAAATCCTGTGTTGCCTGGTTCCAGACCTTCTCTCTTTGTAATATTTAACAGCCAACATCCAGTTCTCTGCCAATAATCTGTCGGTACTAAATCTTTCAAATTTACCACTTAGTAGGGTAGCCAGTCAGGAGATGCTGTTTTCTTCCAAAAATGGACAAATGTGTCTGATAAATTCTACATGTTCATCTTCCTGCTGCTGTTGACTTCCTACCCTTGTATACTGTAAACTTGTTTTCTATCCCACCAGCTGCTTAGAAGGTTACACATTAAAATTAAAATGCAGATAAATCACAGAATTGTAGTTTATCTCATGTCTCAGGCCCCACCAGGACATGGAGATGCTGTGTTCTTGTAAATGTTGTAGCTCTGCTGTCAGAGCAGGCAGGGCATGCTTCACTCCACAAGCACAACTGAGGTGAAATGTCTCTCTGCCTCATAGCACATCATCAAGTTCCATCGTGCCTCCAAGGCCAACAAGAAGCCCATGCAGCTGCCCCGAGGGATGGTGAAGTCTCTGCTGTATCAGATTCTGGATGGGATCCATTACCTCCATGCCAACTGGGTGCTCCACAGGGATCTGGTGAGCAGCTATATTAGCTTCACTGCTCCACTTTCCCTTTACAGACACACGCTTCATCTTGGAGCCGTTTCCAAAGGCAACACCAGTATAACGTCACAGAAACTCTGTTACCCAGGAGGGGGTAGTAGCTTTCTTGTAGTAGGCACTGGACCACTTGATATAAATGGAAATAACTAAAAATACAATGACCAGACCACAAAAAGCTTTGTGTGTATGGTCTGCTTTAAGTTTTATAAGTTACAGTTGTTCAGGGTTGTTTCAGAAGATTTTACAACATGAAGTCTGGGTTGCATTTAGATTAAAGGATTAGTTCACCCCAAGTCAAAAATACACATTTTTCACCTGGCCTGTAGTGCTGTTTATCCATCTAGATATTTTTTGTGAGTTGTAGAGTTTTGCAGATATCTGCCACAGATGTCTGCCTTCTCTACAATTTACTGGGACTAATTGGCACTCGGCTTATGGTGCCCAAAGCACCAAATTTGAAAAATTCAAAAGCCGTGTCCTCTTTCCTAGTTACTCAAGATAATCCACACACCTTGTTGTGAGTAGTTTCATGTAGGAACTACTCTCTCTTTGTGAACTGCCCCTTTAAAGATCTCACTTCAGAAACCTATTTGTGACATTACAGATTCTGCAGCCACGTCTATGCTTTTTAGTGAGTTCTACTTGAACTGCTAAGTCGAAATTTCCAAGTTCCCAGTCGGAAATTTCAACTGGAACTTTTCTGACTTGGAAAGTTGGAGGAACCTCACCAACCTTGACCTCAAAATTCAAAATGGCTGCTCTGCACATCAACTGTAAGTAAAAGCTGTAGTAATATTGTCACAGTTCTGCAGGCCCAGTTTGCCTTGCTCAGTTCCCCAGCTCTCCCAGTACTTTTCCATTCACCAGTTACCTGTTACAAGTATACTGTTTATTGACACTTTTTCTCATTAAGTCAGTTAAATCAGTTGTACACACAGTACTGTCCATATTCTATCTGTGGAGATGTTGTTATGATTAGGGATCGGCCGATATTGTTTTTTCAGGGCTGATACTGATGCCAATTACTAGAAATCAAGAGGACTGATAACTGATATTTAGAACTGACACATGGAGTGAAAATGAAAATTTTGGTGTAAAAATTTAGAATAACACACCAGAGATTAAACTGAAGACAGTCTACTGTTTGTTGCTTTTCGTATACTGTGAAAGTTAGCAATGAAAAGGCCTTCGAGTTTTGAAGAATAACACAAACTCTAACGCAAGACTTTGTTGACATGTCGCTTGTGCCATGTGACCAATCAGTGGGCAGGACATTGCTACAGAGCCCAGAGTGGTGACTTCAGACAGACAGACGTCTGCATCAGAGCCAAAGTAGTGCAGTTTAAAATTAATTTATTTTATTGGCCATTGGAGGAAAAAATGGCCGATATGGATAATTGTAAAAATGCTATCAGCCAATATTATCGGCCATTATCCAATAATCAGTTGACCTCTAACTATGATTGATGTTTGTACGTGAAAATACCACGCAAGATCAAAAGAGCAAGCACAAGAAAGGATTTCCTGGCATCTGTCTCAGTTTTTGCAACTTACTGGAATGTGGTCAACACGGGTGTGACATCATTGTCCTATTAGCCTAATATCCACTGACTTTTACCTTTAGCACTGCGCTCACAAGTTAGCTCACAAGTTAGCTAGTTTGCTAATTTAGTGCAAAGATATTAATGTATTCTTTCCGTAATTTTATTTTTGAATGTTACTAAGGTTGTACTAAGGACTGGCACTGCCGTGGTTATATTGCCTTGTTGTCTATATATCCATTGTTCAATAAAGTACTGATAATGTTAACATTAATAATAAATTAAACACAAAGCCGCTCAGTTTTTCTCTGAGCTGCTACTTATGCTAACATTAACTTCTTTTGGCTTGGTTGCAAATCATGTGTTTTATGTAAAAATAGTAGGGACGTGACCAAACCCAAAACTCACGGTATGAATAATACTGCGATAAAAAGTCTAGATACAATATTTGTTGCAATATTAAAAAACAAAGAAAAATGATGATTTGAAAACTTTCCTTTATTAAATAATAAATCTGGTGTGTACAGCATTTTTTGCTCCTAGAAAACCTAGTTTTTCCTTTTAACTTAAAGTGTGTTTGTTTTGCTTCTTTAATAGAATAAAATAAAAGTAGCAGCCATGACCTAAGCATGTGCAGAAAATTGGCATGAATTGTCTTTGACAATAAATGTTTGAATTATGTCAGTCAGTAGCAGTCCTTTTATATAATAAAATGATTATAATTAACCATGTAATATCACTGTAGATATTGTCACGGTCTGCTACAGTATTGAGGCATTTTTTATTGTGATACTCGATATATGACATCCATAAAAAAATCCTGAAATCCCTAAAAATGATGATATTGAAGCAGTATTTTTCCATGAAACCCTAAAGTTCATAGTGTTTGTTGAATTCTGTTGATATCTCAGTCCCTGACACTAGCTGTAAAGCTATCTAAAGAAGAGATTGTTAGTCTCTCTCTCCCACACTTGTCACAGTGAAGGGCTCCAGCTAGCAGCTTTGTGTTATGTCAGTGTAGGTGTTGTTATGTCTCGGTGTGCTGTATTATTATGACTCTGATGTCTGGAGGGGTTTGATTGTGATGCCTGAGGAGCAGAACGTCCTGCACTCTGAATGTTGTGTGACTCTTGTCTACCCTTTAACCTGGCTGCAACACGCTGGTGGTTCCTGTGAGATTCTCTCCACCTCGGTTTTCCCACAGTGCTTTGGTTAGATGGAGGTTTCATTCTCTGTAGCTGTGAGTCAGACTGGAGCCAGAACACAGGGCTTCTCATTGTGTGTCTTAAAGTCTCTGTTAAGATAGCAGAACAGGAGGAATCAAATCAAACTCGTTGTGTGTTCACAAGAAAAATGGGTCCATTTTGCAACTCATTGAAGTGTTGCATTAAATTTCATCACCACAGTCTTGGTTGGCTAATTTTAGCAAGGATTAGCTCACTAACAGGCAACTCCTATCTGGTCTATTGTATCAGTAACAACAATCTGTTTGGTCATTCCTCTGCTAACGCAAATGTTACTTTGGTGGAAATGATGATAGATAAAAGAAATGAGACATTTTGTGAGCTGAAGTGGGCATTTTAGAGCTGCTGCTTTACTTAGAATATTGTGTTAAAGGCAACATGTAAGTTCAAAACAAAATATAGAGATGTTGGCCATTTAACATTTTATAGCTGGACTGGATATGTGTTGCAGATATCAGTAATTCATTTCTTCTTAGTCCAAAAGAATGTTTCACATATTCATATCATCATTCTTACCAGGACAAATGACATCACTTCTGCCATTCATGTGTATTCTTTTGTACTTTTAATTTTAGATATTCACAATTGTATTTTTTGATAGAAAAGAAAGGAAGTAATAGAATCTCCAGTAGATAGCTCCTGTTTCAGATTTCTACAATCCAGTTACTAGTCATAATTTTAATTTCAGGTATACAAAATGAAAAAAAAAAAAAAAAAAAAAAAACTAACACAGATCCACAATACACTTGTTATGGAAGCCCATTTTCGCCACTGGCAGAAAAAAATATCCCCATGGTAAGTCATAATTATGAAATAAGAAGTCAGAATTATGACATAAAAAGTCATAATTATGAGATGAAAAGTTGAAATTATGACTAATTATGACTTACCATGGGAGTATAACTTTTGTTTCAGTGGCAGCTTTCATAATTTGTCTGTAATTGCATTTTTACTAGTCATAATGCCAACTGTGGATATCTTTAATTACATTTTTAATAGTAAAAATGTATTTTTGGATGTTTAAAATTACATTATGGATAACTGAAATGGTTTATCATAATTTATATATAAATATCATCTTGCAATATAATTTCTACTAGTAAGAATGTTATTGTGAATATCTTCATTTACAATTCTGACTAATGGGAAATACTATCATGGATATCTAAAGTTAAATCACAGACAGGATTGTGCTTTGATTAAATGTTAGAGTGGCTTCTCATAGACCCTCCACTTAGTGGGAGTAATAGTTTGCTACTGGAAATGTTATGTCTTCTCGAAAATAGCTATGCTTCACAAACCCTACACAAAAGATGTTGTTAAACTAGCAGAGTTGGTACTGGTTGCATAGTTACTCCTAACACTGCATATAGGCAACCTGAGACACTGAACACACCCTTGTATTGTTTAGAGGAACTGATAAGAGACATCTGATAGGCTGAACATAATTCCCTTTTGAAAGAAAAGAGGGAGGTCTCTGGAGCCCTGTCAGAGTACTCCAGAGATTCAGCATGACCCTCCTATAAAACTGTCAGACTCATGTCATGACATGGATACCAGAAAAAAAATATCTTTGAGCACCCTTGCCCAGACGATTCAGCTAGGGCTGATCAGACCTCAGCTGTTCCCCACAAATCTGCTGTATGGATGCGCAACACAACTTGTTCAGCTGTCCGTCAGTCAGTGATGGTCCAGGAGGTGACACTTGAGCACCTGGTCATGCTGCCACCAAGCGGCTTTCACCCAAAGCCTTTGGGCAATAGATCAGAATGTGCTGGAGGGATCCTGTCCTTTGGCATAGAAGCTGTTGTGGTGACTCAGCCATGCCCCAGTGGAGCAAGTTGGATGGACTGGGGAGGATGACATAGACTGCCCAGACTAACAACTTGACACGATGTGGTTTGACCTGCTGCAGGTTGACTCAAAGTGATCAGGATGAGTTTACACCTTTCTTCTCCCTGTACCTTGTCATAACGATGTCTTGGATAGATTCCCAGGCCTGTTCTTCCCCTCACCACTGTTTCAGCTAAGAGTTTATGGCTCAAGTCACATCACTTAAGGACATTTATCACACTTCACCCAGCTCCCTCTGAAGACACTAAGGACTTTATACAACTTTTCCCACATGCTTTGGTGCTCCCCAACACCTGGAGACACACTTTGATGTGTAAAATCAGTGGATTTGATGTTGTATCTTGTATCAGTGTGGTCCAGATCAGAAGTAAATGTGACTAAAGGCAGCTTCTTAGAAAACATCAGATCTGTCACATGTGAGAATTAAAAAAACAGAATTGGAGCAATGTTCTTTCTCTGTGTCTCATATCTGACTGTGTAGTGTAAACTCCCACAGTCCATCTGTGTGTGGTTCTTATCTCTCCCTGCATCTGTCACTCCCTAGTGAGGAACATTTGTGCCTTTGCTTGTGGAGAGAAAAAGTATAATTAACCAAACACTCAGGATTATGTGGCAAAACTTTAATTTGATTACCGCCATCACGGCTTTGACGTCAGATGATCTGGACGGAGGCTATTTCCAGATAATGCCCATGAGAGAATGATTGATTGAGATTACACAGTCTGACTGAATCATTGCTAAGCTCTTGGTTGATTTCTCTGGATACACCTCTTAGTGGATAAGTTGGGTTCAGAAGTCACACAGTTCAGGCGTCTACTGTATCTACAGGGTTCTATCTTCTTTGAATCTAGTGGTCCACTCTTACATAATCCCCAGCAATCCTCAGTGGTCATGTGGTGGCTGGACATCACATTATGTAAACCTGCAGGGATCAGGGAGCATGCTCAGGCTCTCACACTCAGCCTCTCTCTGGTGATTTGGAACAATCCACAGGACATCGCTGCAGGCATTAGATAGTCAGTCTCTTTGCCTATGTCAGTTTATCAGTTAGTGATCTCTGAGCTTTTTTGATTCCACTGCAGTCTCTGTTCACTGGCATCAAGAAGGGCTATTGTTGAGCTGAACTGACTATGTGTTGATTAAAAAGGTGCTGACTCTCTGCTTTGAGGGATTCAGTCAGTTTCAGATGGTGAGTCAAGCCGGTCATTCCCAGAATCTGACGTCAGAAAGTTAAGTCCAGTAAATGCTTGGGGTCAGACACTTTAAAGTCCTGTTGTACATGTTAATCTCAAACTACTCTCACTGACGTATTTAGGCCTCCAGTCTAATGTTTTACAAAAGTTGCACTGAAGCAAAGAACTGGCTTTAGCAATGAATTTGGTCACATCCAATGCCGTTTTTTCACATGGTATGGCTCGACTTGACTCAGCTCTACTTGCTTTTGATGCCTCTGCTTTGTGTTCCACTGACGATAGCACTCCCTCAATGGTAGAGCTGACTGTAGTCTAGCAACTCTGTACAAGGAAACAACACACAGGAGCTTCACTTTGGTCTTGAGAAGCTGCAGCCTTCATTCAGTTCTTCAATTGACCATGCTGTGATTTTGTGGGATGCCATTTTTGAGTGAATCAGAAAATTGCGGCTGCTGGTGATGGTAGCATGGCTGTTTAAAAATGCCAGGTTTATGCAGAATGTCTGCATAGCCCAAGTGACGATTCTAGTGATGGTTCCCTCTGACCAGTCAGTGGTCTGCAGCCTTTTCACATCACCCTATAGTTTTAACTCAGCTCGTTTTGAACCTCGACTGAGGTAATACCAAAAAACATAAGAGGTGACAGGGACTACCCACAATGGAAAACCTTCATAAAACAACAATACGCCAAAACACCAAGACATTTTTCAGGCTCAACCAGTTTCATCTGTCTAATACTGAGTCCAACATGAGTGACCAGTGTTACATGCAAAGGTCAACTAAAAATACATTTCACCATTTTCCCAACTTTAGCTTTTTTTGTCCAACCAATGACCTAAAGACCAAAGATATTCAGTTTACTCGAGGGCCAGAAAATAACACAAGTCAGAATATTGCTAGATAGACTTACATGAAATTAAATGAACTAAAGTCAGTTTTAAAGTTTTATGTTAAATGTATTTTTGTCAATCAACATACCACTTATGTTACCTCAGAGCTTGAAAAAGGTCTAAAGATTGCATTTTGCCTCATATTTTTCCCAATCAAACTTTCCTCTCTTTGAACTGTCTTACTTACTATATCTCCCTCCTGGTTAATGCACATTCATAGCTTCTAAAACCAAGAGGAAAAAACTGACAATCTGAGTAACTAATTTAGGCCTTATTGTCCCTTCTGGTTCTCTGTTATCCATTTAAGAAGGTTTTAAATGGAAAAGTCCCTTTCTCCCCCTACCTTGTTTGGTCCGGACTTCCAGACTTTTCAGTTTGATCCGGACCAATGTTCTGAACCAAACAGCTGGACCAGGTTGTAATGGTCTGGATCAAATTGGACCATGGTTTGGTTTGTTTCTAGCATGAAAACTTTTTTGGATGGCTCAGACTTTCGGACTTTAGTTCAAACCAATTTCGGGAAGCAGGCTATTGTCAGAACTGGAAAAAGGAAAAACAGCACAACAAAATGAGACGCCTTCACACATGGGGAGAGGAGGAGAATAAATGTTTAAAGGTCCCACGATGAGTCAACTGGAAAAATCTCAGACACTTATTTTCCAAGAGAATGAGAGAGAGGATGAAGTGGATTGACAACGCGTCAGGCACACACCCATCTAGAAAGACGCAGCTCAAGTAGCTGATGGACAGGACATAGGTATGTCATGAGTAGTTGTTTAGTGCGCTTGCGTAATTGTAAAGTAAAAACCAAAACCAACCTTATCAAATGTAACAAAAACTCAAACCTTGTTTTGGACTTCCAGGTGCGAAAAGGCTTTAAAAGTAATAGAAATTAGAGGTGTTTCTGTATTTGTGTAACACAAAGTACAAACACAAGGTTTTATTTTATAAAATAGGCTTTGTGTATACTTGTTTAGAAATGTACCTGTATATGTATGTATAAAAGTGTTGCCTGTGTTTTAATAATGATGAAGAAGTAACAGAGTAATAATGGGGAAGTCGTCCTCTCCTGCACAACAACATCAGTTCTCCCACAGGAGCTGTGTGCTTGTTTTGCTCCCAGAAGGTCACACCAGTCTTATCTGTGCACCAACACTTCCGTCCCTTTATAACTATTTTCACTGCAGCCAGAAGAAATTCTCTATTGTCAAACTCTTTGTGACTCTGCACTGATGTATTGCAGTTAGTGCTATAATATTTTGCTGTCTCATTGCCAGGACTTCCTGCCATTGTGGCCAAAAAGAAGTGCTGCCTAAAGCCTTCCTTCTACAACTCTCTGTTTTTGGGTTGTTGGTCAGATTATTGTTGTAGTGCATGTGTTTTGCTTTTTGTCATTCCTACATGTGGGTGTGACTTACCACAAATCAAACAGATCGTAGTGAACATTTTATTGCTGCTTTGTGGGAAATGCCCCGAAGGCCTGTTATTGCTTCAAAGATACGAGTCTTGCCATGAGAAGTCAGCCATGTTATGAATGTGCTGTTGTGTGTTTAGCCGCGGGGGAAGGTGCTCCTACCAGCACATCTTTCATGGCTCCAGTATTTCTGTTACATAACAGTGTGTTTGTGTTGCTCTGCGTCTCTGCGCCATAGGTTTCGAGCATGTGCTTTGCATTGCACCACTGCATAGCTCCCATCCCCCACTCCTCTTTCTCCCATGTCCCACCCACCCCCACACCCCTACGCCCCCTCAAGGGTTATGTAACAGCCTCCAGCGAGGGCCGAGCCCACCGTCCTGCATGGCTAGCTGAGTCAAGATGCTGACTTAGCAGCTCTGCAGGCCAATGCAAAAGGCATCTCAGTGGACTGTACCAATAATCTCTGTCGGGGGGACGCAGCTGAATTTGCATTTGCATTTTCTTGCAGTAAATCTGGCCCAACCTATATGTTCTATACTGTACTGTATATGTGCAGTACTGTATGTCTGGCTGTTGCCCCACACAGTCAGACTGCAGCAGCAGTGGGCAGATGCTGATGCTGCTGTTATCAGGACTGCCTCATGACGCTGTGAGAGGGGCAGATACTGTAAATTATTACTGGTGGTAGCCTTTAACCTTTTTCACTCCACCCCTCTGTAACATAGACCAATTTTTGTCTTTTTTTTTAGAATCTTTAGGAGATAGCAGGTCAGTAGTCTATGTCACATAAAAGTGGTAAACACCATCTGAAAGCTAAGCTTAATTTGAGATGCAAAATGCAAAACTGTAACATGGAACGTTATGATGGAAGCATGTGGTCGATATGATGGAAGTATATGGTCACTACCATGATGCTCTATCATGTCTCATGAGTTGTTGTAGCAGTTTTTCAGTTGATACCGTCTCTCACACACATTTGGTGCACAATTTAACCATCGGGAATTGATTAAAATGGTCGGAAATCCTTTCAGAATACCACATTAAGACATCAAGACCTTGAAGTAAGAATTGCATTTTTCTGCGATTGTATGGTGGGCAATTCTGTTCTGGAAAATGCTCTGAAACCCCCTTTTTGTCAACATTCATAGAAAAGCCATCCATCCTCTGAATGCTTCAGGTTTCCAGTTTGTGGTTATGAAGTTTCATGTAGCCGTGGTTATCCACTATAGGTTATTTTATACAGAGAGGTCGCATTTCAGAATACACAACATACCTCTGTTTATCACCACACTCAGGTGACGTGTGGGACGCGCATGTGCTGTTATGATTAGCCTACTGAACAACCTTGGTTGCATATATACCTTACGTCATTTGTACACTTCATGATCAGCAAATGGTGGTCATGTCAGGTCAAGTCAGTTTTATTTATAGAGTGCCAAGTCATGACAGAGGGTATCTCAGGGCACTCTTCATAGAGCAGGTCTAGACTGTATGTATGATATTAGTTACACAGACCTAATGGTTCCACCATGAGCACTTAAATGAAATATTGCAATTGCGATATGATTTGCAGTATTGGGAATGATCATTCTTACATCATTATTCTCATTTTCATCAAAAAAACATATTTAAGCGATATTCCATCCAAAAATGAAAATCCACTCAGTATGTACTCACCCCTATGCCGATGTGAGGATGGGTGAAGATCTTCAGTTCACAAAACAATTCTGGAGTTTCAGCAGAAAACAGGGTTGCAGCCAATTGCAGTGAATGGTGACCACGGATAAAATGTAAAAAAAAAGAACACAAAACAAACACAAAATGTCTCCATCCTGCTCGTGTGGTGTAATCCAAGTGTCCGTGAGCCGCGACATTAAAATTTAACCACAAAAGACGCTATTTACACCATGTTTTTAGCTGAAATGTCAACTGAAGCCTCTCAGAGTCGAGCCGGATGCACAAGAGATCTCGCGATATTTTCACACGTGCATCAATAAAGAGATATACGAAGTCTCGCGATACATCGACGCCATGTTTACATGCTACCTGGGAGGCTACAGTTGACATTTCGGCTAAAAACATGGCGTAAATGGCATCTTTTGTGGTTAAATTTTAATGTCGTGGCTCGTGGACACTTGGATTACACCACACGAGCAGGATGGAGACATTTTGTGTTTGTTTTGTGTTCTTTTTTTTACATTTTATCCATGGTCACCATTCACTGCAATTGTACTGGATTTGGCTGCAGCCCTGTTTTCTGCTGAAACTCCAGGATTGTTTTGTGAACTGAAGAACTTCACCCATCCTCACATCAACATAGGGATGAGTACATATTGAGTGTTTTGGGTGGTCTGATTTTTGCAACAATTAAATTACTTGGCAACTGTTTTGATAATTAATCAGTTTGGAAAACTGTCCAAATTCTCTGATTTCCCGCTCCTCACGTGTGAACATTTTCTGGTTTCTTTACTCCTCTCAGACAGTAAACTGAATATTTTTGACTTATGGATGTCACAAACCAGCTCAAAATAAGTGACAAGAAGGGGAGTCCACACAAGGGTTTAATGTAAAAACAAGAATAATTTATTAACCTAAAGCTAACACAAATCATAAGACACAAGGTGGATGCCAGCTGGAGGAAGGGAGAGAAAGAGAGAACAAAGAGCCCAGCTTTTAAGCTCGGAGGCCCAGGTGAGCTCAATCAGCTGAGGACCCTCCCATGTAAGCCAGTCTCTAGCCTCCAAGACAATGGGAGGGGCATAACTTGGACAAAATAAGACATTTGAGGATGCCATCTTGGACTTTGATGAACATTTTCTGACATTTTTCATTGACAGAATAATTGATAATGAAAATAAAATAGTTGCAGCTCTACAAAGATGTTTTCTTAAGTTTGAGGAATCTGGTGTGTAGGCCAGCACGTCTCTGCAGCACCACAGTAATTTTACAAACAAAAATTGGGTTTCATCAAATATTGCTCCACCTGCGATTTGAAAATTACAGTAGTCCATATTGCGATTTTGGTAAAATTCCAAATACTTGTTCAGCCCTACTACAGTTACATAACTGTTACAGTTGTCCAGTTACATAATTGCTCTGATTTGCTTTCACACCTCAAACGTACAGCACCAGAGTTCAAGTGGAAACAAAACCTTCCTTTTCAATCTGGTTTTAAGGCTATAATATGAAACATTTCCACATTAAAATGTTGTAAAATGTTAGACATGTTATATATTTTGTTGATCTGTGTGTTTACATTAACGCAAATGTTTCTAACAATGGTGAAATGCAGAGAAATCCATAATTTATTCAAGGTGACAGTGCATTTTCTGTTAGCTGTGGCTAGTTGCATCTGGGAAAACACAGGACATGTTAGATACACAACAAGTTAGGAATATAGTTGGTGCACAAGACTAAACGTCTTTTGTGTTCGTGAAGATCCTCAAAGTCTTTATGACCTTTGACTTTGATTAGTGCAAATCCAGAGTGCTTTCTCAGGAGGAAGATGTCTCCCATTCTTTCAAAACTTTAAAGTCCATTCTGTTGGTGCAAAACAAAATACTGTCACTTCAGGTTCCAACTGGACTTCCATTTTGTCCAGTATTTTTCACATTTTTTGGCAGCATGTCTCAGAGAAAAAGTCAATCGTTCCACTGTATAAATTTCTTTCAGTTTCCATCCACTCAGGGATTGTGGGAGACTCTTGACTCCCTAAAGCCATTGTCTGATTATTTCTTTTTTACTACCTGCTAGTCATATTTGTAACAAGAATCTCTCCTGTTTATTCAGCCCAGTTGGTTCATTTCCCAAATATATAACACTGAATTAAAATTGAGCTCTGGGCTGAATATAGATCTGATCTCTGTTACCACATCTGTCCAATAGGAAGAAATATTAGGACACTCCTAAAGAAGGTTTTTCCAGGTGAATTCCCTCCACAGATCTGAGCTTGATGTTGTAGACATTGTCCTCCGTATGTTTAACCAGTCATCTTCAGTTAATGTTACATGTCTGATAGATTTTCATCAGCTATGGTGGTTGTTTAAAAGTGAAGATAATAACTCCCATGAACTTTATCTGTTGTTATTGTTTAAATGGGAGAGACCCCCAGCAGCTTAACTTGCATATTGTGCGTTTAAAGAGAATTCAAATTAGGCGACAGCTGGGAGATGTGCGCAAGTGGTGATTTCACCATGTTACATATGCTGCGTACATTCACTACATCCAGTAAACAAAATAAACTTACAAAGTGTCAAGAAATGAAATATTCTCACATCTATTTTCCTTTTTACACAGAGAAATACAAGTGTACACCCTCTGAATTCAAGTTTCTCTCTTTTACCAAACTAAGACGAGCTTCATTGGCTCATTAACTCCTTGTAAAACACATTTTATTTAAACTCAACAGAAGAACATGTAAAACTCACCAACACTGTCTTCGTTGGTCTGTCTACTCTAGTTCGGTCGAATTAAATCCTTAATTCACGGTGTGAAAAGAGTGTAAAGAGTCTGACTCTACAGGCTGTTTTCCTCTCACTCCTCACCCAGCTCAGAGCACTCATGGTCCAGCTGAGTTGGTGTGTACTGTGCCACTGGATGAGAGCACAACGCGGAGCAGCTGCTGTCACTCTGCAGACCATTACATTAGCAAAATAAAGTGAAAAATATCACCCCAAAAATCGGCTAAAAAGAACAACCAGCGATGGATTCAGCCCATTGTCAATAGGCAATAGATTTGTCCAATCACTCAGCCCTAGTTCAAATGACACATTTCACACTGGCTGACTAAATGAAGCGAATCAAATGGGCAAACACACCAGAGGCAACCCAGAAATTGAACTGAAGAAAAAGACCAGCAAGAACAGTGGCCGTGGTTCAACTAAACCAGCAACTAAACCAACTGAGGATGTACGAAGGTTTAAAGACAGTCCATAACAACACAGCTGTAATAAACTGAAGTGGTTTAAAATAGTTTTATGTGAGCAGTAGATATTTAAGCAGTGCCCTAGATAAAAAGCACAGATGCTTTGCCACAACACCACATGTCAACATGATCAGAGGTCGACGAGCTTGGCCTGCAGACCTGCATGTAAGTGCCTGAACGGTGCATAGATAGGGCTTCATTATGTTGACACTAGAACTGGATTTATAGTTGGTGATGGTACTGTTGGCTGTGACCTTTTGGTTTTAGGACAGCCTGTTTGTCAACTCACACATTCTGGTGTATGAATGCGCCTCTGGCTCCTGAACTGGCCTAGTTTTGGAGACAAAGATATAGATGGTTTAGAGGAAGGGGGCCATGTCCCGAAGGACTCAGTTTCAGTGGGATGGAGACTGTATATTTTCCCTCGGCTCCTGAACTATTTATGAAACTAACCAGCCGGAACTGATTGATTTCACAGGATGAATTCAAGAGGAAGTCACAATTTTGGGGTGTGAAACACAATTTTGTTTGTATTTCACAATAACACGAGTTCATATCTTCAGATCATGCTGCATTTCACCCAACAGCCACATTTACCATGTTTAATGTCCCTGTCCTCCACTGGGATCAGCTGGACTGTCTTAGGAATAAAGGTGCTAACTAGAACCATAAAGGGTTCTTAAGAGAGGAGAACCCTATTTGGTTCCTATTAGAACTTTTTCCACTTGCAACCCTTTCAGAGAGTTCTACCTAGAGGCCATCTTAAAGGGTTTTACCTTTTACCCAGAGCCCCCTTTGAGAGGTTCTTCAGAGAACCCCTGTATGGTGTAATGGTTCCACCCAGAACCCTCTCTGGGGATTCTATTCAGAACCTTTCCACCTTCTAAGAGTGCCAACAAGAGGCCACTCAGGGGTTCTGCCATGAACCTTTTTATAGTCCAAGGGTTTTATCTAGAACCCAACCAGAGGGTTCTACAGATCTAGAACACACTAATAGGGTTATTCCAAGAACCTTTTTATATTCTAGGGACTTTCTTTAGAGCACACTTGGGGTTCTCAAGAGAACCTTTTTATGTTTATCTAAAACCCACCCAAAAGGTTCTGCAGAGAACCTTTTTATATCTAGAACACAATAAGTTTTACCCAGAACCTTTTTATATTCCAAGGATTCTATCTAGAACCCATTCAGGGAGTTCTCCAATGAACCTTTTTTTTAATCCAAGAGTTTTATCTAGAACACGCCCCGGGTTCTGCCAAGAACCCTTTTACCCTTTTGCTCACAAGATGGCGGCGCGCGTTAGTGCAGCAGCTCTGAGCTCTCTAGAAGCTGCTGGTGTCCTTCTACCAGTCAGTCATCAAAAACATACTCACTTATTGCATCACAGCTTGGCATGCAGGGAGTTCGGTGGCAGACAGGAGGGCTCTGCAGAGTGTCATAGGCACAGCCCAGAAGATCATAGGCTGCCCTCTGCTCTCCCTGGAAGAGCTCGCCAACTCCCGCTGCCTAAATAGGACCAGATCCATCCTCAGAGACGCTGCCCACCCTGCTCACTGTTTAACCTACTTCCCTCTGGCAGGTGCTACAGGTCAATGAAGGCACGCACCACCAGACTAACAGTTTTTTCCCCTGGGCCTTACGATCACTGAACAAACAGTAGCCCGTGCAATACTGCCCATATCCCACATCCCCCATTCCCCCATGATGAACATTCACACTACCTCTGGACATTACTTTCCTGCCATGATGTAACCTGCTGCTGCTGATGTCACCTGATGCTATTTTACACATTGTGCATCTGTGTGCGGGAGGGTGTGTTTTGTTTTGTCGGGGAGGGGTGGGTAGATGTTAGAGTCTATGTGAGGGTACCGCATTGCTTATCCTGTATGAGTGGGTGTGTGTGTGAGAGAGAGAGAGAAAAGAGAGAGTGAAGTGTATGTAGGGGAGGGGAGGGGGAGGTCTTGTTTGTTACATATTTAGTTATTATTTATTCTTTTTAAAGCACTGATCAGGAGTGGCACCTTGAATTTCATTGTGTTAATACACTGTATTCAATGCAATGACAATAAAGCTTCTATTCTATTTTATATTCCAAGGGTTTTATCTAGAACCTAATGCGGGTGCTCTACTGAGAACCCTTTTTTATTTAGAAAAGGAGGTTGCACTTCAACAATGGGATTCTCAGTGGAGTGCTAGACCCAAAATCCAGTTAGCATATTCCAAAAAAGTTGAAAGGGTAGCACATCTCAAGTCTTCAAGTCAGGGAGGACACAAGACTCACATTTCAGTTGTTTATTTAGCTCACATCACAAAAAACAAACGCTTGCGCGTTTCGGCACTAAGACTTCATCAGAGCGTTTGTAATACTGTGCAGGTTCAATTTGGTGATATATACAAGGGCAGAGAAAGCACACAGCTGGGGGCTGGACCCAATTATACAAGGACCAAACACTTTTCTTTTTCCATGCCTTACAATACAGGTATCAATTACAGATGACCCCCTTCCATATAACATTACGTTTCACAAAGCATTATTACTGGTCATCTTTCAATAGTGAAACTGTACCTTACATGAAAAAAACACAAAAAAATTAAATTCTAACCCAAAAAACATTTTAGACTGAAATCATCATTAAGTCCATTTGGTGCCATAGTGTTGAGTGTGTATATCCAAAACATTTCTCTTTGGGACAGTTTCTTCAGGACATCTCCTCGACTGGGTATAGTAAATCCTTCATCCTTCAAATCCTTGAAGAACTCTTTCTTCCAAAAAGGGTCATTTTGATAAAAAGGGTTTTTAATGGAACCATGAGTCTTACAAGGAACCCTTGACCCCCCCCCCCCCCCTTTTTTTTTTTCAAACAAGGGTTTGAAAAAGGAGAGGCACTGGTTAGAACCTCAGCCCTTCAGAAGAACCTCTTTGGAACCCTGATTGCTAATGGTGCATCTCTATGAGAAAGATTAACTTCTTTTCCTCATCTGTCTTGTTGCTTGCTCATTTAGCATGTAGAAGAGGCTCTGAGTCTCACTCAGGTCTCTTACACAACATTGAGGAGGTAGTAAGAGTTTTTCACACAGGCAGAATGAAAATGATCAGGCTGCTCATATTCATTCACTTTGACCTGTTTAGAATTTGAAAGAGGAGCTGGTGAGCCTGAACTCCTCTGGCCTTCTAAGAGACGTCTGTCTTTGTGTTTGCCGATCGCGGCGTGTCGTGTTGTGGGCGTGAATAATGGACCTCATTATTAGTGCTGTTTCTATAGCAACAAGACATGTTTGCCAGGGAGATCTGAGTCGGCCGAGCCAGAGGGTTTACATTCGCGCAGACACCCAGGGAGAATAGACAGACTGTTTGACGACAAGCAGATACTGCATCCTGCTGCATGGACTGTCAACTTCAAAAACACGGGCCTCCAGACATTTTCCCTCTGATTAAATGTGCAGCGGTATGCCGCATGTTTGTCTCATATGCCTGGGTCATTCAGTGGAGAGCAACACACTACTTAGAACCCATAATTATGTAGTAAATATAACTGCTGATTGGTTTGAATATCAGCATAATCTCAGTTTTGTGTGTCTGTGTGTGTGTGTGTGTGTGTGTTGTCCTCTCTCTCAACCAGACCTCAAGCTGTTCATTTATCCCCCAGTTAAAAACACAAATAACAACTTTCTGCAGTGGGATCCTGTGGTGTTAAAACTGCACTAATCAATATTTCTTTTATTGTGAAAACTGATCAAATGAGTATGTGTAATATTGAAAGGTGTTGCACAGAAAATTATAATCCAATTGTGCAGTTCCCCTCAGTGTGTTTTCAGAGCATTGTAACCTCTTTTTGCCCATTGTTTTACAGCCCACTGTCTTATTAACTTAATTTCCAGCAGCAGCTGTTTTCAGCCAAAATGCTCTGAGAACAGTGTGTCACATAGACCGTAGTGAACGGAACTTCTGCATCTAAAAAGTGAAGCCAATTTGGAAGTGTGTTAAACCTGCGTTCTTTCTAATGGCCTGCAGTCGGTGACTTCACTGATTGAAAAAAAGAAGTCCTATTGACCCTTTGCTAAGTCCCACCTCCAAACAGCAACTGGCCAATCATAGCTTGGCAACAGTAAGTAGAGCTGTCAAGCTTTCCATTTCTCTCCATGCTGAAGGTGTGCAGGAGGCTCTGAGAAGAGTGATACTCAGCGTTTCATAAGTCTGGACAGTGGTGTTTCTCAAAAACATGAAACATATGAGCACGTGTGGGGACTGGATTAAACTCTTGTTTACTTGTCTTCATCTGCTCTAACTTAAGCCATTTTAGCCTAACTTAGCATGTCTGGTTAACTCATACTAGCTTACTAGCTGCAGTAACTTTACCTCCAGACAAACTTGTTAGACACCATTGCGTCTGCATTTGTTCTGTGGGGGTTTGAGGAGGATGTGGGCTGATGCAGATTCAAAGTGGGTCGATGATGGTGCATCTCACTCTGGCTCACTGTCTCAGGTCTAAGCTGGGTTATCTTAGCTCTTATCCTGTCTCTCCTCTGCGATCACGGTCTGGCTGGGTGACCCGTCTCAAGGTCCGCTGCACTAATCGAGTCCCTGTGCTTCCTTTTCCCACGTTAATGAGTGTATTTCTGTCATCTATCATGTAGATATACCTGCTGTATTTCACCATCCAATCAATGTATTCTGAGATGTAAGCTAGCTATAGCTTTAATCTTTTAGCATTAATTTTGCATCATGTACGCAGCTGTTAGGTAACTTTTACATAAACACTTTCACAGGGTTCTTAGTTTACAACGTGTCAGATGGAAACATTAAAACGTCAGCTTGGGTTAGCACTAGCTTACATCAGCCAGCTACATTGATGAAATCTGCTTGTGAGAGTCATTCAATCCACCGTTGTGAACTAGAAATGAGAATCTGCTTTTGTTTACTTCTCTAAGGAATCAAAGGCCTTGTGTTTCAACAATTTCAATGTTAAATCTGCCTCTGTTATTACTGTAACCTGGTGGGCAGTGCTTAGCGAAGGGTCAATTGCATTTACCCTTAAGGCAAAATCACCTGACTCCTCACTTGATTTAAGGCCTTTTCCCAATGAGTTTATGGTCTCAACTCCTAGTTTCTTCTTCAATAAAGCATAATGTTCATTTACAGTAAAATAGATGATAAAGCAAGGTGTGCTTTAGGGTGTGGCTACCTTGTGTGTAGGGCATAGGTTTTGTTTCAGTATTTGGAAGGACACACATTAAGTGGGGGTCGTGCCCCAGGGAATTTTGAGCATTGAGCACTTCATTTCCTGTGTTCTGGCAATGTTTTTAATAAACCATTTTTCTCTTTTCTGCATCAATTTATAGTGGGACTGTCTTTATTTATGTAAAGGAAAATACGAAATTCTGGCACCAGGTGAGACTTGAAAAAATAATGGAATGTAAGACCGTAAGACTCTCAGGCAAGCAGTTTGTAAAAGTAAAAGTCCTCTGCTACTAGGCGGTGCAGATCAAATATCAATTAAGATTCTGGTACTACATTGCCTATTTCTCACCTCAAACGTTTTCAACGTACATATTTTAGTGATTGTTTAGCTGTAATACAAGAAACTTTGTGGCTAGGCATTCCTCCATTATTTCCTGCTGGATGGACAAGCCAAAACCAAGCACCACCCAAGTCATAGTATGGTTGTACTGGTTGCAAAAAACCAAGATGGCGATCTCCATAAATGCCAAATTTGAGGCCTCAGAATGGTAGTCCATAAACCAATAGCTGATGGCACAGTGTGTTGACACTTATGCTAACTGCCCAGCATCTGACAGCAAACAGAAGAGACAGATATTTCCATCACTAGTTGTTGGAAAGCAACCCAGAGCTAGTGACCAGAAATGTGACATAAGATGATGCTGATGTTGCTGCATGTCTGCTGGATGTGTAGATAGGCAAACTTCCGCACAAAGGAATCAAGTTGAATGATCATCGTTTGAACGTCCAATCAAGAGGTCACATCATGGTTCAAAAATAGCTCCAAAATGAACAACACAGACATTACCTGTCCGTCAGCTAGACATCCTTCCTGGGCGTCCAAGCAATGTCGAAATATGAAATATGAATTCAGCCGCTTTATAAATCTTAAAAACTGAAAAATAATAAGTCAGCTAAGGGTGTTTTCAAACAGGTTTGAAACCTCCAGAAAGCCAAAAGAGGTGGTGTCTGTCTGGATCAAACTGAACCATGATTCGGTTTGTTTCTAGTGTGAAAACATGTTTTGGATGGTTCGGACTTTTGAACTAATTACAGGAAATTACAGCAGGATATCATCAGAGCTGGAAGAGGGAAAAACAATGCACTAAAACAAAATTAGCCACAGGAGCAGATGATGACAGGAGGAGACCAGATGTTTAAGACAGACATCTGGTCTGACGACTTTATAAAGAGTTGACTGGAAAAAAAACTCATAAAAATGGGAACACTTTTCAGATGTTGTTTCACATTTGTATTGCTGGTAGTACTGCCATAATATTAATATTATTGTGACAACAATGTGGTTCTGTTCATTCATCTCTCTCCATAAACGGCCACTGAAGTCAGGCTACCTGCCAAACTGTAAACACACCGACGTCAGATGCGCAATGGTCTACAAACCAATCAATGTCAAATATAGGGACATGCAGCCCACATAGGTGATGATGACAGGACATATGACATGTAAAGTCTTTAGTCCACTGGAGAATTTCAGTGTGAAACCAAAATTAACTGGACCTTGGTACGGACCTTGTTCCGGGGGTTTTAGGTGTGAAAGCACCCTAAGTCTACAAAGGATTCTGACTTTGGTTTCACACTCAAACCTTAGTGTCCTTGGTGAAAGTCTGTGTTTGACCCATTTATCTACCACAACCTTACCTACGAGGACTCACTATTTATAGTGAGGTGACGTCACCTGACTTTCTGGCAGAAGGCCCTGAAGCTTGATAAAGACTTCTGGTTCTTACAAACACCACAGGCTGAAAACAGTGAGACAGGAATATAATCGACCTGTAGGTATACTTACATAAATGGCATAAACATGTTTTTATATCAAAAAAAATGTCAGTCAGGTCTTTGTACGTGGAGCGGATGTTGTGTGGATGTCTGATCACAAGCATTTCACAACCAAATAAATTGTAAATTGTGTTACTGTATTAAAAAAACAAAGACATGCATGTGTTTTTTTCATAGTAATAATAAGATCAGTATTTCCTGGTTTGTATGAGAGGATGTGACTGGACCATTATTGGATGTAGACACAATGTCACCATCTGGCCGTCATAACCGCGCTGCAGTTTTTGGCGAGGGACACAATGTCGCCATCCGACCTTGTTTGCTGGGTTGTGTCCAAGAGCTACTGTACAAGGCAATAATACTGTATGTCAGTGTTGTGTTTTAAGTTTGTTGCATTACATCCAAAAGGACAAAATATGAATTAATCTAACCATAAGTGCTTTTATATTAACATGGGTCAATTAACTATATGCTGTCATCACCCTTGTTTCTGGTACCAGCAGGCAGCTGTCTTCAGGGAAAAAGCTCAAAGAACCCACTGCAGCAGCACCACACACAGACAGAACTACCAACTAGCTTATATGAGTGTGAATGTAGTTAAATGGAGAGTGACTTTTGGGCTTGGATTTGTTAGATCATAAACAAGACTGTAAATGCAAATTTTGCTGTGTCTGCTTGACATGTTTGCATTGTTACCCATAACAAATTCTCACAATACTGGCAATATTACCTTGTGACCAGGAACCTTGCAGCTCCTGTTATTTTCCTTATTTATGTATACTCGTTTCATTCCAGCTTTACTGTGTTTTGCTGTGATTTAAGATTGGGCTGTAGTTTCTCTCCTCTCTTTCTCCTCTGCTCTGTGTTTCACAGAGGGCAGGGTTTGGCCCTTCACACTAACACACAGAGCAGAGGAGAGACAGGTGGAGTGAAGATAGTATTACGACAGTCGTTACCGTAAGTGCAATAAAAGCTTTTCAACAAGAGTAATTTATTAAAGTAATTCCTCTAAAACCAGAGAAGGACAGTCATTGAGCTCTGTCTTCCGCCTGGGGCAAAGCGGTACGCAGAACTTGTTTGCCTCAGATTGTGCATAAAGCGCACACATACAATAGTTAGGACAGGAGGAGACGCTTCATCTTGTTTCACCCACCTGTAACTCATCCACTATTAATCACATGCTCATTTATTTATTTATTCATTTCATTTTTATTTTTATTACATGTTATGCCTAAAACACCTATGGTTAATTGAGGGACTAAATACAACCTCTTTGCACCCAGATTATTTTCTGTTTAATAGAAAAATGGAGTTGGACACACCCTTAAGGCACATGCATCATGCACTTTAGACTGTGCTACAGATCATCTAAATAAGGCCCACTGACTTCAAATGTCTGAAATTCGCTACAAAATGTCTGTTTTTAATGGCACCCAACCTGAATCTGGCAATAGTGGCAAGGATGCTAGAAGCTTTGCTGCTGTTCTCAGGAAATTAGTTTCTGATGCCAAAATGACATTCTTTCAACATTTGGGCTGGACCTAGTCACTTTTACTTTCATTAAAATAGAACTGGAAAAGTAGTCAAAACAGCCTAAAATGTTTTGAGTGGATCACTGGGAAGCAAAATAAAAATGGGAAGATTTGTAAAATATGATTCCACTGAAGACCTTCTCCAGTGAAAATCCACATCTGTGTGGTGTTTTTCATGTGTTACAAGACCTATCAGGAGTGAAATAAGCAGTAAACACCATGTCTGAGCATTTCTTGCATTCAAACTCAACTCCCCAGTCCCGTTAATCGAGGGAGTGGCACTATACATATCATTAGCAACGATGTCCAGCCCACAGGAGAAGCCGGATATCTCTAGTTACCGTGATTAGCTAGCAAAATAGAGGACAGGCCAGGTGCAGCTAGTCAGGGGTAGTGGTGGGGGTTGGGGGTTTGTGGTGTGTGTGGAGAGGGTGGGGCTATTTACATATTCATAGATCCTTGAATACTATATGGAGGCAAGGTGTAGAGCTATATGTAAGACATTTTAATAAGGTATTTGAACTTACTTTGCAAAGAAAACATATCAGACAATTTATCACTCCTTGCAGAACATTTTATATTGTTAAAACATGACAGGGCTGGACTTTAATGGTTTGTTTGTTCAGGTCCAGATGTTCTGTAGTATTGTAATTAATTTGGTTAGCAGCCCTGCAGCCTGTCTGCCTCAAAGCAGTCAACTCATGGAAAACACTTTTTTACTACCACATTATCCAGAACAGTTCATAATGTGTCTCCAACCAAGTTACCAAAAAAATGCAGCAGCTTTAAACTTTTTTGATAAACTCCTTAAACAGAAGACACAGGACTGTATTTCATGAGACCATTTTTAAACTTTACTGTCTCCTTTTCCATCAGGTCAGCAAGCAAACTCAGTTTTTACTCTCCCTCTCCTCTTCTTGTTTTTTACCTCACCCAAAAGCAGATGTACGTGGCCAGGTGCTTGAGTGAGTTTGACCCCATTCCTGTGTGGGCTGTCACAGGATTCCATGAGAGTTTTAAGTGTACTCTCACAAAATGGTGGACTGACATGCTCATGTGCTCGGGTGGTTCAATAACCTACGGGGCAGCCAGTACAGGCCACTGATCAAGTTATCTTAGAAAAAAAAATCACTAATAAAAATTGGGTGTTTTTCAAAAAGTACTGTTCCATTTGACTGTTACAATTAGTATATTATACACTGAATGTAATATTTCTCTCTGTCTTCCAGAAACCAGCTAACATCCTGGTGATGGGGGAAGGTCCTGAACGAGGAAGAGTTAAAATTGGTAAGAAATATTTCTGTCAACCTCTTGACCTCAGATTTGTAAATGATCCACATTCTAGTTTCTGCTGTCGTGCTGATAATGGATGATAATGGATCAATGAGGCTGTTGACTTGTTTGAGTGTCCGGTAGCTGCAGTGTTTAACCTTCTCTGTGAGAGGTCGACAGGGAGCTCAGATCAGTGCTGTTACATAAGCCAGCTGGCCAGGGGACTGTTGAAGGGTAATGCTGCAACGCTGCCTGGAGTCTATTTTTAAACCCTGTGCTCACACTCGTAGTACTAGTTATTGTTTCACCACTACTGGATCCTCTACAGCAGTGCTTCTCAATCCTGGTCCTCAAGTACCCCTGCCCTGCATGTTTTAGGTGTTTCCCTGCTCCAACACACCAGATTCAAATGATCAGCTCATCATCAAGCCTCCACAGAAGCCTGATAACAACCTGATCATTTGAATCAGGTGTGTTGGAGCAGGGAAACATCTAAAACATGCAGGGCATGAATGACATGAGTTATCAGTGCATGAATTTTGTGCATCTGTAAAACATATAGAGGAGGTGGAAGTACTTCAGCTGTAAATAGCATCTGTAGGTATTCCCTTCATGCTGCATCAACCTTTTGCTGGTTGCTCTGAGTTAATAATAATAACCTTAGATGATTGAATCAACATTTTTATCAACTCATCTATTTGCTCGTCTGGATTTGGACAGTCACTGTTAAAAGAAAAGAAAAATTCTACCTGGAACTGTAAAAGTGGGATGTAGGATTTTTGAATTCTCCCCTGCCGTCATTACATTACATAGATGAGTCTTTTTCAGAATAATGTTGAGTGAAATGCAATTCAGAAGAATAAATAGGTTGATGGAGGGTAAACGTTTGTCATCAATTGAGAGTTTACAGATTACTATTACACTTCACTGTAAGAAGGAGAGATTCTCTGGATAAATGTGCCTTACTCTTTATTTTCATTTTTTTTAAAGTTACTGTAAGATGGGCCTGTAGAGGATTCTAATGTAAAGTTCAATAAATATGGCCCCGAATATAATTTTTTAGCGATATTTTGGTATTTCGGTAAGAGAGGATGCACTTGTCTTTCTCTTAAAGGATAACTTCGGTATTTTTCAACCTGGGCCCTATTTCCCCATGTGTATGTGTGTGTATGATTGATAGGTACAACTGTTTTAAAATTGGTTCAGTATTGAGGGATGCGGATGCAGCTGGCAGCCGCGAAACGAGTTATAACGGTAGATATCGGGGCAAATTCGTCCGTAAAAGTTCGTCCATTATAAGTGCTTTTTTTCGCCACAGTCCGGCTCAGATCATCAGTGTAATCTCTGTCAACAGCATGCAAAGCGTCTCTCTTACCGTTCACTCTGTGATGACATCTCACAGGATCTTTGCTTGTTGAAGAATGTCTTCATTGCAGTGAGTGGGACAGCTGTTTTCTTGAGGTGTGTTTGGTGAAGTGTTTCAGGATTGGATGTCTTCTCTTCTTGGGCTGGCAGTAGTCATCTTGAGAAAAATGTGCACTGCAGACCCGATGGTCTGCAAGGCGCAGTGTCTGGACAGGAGTGTTAGCATCCAATTGTAGCACAATTAGCCACAACTTCAGCATGTTGCTGTCCGACAAAGACAGCCTATGGAAGCTGTACGGGGTGTTGCACGACATCCTGTTCTTGCACTTCGGCGAAGCAAAAATATGAACCATTGTTTTCAATAGTTGCAGTAAAACTTTCAACTGAACTCCGGGACAGCTAACTCTGCTCTGACCAGCTCTCAGCATGACTCCTCTGTTTTCTTCCGACAACAAACAAAGATCCCGCGAGATCTCGTCACACACAGCAAGCAGTAAGTGAAGCATGCTGTTGACAGGGATTACACTGGCGATCTGATCCGGTTTGTGATGAAAAAAAGCACGTTTAATGCACAAACTTTTACGGACGAATTTGCCCCGATATCTACCGTTATAACTCGTTTCGCGGCTGCCGGCTGCATCCGCGTCCCTCAGTACCGCACCAATTTTAAAACGAGTTGTACCTATCAATCATACACACACATACACATGGGGAAATAGGGCCCAGGTTGAAAAATACCGAAGTTATCCTTTAAGCTTCGACAGGTATGTTTTTACATGGCCCAGATCTTATCTTGGGATAACTTTGCCCCTTTTCACACACACTGTTAACTCAGGTTTATCTAAGCCAAGGACTATATGATTCACACTGCACTTCTTCTAGTCCGGGGTTAAATGTCCCACTAGTACTTATATTCAAGAATGACGTGACTGCTCTTGAACAGGCTTCAGCCCCGTTTAACACTGACACCTTTTTAGACCCATGTTCAGAGCAGCAAACCTGAGGCTTAAGTTTGGGTTAGCCCACTTTGGAATATGTCAGGATTGTGCCAGTGTGACAGCTTTTTTAGCCAGGCACTAAGAAGGTTCTAAGAAGGTTCTGCTTTTAGCCCTGGGCTGGGTGTTGTGTGAAAAGATGTTGCCTTGTGCAGCTCAGGTCAGGTTTAGCTATGGTGTACCTTGTTAAATAATTCAGCCTGGAAACCTCAGTGACACCATCAGGATCTACCTTTTTGGTCTTTGGCAGATCAGTGTGTCTGAGATGCTACAGTATCTGAGTCATTAGGAGCCTGTGGCCCCTGACAGCATTTGGACTGAGGGCCCACCTGCTCTTCACTCTCTGATAATGTCTGATTGTTTGCTCTCTCCGTCTGCCTTCTCCTCTCCCCTCCTCCTGCAGCTGACATGGGTTTCGCCAGACTCTTCAACTCTCCCCTCAAGCCACTGGCAGACCTTGACCCCGTGGTGGTGACGTTCTGGTACAGGGCCCCTGAGCTGCTGCTGGGGGCCCGACACTACACCAAAGCTATCGGTGAGTCTAGGGTCACATGTGCAAAGCATGCTGTCATGTGTATGTGTGGACTTTGACTCCTGAGTGTTCGCTTAACTCAAATAGGTTTGTGTAGGTGTGTGATGGATTCTGACCTGTAGAAGGTGAGTAGTGTGTCTGCTCAAGATCCATGTGAACAGGAATGCACATTACTGACTGACAGTTGTGAGCGTCCATGTGAGCTGTAGTGTTTGGTATGAAGCGGGCGTGTCTGCATGTCTATATTTATCATTCCTGGGACATGAAGCGTCAGTCTGTCACCATCATGTATCGTACTTTCAGCACCACTCATACTCAGTGTGCGTGAGGTGTGCAAGAGACAGAAAGATGGACAGATATCAAAACTGTCCTGGTGTTTAAAGGAACTGTTTAACATTTTGGGAAATTTGCTTTCTAGAGTTTGATGAGATGATCGATAACACTTTCATTTCTGACAGTTAGAAATGAAGCCACACCCAGCAGTCAGTTAGCTTAGCTTAGCTTATAAAGACTGGAAACAGTGGGAATCAACTAACCTGGCTCTGTCCAAAGCTAACAAAATCTGTCCACCACCACTTCTAAAAGATTTAGGGGAATCTATTGTCAGAATGTTGCAGAAATGGAATATAATATTCATAAGTACATTTTCATGAGTGTATAAACACCCGAGAATCATAGAAACCATAGAATGAGCCCTTCATATCTACAGAGAGAGAAGGTCCTGTTCCATGTTACAGCTCAGAGCGGAGCAGCTCAGAACAGAGATATGGGAGATATAGCCTCATTTGTTTGTCATGTTTTTTTTTTTTGAAAGTTTTGTGCCCACTGTAGTTTCTCCCACACACTTGGAAGGCGAGGATGTGGCGAGTTGGTTGCAGTCTGCATGCTCACTGCTGGTTGACACGCTGTCAGCAGCAAAGGAGCAACGCTTCACAGTGGGCTGGGACTTAACCTTAACCTTACCTTAACTATGAGCAGGACAATGGACAATCTGTGACTGCCTGGACATCTGATGTGAATCCGATGATGAAGAAAAGCATTTAAACATGAGTCTCACTGGTAAAACAACACTCATGTGGGCTGATGTTGGAGTTTAGTGTGGCGCTGCAAAACAAGGAATGAATTGTTGAGCCTTGTACTGAAGAGCCAAAACTGGTTTGAATCTGAAACTCTGAGTCAGATTCAGCCTTAGATGCCGCTAAATCCTACACACTGGTCCTTTAGCATGTTTTATATTGTTCGTTTAATCCGTATAAAAACCAAACCGTGGTATTAATCTTCTTATCTAACTCTTCACCAGAAAATGGATTAGCTTATTTCCCAAAATGTCTCATTTTTACATGAAATGTTCCTGAACATTACTGGTTAAGTTTAGGTGACATCTAATCCAATCCCAGTTTATCTTTTTATTTCAAATAATCTGAAACAAGATTGTCAAAATAATCAAAAGTGATGCTTAAAAGGATACAATCTCTTAGTTGTTAAATCACACATTCAATAGTGTCGAAAGTACAGAAGCTATAAAAACAAACTAATTTAATCTAAGTGCTCATTCAAGACCTCCGTTCAGTTCAGTCTTTATTGTCCTGCTGGAAATTTGGTTTGTAGCAAAACCAGACAGTTTTCAGTGACTTTTTCTCACTGTTCTGTGCAGTTTGGTGATTTTTTAAAAAAGGAAATAAAAGATCCTATTTTGTGTGCCTACCACTTTCTTTTTTTTTGCTGTGGTATCAAGAAAGGTATCAAGTATTGTTTTTTTTTTATACTAGTATTGTATCAAAGCTTAAAATTATTCTTGGAACAACTCTAATCTGAACCTACCTGTTTTACTAAAGCCTACCTCCCAAAGAGTTGTTTTTCCACTTTGCACAGCTCTTGTGCATGCAGGCATAAAACAGACGTGAAAAACTGTCACTGCACTGCAGCTAATGCACCTCAAGAACACTCAGACTAATTGGCGTCTGTGTTTTTGTGTGTTTTCTGTGTGTGCGTGTATGCACCAGATATTTGGGCAATCGGCTGCATCTTTGCGGAGCTGCTGACGTCGGAGCCCATCTTTCACTGTCGCCAGGAAGACATCAAAACCAGTAACCCCTTCCATCACGACCAGCTGGACAGGATATTCAGCGTCATGGGTTTCCCTGCAGGTCTGCACACAATACACACAGCTACAGCTACACACAGACACAAAGATACACAGCCTGCCTCACTAACAGATTCATTCAGTGTGGCTTTTGTTGTCCTCCACTGATCACAACAAAATGATTAGATGACACAGCGACTAACTAACTAACTAACTAACTAACTAACTAACTAACTAACTGCTGCTTTTATTTTGTCATCACACTAGTTTTCAAACCCGTGTGATTTCATTTTGTGGTGGTAAATAAATGACAAGTGAATTACAGCCATATTTCACGACATAAACAGTGGAGGCCATTACACACTTTTATAACATATTTTGAAACCTAAATACTTTACTTGTGAGCAGGGCTGCACTGAAAGTCATTTTTTTTTACATTCAGAGCATTATTGAGGTTTTCAAATGAAGCTTCAAATGTCCTCAAATCCTCAAAACAAAATCCATCATTTGAATAAAGTAATGAGTTAGTGTTTTTAGTTTCATTAACATAAATGTAATTTATGGTGCTTTTAGACTGCTGATAGGCCTCCCTGTTCATAAAATTGTTGTGAGAGAGCCAACAAGTTTTTCTTTGTGTGCGATCTTTGTGTAAGCTTCAGTTTTGCACCGTATGCACACTCCCTGGTCACTTTATTAGGTACACCTTTACAGTCAATTGAATCCAATAAAACAGTTCTGGCATATATTCTGCCTTTACAAAGCTTATAATGTTGAGGTTTTTTGAAAAATTACCGGGTGGTGTTAATTTAACTATACTTATGATACAGGCTGTGTTAGTGGTGGTGATGTACTGGACTCTTTCTAATATTCATCCCCCCTCCTGTTTGTGGGCAAAAGTTTAGATACACTTCTCAATATAATCAATCAAAAAATTATGATCTTTTTAATGACAGAATTTATGGCTGAACTGTTGTTTAGGATGGTACTGTATTATATTTTACAGGTGCACCATTAAATTGTGTATAATATGCGTATATAGTGCAGTAACTGAAGACATCTTACTTCCTCTGATTATTTCTACTATTTCTTCATATTCTTCACAGTAATATGTGTTCTCTCTGACTGTGTTGGACAAAATCTGTGAAATCTGATCAAGCATGAACACAATGAGTCTCAGACATGTACTTTATAAAGCTGTTGTATGTTTATGAAACTATGAGAGCTTGGTTGTGTGCTTTTGTCTTCCACAGATAAGGACTGGGAGGACATTAGGAAGATGCCCGAGTACCCGACGCTGCAGAAAGACTTCAGGAGGACAACGTGAGCGGATGCAGAGATGATCTGACCATGATCAGAGACTCACACAAAATATGAAACACAGTCACACTGATTTTTTAATGCATATTGTTGTGTTTCAGGTATGCAAACAGCAGCTTAATCAAATACATGGAGAAGCATAAAGTCAAACCAGACAGCAAAGTTTTTCTGTTGGTAGGTACTCCACCCACAATTTACCAGTCTCTCTTAACTGCACAGACTTGTCGTGAATTGCTCGTTTCAACTTGATCTTTCATGAGGAGGTGCGTGTCTGTGAGATTTGATCATTAACACGAGAGTTTTCGAACAGTGAAAGAAGAATTTCACACCACACCAGCTTCAGGTCCTGCTGTTGGAAAACAGACAGAAACAGAATACATTCAGCAGAATCAGTGGTGTTAGGGGAGTTGAAACAATAGTAAATATTCATAGTTTAGCTGTCATCGAGGTGTCATCAGAGCAGATCTGTGCTGAGACATAAAGAGGAAGTGAACTTAGATGGTTAGGAGGAACTTGATAAAGCAAAGCAGTCCATGACTTATATGAGGGTGTTTAAGGTGATTGGACAGCCATGGGGATAAATGAGAGAATATTATCACCTACATTAAGTGATGTGACACTGTTAAGTGCCACAGATGATGATACTGGACAGAGACCTGCACAATCACTCTGAGACAGCTGAGTGCAGACTGAGAACTACTATGGATCTGTACAAGCTGCTGCAAGTGCTGAAAAATGCCAATAAACTCATGCACTCTGTAAGCCATGATGATGATACGGCACACAAAACATTGCACAAGAAAACTGATGAACACCACAAATTCTCTTTAATCACCTGTTTGTGGCACTTAAAAGTGCAATATGTAGCAATCGTACATGCAAAAATGAGTACAGCAGTCCAAATAGTGAGTTGGAGCCATAGACTATATTAAATATGTTGAAATCCTATTTAATATACAATCTATGGTTGAAGCAATTTCAGCCCCCCGCACCCTCCTCCCCAGACTCAGGGAAGCTCTGCAGGCTGCAGGAGCTCTGCAGGAATGCAGGACCACATAAATGAACACTAACAAGTAACAACAAGTCCTCCACTGTAAGTTGATCAGCTGTTTGTCAGTTGTCTGTCAGTTGTTTTTCAGTGTAAAGTTAAGCCCATTATTCTGAAAACAAAAGCCCACTGCTCTGAAATAGCAGCAGCCTGTCTCACTGCTGCCAAACTCCATTAACATATTGCTCAATTTAACTGTTAAAAACATCTGCTCCTTCTACAATGATCTTTTATGACTCAAAAACAGACACTTACTCATTCGGCGAACATTCATCATTAATCTGAGCTCTAATTAACGTGAAACGGGCAAAGAAAAACAGTTGTCCCAGCCCAGAATAGAATTTTCAAAGGAAGAGGCAGCTGCAGCATTGACGTCAAAGAAGCCAGTATTTCATCTTAACATTTTCCTTGATCATTTTCTGATTTATTAGAGTAAGTTTGTAACAGATTTCTCTTTTAAGAATGAATCTGTTTGTATGAGTGGTTCTTTCATGAGGTCCATTGTCCTGCTAAACTGTTCCAAATTTGTGTGGTGCCACAAGTCCTACACTGTTCACTCAGCATGGATGTGATGTGGACAGCATCAAAGTCATGTGACCATGTTTCCACCCAAAATACCCAGAACTTTTCATCAAACTACTTTTCAAGTAACTAAAGACTCCTTCAGCTTGTTGTTGTCTGTGTTTCCACTGTAGAATAAAACTGACAGAGATTAGGCAAATTAATCCTGCCGACGTATGAAAAAGCATTGGCTGTTTTTACATGTCATTTCTGTGTGCAAATGTTCAGTGCTCTTATGTTGCTGGAAATGTTTGTGGGAACTTTATGCTTTCTTCTATAACTCCATATTGATGTGTTGAAGCACAATGAACCAAAAACAAACTGGTTTGTGACTGCAGAAGTGGTGGCTGAAATGAAATGCAGCGAGTACATGCCCAATCAGAAACGCTTGGGACCACAAGCCCCACACACCAAGTTTCTGTACTTTTGGAAATTAATAACCCTCAAGCAGGGACATTTTCAGGGAGTAAAATAGCGTCCCCAGATCATAATTTAAACTCCTGTCCTGGAGTTGAGCAAGAATAATGCAGAACATGTCCTCGTACTTTCTGACAAGTATGAGTCATGAGTTGTGGATTTACTGAAGCTAAACATCTTGAGCTATAAAAATGTGTCTATGGTGTAACACTGTGTTCTTCTTCTCTGCCCTTTTAGCTCCAGAAATTGCTCACCATGGACCCCACCAAAAGAATCACATCAGAGCAGGCGCTGCAGGACCCGTACTTCCTGGAGGACCCGTTACCAACCACTGAGTGAGCCTTAGTAAACTTTTGCAGAAGGCTTTGCTTTGTCTCGATTCAACAAAAGAAAAACAGGCCACAGTGATTTACTCCTTGAAGTATGAGGAATGTGCTCTTTATGCTCTCACCCGCTTCCTGTTTTATGTCCTGTGTTTTTGGCAGTGTGTGTGTTTTGGTTGGCATGGTGGAGTCAGGAGTGGTACAGTGTGTTAACTCACCGCGTCTCTGTGGTTTTCTCTAGCGTGTTTGCTGGGTGTCAGATCCCTTACCCGAAACGAGAGTTTCTAAATGAAGACGAGCCGGAGGAGAAAACAGAAAAGGTAATTATCCAGTTCTGCTGACAGCAAGTCACAGCATGAAACCAATTTGTCAGCCGGTCATTTCATTCCCTCCACAACAACTGTCAGAACAGAGACATGTACTGCATCTGTAAGAAAAAAATCATGCAAACCAGGTTTTGGATTAGTGCAGATTTTTTGGAGTTGTACCCTGCCCACAGAGAATACTCTGACATCATCACTGTTTTGAAGTAAGTAAAGCTGTATATAAATGATATCAAATGACAACACAAATGTAATGTTATGGTATTTCCCACACTTTAAGAAGAATCCATTCTAACCTGTGTGGTAATGAAAAAACAACAACCTTGTGTCTCCCTCCAGTATGAGCGTGAGTTAAAAGGTCATATCATTGTTTTTATTTGCTCTCATCAAGAAAGCAAACATAAAAAAAGTTATAAAAATGTCAAGGCAACTTAATGTAATATAATGTTTGAGTTTTGAAGCAAATTCAAACTCTCAAGTTTCAAAATAAACTAAAAATATTCTGCTAACCTTGTTGGATCATTTACTTTTCTTCTTTAAATAAACTTTAATCTTTGAAGTTTAGAAACTTAAAAAAGTGTATTTTATTTATTTTGTTCACAATGAGCTGTGAACCTGATTTGTCATTATTTGGGTACTTGAAAATTAAATGGTTTTAATTGAAAATACTTCTTAATATGAACCTTTATTCACTTTCACTTCAACATGTTTACCCAGCATTTCATTTATTTTTAATTTTTTTAATATTTACTTTTTGGAGCTTTCTAAAACTCAAACATTCAAGTTTAAAAAAAAATCTTAAGAGGTCTTTTTTTTTGGCTTTGGCTTTTTAAAAAAGAAAATTGGCTCAAAACTCAAGAATCTTTTGGAGTAAGTTGCCTTGAAATTTTGAGATATCTCAACTTGTTCATTTTGACAATGTAGGACATTTTAGCCTTCTTCATAAATGAGACAAAATAACAGTAAAACAATACACGCACTTTAAATGCTTAATTAAAGATGTACTGCAGATATAAATCTTCAATTTTGCAGATTTTCTTCCATAGTCTTGTATTTATTTGGTGACCCAAAAAACTCTCCTGTGACCCACCTGTGGGTCATGACCCAGTCTTTGGGAATGACTGTGTTCATCTCCTGAAAGTACAAAACCTCTCTCATCTGAACCTTAGTGTGGTTAACTGTACAGTCTTTATGTAGTGATCCTTCAGACTGGAACTATACAGTTCTGTGTGGTTTCTCTAAAAGCTTTGTCATGACACACCTCTGAATTAGAGGTGATCCAAACCCTGCACCAGTGTGAAGTTGTATTACTGTCAGGGGAGAATGATGACAGAGGACGAAAAACACAAGCTGGACAAACATGAGCAGCTGATTCAAACCTCAGAGCAGAGCAGAGTGCCTCTCCAGGTGAAGGCTGCAGGGTTTCATTGTCACACACTATAATGTCTGATTTGTGTTGTCTCCCTTACACTGATAACAGAGCAGTGTGATCTGTCTGTCCACGTTCTCTAATAAATTTTACTACTGACTTTTTCATTTCATTATAGTTTGGTTATCTCTACCAGCCTTTGGTTAGTCCTTGTTAACATTATGACTGAACCACAGCAGAATCACACTCTAAGGCCCTCCATCAGTGTTGTTGCATCATTTAGCTTTTTCAAATTTAATTTAGCTCTTAAGTTAAACCCCCCTCTCTGCCCAAAAACATTTTTTGTATGCGGTACGGAAATAAGTTATTTCTTCCTATGTACATAACGTAAGCTGTTTTAAATTCCACCAGATCTATAAATTTCAGTGCATGTAACTTTAACTTTAAAACAGATTGTGTGTTTCAGATATCCAACATTTTTACTATTCTGCTGTAAACTGCTGTTATTCATATGATTGTTTCTAGATTCTTATTCACTATAATTTAGATGACAGAAACTAATTCATATTAATTGTCATCAAAAAGAAATGCCCAAATAAACAACTACTGTTCTGTGGAAGCTCAAACATTCTCACTGTTCTCCTTTTGGGATCCTTTTCCTTTCCAGGAAGGACCTGGAGGTTGTTGTTGTTTTACAACCTGCTACACTGAAGCCTTTTAACATTCTCCTGCTTCTCTCATTATGTGAAACTGTGATCTTTCACCCAAAAGGGTGTGCAGCCTTGGCAACTGGGCTTCATGACATGATGCTGGTCTGATGTATGCATTTTAGGAGGTTTTTTGGGGGGCTCTTCACTAATCTAATTGCTTAAAGCTTCAAGATCATGTTAGCACTGCCTGTGTTCTATGTGAGACAACAAGTATTTCATTACACAGGAATGAAGGCTAGTGATTCATCTGATAATTATTTTTTTGGATTAATAGTTTAATCTATTAAATTATATATAAGTGAAAATATTCTCTTCACAAGAGAGCCCAAGGTGATGTCTATAATAATTGTTTTCCAACCAATAGTCCAAATACTTGGGGCCTGAGCAGCGACCAGAATTATTATTTTTCTTTCTTTCTTTGTTCAAATGAATTACATTTTTGAGGACCTACTGTAAACATGTTTGACAGCGCGTGAAACTTGGCAAATGTATCAACTGTGGTGAAAAATTCCCTATTTTATGGGTCTCCTGGGCGTGGCAAAAAGGCTTGATATTGCCCCTTCCAAAACATACAAAAAAGTCTCATGGAGCCACAGCCTAAACCCAACAGGAAGTCAACCATTCAGAATTTACTGTGCAGTTTTACGCCATTTAACAAACTCCTCCTTCGGAATTAATCTGATCAACATTAAAATTGGTGTGGGTGATCTACAGACCTTTGGTATGACAAGTTATTAAAAGATTCCATTTTTGTTGAATAGCGTGGTTGTGGTGTTGAATTTTGATGTTTTGTCCAAAAAAGCCTCCTGGAGCCATCGGCCATTATGAATTTAGTGGTCATTTTTGCCGATTTCCCCACTTTGTATGGTAAGGATCTCCTCCTACAGTATTAATCTGACTGACTTCAAAATTGATGTTTGCCCTCTTGAGACCTTTCATCAAAAGTCATTAAAAGATTCCTTCATTGTTGAACGGCGTGGCCATGGCGTGCCCTCAGATTTTCTTGTTTCATCATGAAACATGGAGTTCCTGTAATTTGAATAGAAAAGGTCCACTCTGCCCAAAATTTCACACCTTTGATAGATGTCCCAGCCTATAGACATCTACGTGCCAATTAGGAGTCATAGCCTCACCAACTGGCAACAGGAAGTAAGCCTCCTGAGACTGTACTGTAACATAACGTAAACTCATGCACCCGTAACGTGAACTCCTTCCTGCAGTGTCCAAAGCATGTAAAAATTCAGAATCTTGTCGTCCGGTCGGCGTCTGGCAACGATGCCACGGCCGCCACCTGTCCCAACACACACAGAGGTGCGAGGGCCCAATCATAGCTGCTTGTAGCTTTAATTACAGTTTGCAATTATATGAAACAGAGAAAACAGCCAGTTATCATTCTGGACAAAGTAAAACTAGAGAATGTTTAGCATTTTTGCTAAAATGACTGAAATGATTAATCAGTTATCATTTTTCTGTTGATTTTTAATAATAGTGGGTTCAGCTCTAGTGTACGGTTATGTTCTTTGAATGTTCTTACCCTGCTAACTGGCTGTCAGTAGCCTGATCATTGTTACCTTTCAACATACCACCACAGGAGTTAAGCCTCAGTCAGTTAATATCACTACTCTTCTGTTCTGGGAAACTGTTGGCATCATAATTTAGGTTTTTCAGCCGTAATGAACAGTATCTGTCAGCAAAATCCCCATGAGTAGGTGGTTTAATTCAGGCAGTTGATCATTTGTGCTGAAAAGTGTAAATATTTCCCTGGAGACTCATCTCTCTCAGAGTTTCATTTATTTCTCAGGCTTTGTGCTTTTATTGTGGAATGTTTGGGGACTTCTGGGACTTTAAATTACAGCTTGTCAGCTCTGAAGATTTTCAGCAGTGTACTGTAGGATGGGCATTTAGAGAACAGCAGTGTGTTAGATGATGGTTTGATCATCTCACTGCACTAGATGTATGTGGACAGTTTTATATTCCAGACATAAAAGAGCAGCTTTTGTTACACATGAAAAAAATGTGTAGAGTAGGACTGAAAGCTGCAGTCCATTACAGCCCACAGTCTCTTCCCTCTTCTTACAGCTGTTTTTACAGAGTCATAAATCACTACAGGGATTCAGCTGTGACTTTGCCTGAGACAGGGACACACTGGACATGCAGAGACAAAGTGCAGCAGGAGTGGGCCCCAGTGGTGGAAAGTAACTAAGTATATTTATTCAAGTACTGAACACTTTGGAGCTTTTTTTTGCGGTGCTACATTTATTGGACAGCTTTGGTTCTAAGTTACTTGTCACATTACAGTTTGACATATGAAACACAGGAAAATCATACAGGAATTTATTGGAATCAACTAACATTTTTACTTAATGTAAAATATACAAGTTTTTATTCGTTTCAAGTTACTTCAACCTAAGATTTCTAGTTTCAGTTTTCAGAAGACTTCAGGTTTTATATATATGAGTTCCTCTAACTTTGGACTTGAAATGAGCCAAATGAATGAACTGTACAGAGTTCAATCAACTCAGCGATTTAAGTTTGTAAAGAAACATGATCAGCATGTTAACAGACTTCATGCATGCAGTGTTTGGGAGTTAAGACACAACCCTTTACACTTCAAATTCAACAAACTCACCAAGAGCACTTTGTCTTATTGCCTTTGTGCCAGTGCTCAAACAAAGTAGCTCCAACAGCTGCAGCTGTTCGTCCGTGTGACTGAACAGTTGTTGGTTCATATCTTGATATCTTGAGCTTATTGAACATGCTGAAGATTTTAAGTTCAGTTAACTCACATTTTTAAGGCAGCATTGGAACTCACATCTTTAAATTGAACCAGCTCAAAATGATTTACAGTGACATATTGTCAAATAGTCGAGTCTCATTGTTGTGTTTCAGATGTTTAGGAAACACATTTCTGCTCTAAACATATACATATTTTCATTTGAGTAACTGTTTGAAGATCAGATAAAAGTGTGCAGCAGAACTTTTTTTTTTCTCTTCCTCTGCCATGAACCATTTCATAACCCCTCACATTTATCTGGTGACCCTTTGGAGGGGCCTGACCCCAACTTGGGAACCATTGATTTAAACTTTCTAACTGCATTTAAAGAATTCAAACTCGCTCCACCTTCAGCAGTTACAACAGTAAAATGCTTCCTGCACAATGATGCATCAGTATTAATAATGTCATTTGTTATGTCAGTCAAAGGGGCAGAATGAGGACTTAAATGTGTGATACATTAACTATTTGTAGTTCTGTACCTCTGTACTCTTTTATTACATTTTTAGTACAAGACTTTTACCTGTATGGAGTGTTTAACATAAGTAAAGGATATGAGTACTTCTTCCACCACAGTTAGGACAGAGAATGGCATGCTAGAAAATCAGCAACATGTTAGGTGTATGCTTTTGCTTTTGCTCTTGTGCAATCTGAATGGAAATTGAGCGCTGAAACAGAGATAGACGCCTACTCTGTCACATCAGCAGCTGCTGCCTAGAAAGCAACACCTGATCTGACTGCGTTTCTTCACACCACAGTCTCAGCAGCATGAGAGGCTTGAAAAGACTGGCAAAAATGACACAAATTCAATACACAACTGAAAGTGGACATGCAGAAAGAAAAAAAAATTGGCTGTTCCAAATTTTGGCATTACATATTGCAAAGATTTAGAGGCAAAAATCTGATATTTTTCTATGCGTGGTATTGTTCCTATGCTGGTCTCTGGTACCAGACCTGCCAACACTCTCTTAATTTGCATCGCCGACAAACTATGTCATGAACAGTTGTCATATATGTAACCAGATGTTTTGCACGGCCGTCTGTGACACACAATCTATACACACAATCCACACACTGCATTGCACCACAACCTGGCAACCCACAGCTTGATTCAAGGGGCGTGTGTGCAGCTGCTCTCTGTGCAGGCACATGGGCCAGCTATAAGTTAGCTGTTAAATGTCAGGGAAGGATGCCATTCTACAACGTAAATACTATATACCCACCCCCTACCCAAAAAAAACATCCTGTATTTTGAAACCTAAGTTATACTAGTACACTAGTACGTGTTGACATTTAATCATTTATACACGACTTTCTGCTAAATACTGAACTCTATTAGCAATGTCTACCTATTTAATCATTCAAAATGTCCTTCACTTTAATGTCTTCTTTTACTGTAATAATTATAATATTTTGGACGGTCTGTAAGTTCATCTGTTTTTGCTTGGAGAGACCACAGGTGGAGCAATGACACACAGAAACACTTCTTTATTGTATCACAGCCAAAAAAAAAAAAATTTTCATGCAACTATCATTTAGAAACTGTAGAGTTTTTGAAAAAAAATTGAACCACAGAATTATCAGGTAAGTTTTAAAATAAGCTTAAGTAGGTAACTGCCATTGCAGGTGACATTAAAGGTGCAATGTCAAAGACTTTTAGGTTAACACATTCAAAAATTAAAATTAAAATTATCAACAGAATGTGAAGACAGTACAGCTCAGACCCACTCCTGTAGTTTCAGCTGGAAGATTTTTTGAGTGGTGAGCTGTCTTAGCTTTTTTAGTCTAATACAGTGGTTCTCAAACTTTTTACACCACTTATCACCTGATAAAACACTGAGCTGTCCTTGTGCCACCTTAATGTTTTGTGCTGTAAGGCTTCTTACTAGCACTTACTGCTAGTACGTGCTCGTTTCACTGTCGTACCCTTCATTTTCAGCACAGCTGCTTGAAATATTCTCCTCCTGATCTGCACTTCTCTTTGTGATTGTTTCCGTTTGGAGCCATGATTGTGATATTTCTGAAGCATTCAGAGTCTGTCATTTACTTCATTTACCTACCTTACTATCTTGCTATCACAGTTAATTTACTACATGAATTCAAGCTTTCTCTTTTCCTGTCTTATGTTCTAGGCTCATCTATGTTGAAAAGAAAAACGCATTTTGAAGATGGTTAAAAGATGCTGCAGGGGGACCTATGAAACTGACATATTTTCACATTTTAAGTTAGCTAATATTACCAAAGGCTAGCTAACTAGCTATTTTATCTGCATAAATCATTAGCTAGCTAGTTAGCTAGCATTTTGCTAACATAAGCTAGATCAGTGTTTCCCAATCCTGGTCCTCAGCCCCCCTGCCCTGCATGTTTTAGATGTTTCTCTGCTCCAACACACCTGACTCAAATGATCAGGTTGTTATCAGGCTTCTGTGGAGGCTTGATGATGAGCTGATCATTTGAATCAGGTGTGCTGGAGCAGGGAAACACCTAAAACATGCAGGGCAGGGGGCTGAGGACCAGGATTGAGAAACACTGAGCAAGATAGTTAACTAGCCCTTTGCTAACATTAGCTGACTTAAGATGTGATGCTATATGTTGCTTATACAGGAAAAAGAGAAAAGTACTATGTTTACTCATGTTTACTCACTGTTATTGGAGCACAGAGCAAAACAGGGTGGGACTCATCTCATCAACACTCTTCATTCAAACTCGACAGACACGAAATAAAAAAAAAAACCAGCCTCTCTGATTCCCAACTTCACTCTCACTCCTCTCCCGCTTTACGTCTCTCCTGTCCCTGCCTCCCATGTCTTTATCTTCCCCGGAGTCAGAGTCTTGGTTGGAGCGGCTGTAAATCACCCCGGTACTGTATTCCCTGTCTTCAAACTGGCCTCTGTGGGTCTCAGAGGCTGTGTTTGGCCCTGTTCCCCAGTGCTCCAAGCTGCCAGTCCAGGCAGACTAGAGTCAGCTAATAGGACAGCTAGCTGCATGGCTAACTAGCTAATGGAAACTAATGGCAGCTACAGTTAGCCACAGTTAGCAGTTATCTGGTGATATGCAGCCTCTCATTTGTTTGGAGAATGAATTTGACAGGTAGCGTATCCTATCTGAAATCTGTTTTTTTTTTTTTTACAAGTTTCCCCAGATGAGAGTGTTTCATCCTCTCGTGGCTCAGTCACATGATGAAAGCTCAAAGGGCTGTGAAAGCAGCACAGATTCCTAAAAAACATCTCTGGGCAACAAAGTCTGCAGTGTGACAGCTACAGCTGGCCTCATTCGAAAATGTCAATTCACTTGTGTAATAGGTGGAATATGACTATCATGACACACATAAAGAGACACATGAGCCATCGTTATTGTCCAGGTGAACACTTTGAACTGAGTTACTGAATGACTCTGTCTTTGTCTTATCAGCTGTTCAGTTCAAAAGATTCTCTTTATTTTGATTTATTCTTGAAGTTTTGCCAAGTGAGATACATTTCAGTCATCTCAGTGTAAATGTCAGTCACAGTCAGAAAAGAAAAGCGTACAGATGAAAAAAGTCGAACAGAAAGACTAACAAGCAAGCAAGCAAAATGATTTCACACACACTTTTGTGGTTTTCTAATCAGATTACTTCTCCCCCTCACCCCACAGCCACTGTTAATCACTTTCGCTAAGCTCTGATCTCTCGTCCCGTGTGTCCTTCTGCAGAACCAGACCCAGCAGCACCAGCAGACGACAGGCCAGACTCAGGCCCAGAACCAGCAGCAGACGGCAGCCCAGCAGGCCCCCTCCCAGCAGAGCTCGGCCCAAACCAACGGCACCGCCGGAGCCACAGGGGGCACCGCCGGCGGGGGCTTACAACACGGCCAGGACCAGGGTCCCCCTAACAAGAAACCTCGGATCGGGCCCTCTGGGGCCTCCTCAGGCACTGGGGTGCTACAGTCAGAGTACCAGGTTAGTAGTGGGGTTTTACATAAGTTCATAAGTCTTTGGCTGCTGATATTCTGTATTTCTCTTATCATAAACAAATCTTATGAAAAGGGCCAAATCAACAGTCAATGAATCCTCCTAACAAATAACCAAATGTGGATTAATGTGCAGCTGAAAATAGTCCCAACATTAACTGTTAACTCATGTTTGACTTCAGTACAGAACAGTTTTCACATGTTTACATCATCAGTGGAGACCAATGGGCTTGGGGTTTAGAGCTACAGACAAGCTAGGGAAGTGTGAAGGTATTAAGATAAATATAAATTAAAGATAAGACAAGATAAAATATATGATAGCCCAGTCTTATCCTTTAAGCTGGGGACAGTGTAGGAGTAAAAACAGTGAAAGAAGATAAGCACCTGTGTCTAGAGAAATAAAATATCTAACCAGTCCACTCCAGTAACAATATTGTGTGTTTTTTCCTAATCTGCCCAATGCTGACTGGACTATACAGCTGACTGTAGCCACTAGCCAAGCCTACAGTTGTCATGCAGTATTTGCCACCTTTTATCTTGAACAGATTAATGACACAGGACACAGTGTCCTGGGTATGAGATACCAGAAACCAAAAAGTTGAAGATTCTTTGGGCCTTTTTATGACAGAACTGGATGCCATTTTGTTGATTTTTCAGTATTTAATTGAGTGGACATTCCCATTATGTTTGCTATTTTCAAATGCTCTCACAGATATTATAATGTTACAGTGGTTCTCAACCTTTTGGAGCTGTGACACACACACACACACACACACACACACACACACACACACACACACACACACACACAAAAGACCCACACAAGAGATCCATATTGCAGGAAGTCAGGGTGATATTTCCAAAGCTTGGTGGGAGCTCGGGATTCTGTTGTAAAAACCTGACGCCTTGACATTTCTCAGTTGATGTTGCTGCTGTCAGACTTTTAGGCCGTAGTAGTCCTTCCATGTAAGAGCTAGTAAAACTGGCTAGAACTGTTTCGTTGCACAACTGTGGTACCAGAGCTCCAAAATGAAAGAGTTTTCTGTGTGTGTGTCCAGTCAGAACCCATGATCTTTTCTCACATTTATTCTCAGGCAGATTATATCACTGGTACAGGCGATGTAATGTACAAACTACTCCCCAGGCTGAAATACAGACCTCATTTCCCACCATGCTTGCTGGCCAAAGAAGTTAGTCAGGTTTTCTATTTTATGTTATAGAATGAATAGAATAGATATTCATCAATACAGTTTTTATTGGAGAAATTAAAACTGGCACTGACTAAACTGGCACAACAGAAAGACATGGAGGAGCTACAGGTGATGAAAATTTCTAGACTGGTGTAGACAGGTGTAGACACATATTCAGGAATGTCAGCAGTGTAATCTATGTGTGTGTAATATATGTGTTTGGCATCCGTTGAGGAAAACATACACAATCATAATCCAGCAGACAACAGCAGCTGTCTGATAGAGAGTGCACAGTTCACATTGTGCTGCTGTCAGAGCTGATAACAAATCACTGTGAGCTTCTGCTCTGGCTGCTGTTGTATCTTTGGCTCGAGTCTTATCACAAGGCCGAAGAGAGGCCGGGCAGTGGTGGAGAGAGTGATGAAATCAGGAGAGAGTGTGTGTTGGTGAATGCACCACACAGAGCACAGTTTGACACAGCCTGTTTACAGTATTAACATGCATCTTGAGTCAGGTGATCACAAGTGGACACATCAGTTCACACCTGACTTTAGAACGCTTCTCCGCTGACCACTTGTGATTTGATAGGTTCCTGCTCTAGACACAAATAAACCCGTCAGAACGACCAAATGTGTTGTTTCTTTTAACCAGCGGCCCAACAATAGCTGCCATCATGCGGGGACAAATGGGCACAATGTTTTTTACACAAAGAAAGACATGACTTTATGTATAACATTTGCCAAATTTACAAGAGCTGATTGGATCACCCAGGACGTATGTTAATAGCAGGTGTAAACAGGGCCTTAGAGGTGACCTGTATAACCTCTGTATGAGTGTGCTGTGTTGATGAGGCCACACGGGGGCACCACCATCAGACGTGCATATAAGCATATCTCATGTATAGACATATATAGCAGTGGCTGAGGCTGCATGTGTGGCAGCAGGGAGCTGTCAGGCCTCAGCAGATGTATAAATAAACCGGTGGAGAGGTCACACATACCAGGAGGGTGGCCAGTGGTCTGACAGAGCTGTCACTGTCAGCGTCCTACTTTTCCCCTCATTGATCCAGCCACCACAGGCTATCCCACCATGCACCACTCCCCAATCATGCTCCTAAATGATGCAATGTTGCACATGTGACCAGGGCTGATTGGTGTGGACATGAAATCAGTTCAGCTGAGGTCCTCACAGCCTCACCGCTGCTTGATGTCCTGTAACTCAGCTGATTACAGCAGAGTTTATATATCCAACTTTATTCTTAATCAATTTATATCATCTGTCTCTTTGCTCATGAACATGTTGTGTTCTGTTTTTCTTAAATTTACAGTAGTGTCTCATGTCTCCATAAATGTGGGGGTTAAGAGAAAATTGAATGAGCAGAGAAATCCTGCCTTTGGGTTCAGAAAGCAGCAGATCTTACATTTCTCCATCATGGATCACTAAAGTGTCTTTTGCTCCACAGCCACAGTTAGTAACGCAGACTTTCAGGTCAACTGTAGTCAACAAGGCAGAGTTGAAATACTATAAACCTGGTGATGTCAGGGGCTCTCACTACCTCAGACTACTTCTCATAACCACAGGGTGGCTACAGCTCCATGTTGTGTTTAACTCCTGATCACTAGATAGCAGTGTTGTTATCTATCTTCACTGTTCTGATTACATAAAAAGTATTTGATGATGGTTTTAGACATATGGTGATGTGTTCTTTACACTATGACAGTCTTCCGAAAATTAGGCTAAAAGGTTAAAAAATAACAATATATGATCTTGCTTACAGTATCGCAATATATCGAATCGTAACCCAAGTATCGTGACACATATCGTATCGCTGGATTCTTACTAATACACAGCTCTACTAGTTTCACCATGGAAATCATGCTTGGATGTTAGCACACAGTGCACTTGTTTGTGATTGTAAGACTGTCATTAAATGTGAAGTATTGTAAGTACAGTGTAAAAGCAGGTTACAGTGGGAGCAATGACTTCCTGAAGTCTTGTTGTCGTCATGAGGTTACCAGCCAATCAGTGCAGACTACACTGTGCTCAGATGCTGGTCAACAAAAACTAGTTACAGTATCTGCCTGCTTATTAAAATACACTGTCTTTAATCAGGGTTTAATGATTCAGCTGATGAATAAATAGTAAGTAGCAGCAGTAGATTGATTGATAGGGAACACACTGCACATAGTCAGCTCTCTCATGTCCTGCACACACTCAGAGTTTACTCGTCCAGTAATCAGATCTCAGTTCATCACTGAGCTTCTCACTGCTGTTTTCTCTCCACCCCTCCTTTTGTTTTTCCATCAGCACTCCGGCGCCCGCCTTGGTTACCAAAGCAACGTCCAAGGTTCCACTCAGCCCCAGAGCACCATGGGATACTCGTCATCATCCCAGCAGAGCTCCCAGTACTCCCACCAGACCCACCGTTACTGAGGCCCCCAGTCACTCCTGAACCAGCAGAGGACGCCGCTCCTCGGACTCTCCTCTCTCTCTCCGTGCATCAACATCATTCCAACTCAACCATCCAACTTCTCACCCCTCCCCCTCGCCTTTGGCCTCTATACCGACAGCCTTCGATGGCACTGGAACATGAAGGCAAACAGACATAGGAACCAAAAAAAAAATCAAGAAGTTCTGCCTCGTCGGGCTGGTGAACCATTTTTAAACCAACTGAAAATAATGTAAGATAGATGTGAAGGCGTCTCACACAGACTCAGAACCATGGCACTTACAACATCCTCACGGGGAAGAATCGCAGCTGTGTTCATATATGTACATTATATAGCACCTTTTTCTATTTGATTTTTTCTCTCTCACTTATTTGCTAGAGTTTTCAAGTTTACCTTGATAGTTGATGTCATTGTAAATATTGTTATATATGAGAACGATGGGATGGAAGGAAACACAGGAGGAAAAGCCCTTTACTGTCATCTCTAGTGTAACGTCACCTTGGATAATCAGCAGAAAAGCAGAAAAAGTTTGAGCTAACCCACATGTTTCTACACAGAAAACATCAGCTCCTCAGCTGATGCATTTGCAGGGAAATATTAAATGCGCAATTTAACTTCTTCTTATAGGGTTTCTATATTTCGACCTCTCTTTCTCTAGATTTGGATTTGGGAAGTAAGAAAAGTCTTTTTACAGCTCTGAGTTCTGTATATTCTGACTCACTCCACTACCTGTAGAGAAAAGAAACATTGGACTTTGTTTCCTCTGACGGCGGCGACGGCGTCTTCAGGAGGTCCTCTCGTTTGTGGCCGGCAGCTCCGCGGTGTTTCCTGCCGGTGGACACTTTGCTCTGACGCCCATCTCCTCTTGGACCCTCAAGACTTTCAAGGTTTTCTGAACACGAACGTGCGCATAAACGTACAGGGCAGCTAACAGTACGCCCCCCACCCCCCCCACCCCCCACCCTTATTATGCTTCTTGAGACTGTTACTGCCTGATGTCAGATTGTTTTTTAAGGTTTTAATGTTATCATTGTTGCCCTGTGAGTGTGTGAGAGCGTGTGTGTGTACAGTATGTTTTTTATGCATGTTGTTTATCCTTTTACTTACTAGAACTGCACTGACCGCTGAACCGATCTGCAAAGAGCTGGAACAAACGTGGGGTGAGTTTTGTTGTGTGGACACTCACTCGTCCTCTTCCCCTGCGACCCCTCTGACTGAACACTGAGCAGACACACTCATGACAGACAAACAAAAGGTGCATTCTTTAATACAAGCTAAGGAGGAAGGAGCAACAGTAATCAGCCTAAGTACTGATGTAAATGTGCAGTGTGAATCCTCAGTGCCTCCAAAACTTCAAGTTTGAACTTTTCTATCATTTTATACACTCAATACAATCTGTTTTATTCTTTGATGAATGAGTCAAACTATGAGAAAGCCTTTAAAGATAATCATTGGTGGAATGTAACTAACTACAGTTACTCAAGTACTACACTTAAAGGAACAGCTTGACATCTTGGGACATATCCATATTCACTTCTGATGATACAGCCTCTCTGTGTCTATGTGCTAAATATAACGCTACAGATGGTTAGCTTAACTGAGCTTAGCACAAAAACTGGAAAAGGTGATCCTGGCTCTGTCTGTTTCCAGGCTAGCTGTTTCCCCCTGTTTCCAGTCTTTATGCTAAGCTAAGCTACCCATCTTCTGGCTGTACCTTCATATTTAGCGTACAGACCAGATAGTGGTATCAATCTTCTCATCTGACTCTGAGAAAAAGTCAGTAAGTGATACGGTGGAAACTTATTATAGTTATAATGTCTGTCCAAGTCAGATTTATCACTACAAGCAAATGATTATTATAATTATTTTTCTCTTTGGTTTCTCTTTATGCAGATTACCATCTAATGAACATTTGTTTATTTATTACATGAATATAAAGAAACTGACAGCTTCACTATTAACTGAGTTTCATGAAGTGTTTCAAAATGAAGTAGAGAGCTTTCAAATTACTCTACAAATTAAATGACTGCATAATTCAAATACACTGTAATGCTCCAGTACTGAATATACATGTTAAATGCAGTTTCACTGCTGCATCCCATTGGCTTGTTTTTGGCAGTTTGTCATAATCTTAAAGGAACCTACAGTTTTGATTGAGAGAAAATGATTCCGTCATGATTTCAGGTGAGCAGCAGCCTCAGACAGCCAGCTGGGAACAGACGAGTTAACATGTGGCAAAGTATCAGTGTAGTTTTAAAATGATTTTCCAGTTTCCACTGTAGATTTAAGTTGTTAATCATTTCCCAAAGTGTCAGCTTTTTTATTTTAAGTGCTTTACTTGAGTATTTCCATGTCATGCTACATTCTTTTAGAGGTAATTGTTATACTTTTCACTTCACTACATTTATTTAAGACATTAAGTTACTAGTTACTGTAAGAATGAAGGGTTTTTTTTGAGAGAGAGAGAGAGAGAGAGAGAGCATCACTATTAAATCAAAATTTATTTCTAAAAAAAGTGAAAAAATCCACCAGTGCAGGTGTGTTTTGAACCCACTGGTTGCAAGTATTTTCTAAAAATCAAGTGTTATTTTTGACATATTTCTTGTGCAGCAAACTACTTTGATTTATCAAGATAAAGTCAGGTCTTTTTACAGGTTCCGCTGAAATACTCTTCCTGCATTAACAGATTGGTTTTACTTGTTTTAAGAAAACCTGTCATTAGGTTTTTATTTTGTATTTTTTATTTATTTTACATTTTGAGAATAAAGTCAAAACAGTATTTCAAATTTATTTTACTTCATTCTTAAAATGGAAGAAAAGATTCTTCCTCCTCCTTCCTTCCTCCTTCTCAAAATGCAAAATCAAATCAGTATCTAGTACTTTTATATTTTAGACGTAGTTGTAGCCAAAGTCATTTTTTAGACTGGGGCTTTTTTACTGCAGGAGGTTTAACTGCCTGGCAGATATAACAGTTTAAATCAGCTGCACCTCAAACAGTTGTAACAGCAAAATGCTATTACACATTAATACATCAATAATAGTAATATCCAACAAAATCATCTACATATAACACTATGAGATGGCCCACTCCACAGTACTACTGTGAATACTTGGAGTAGATTTAGCTGCATCTAATGCCAGACTTACTTGTGGAGAGTATTTTCACAATGTTGTATCATCATTTTTACTTCAGTAAACGATCTGTACACTTCATCCACCGCTGACATTAATACACACGACAGCTCACTTAGAACAAATCTTCAAGGACAGGCCTCAGAGTGAGGCTTGCTTTCTTTCTACTCCCCCCTTCTTCTTTATGTTTCCCCACCACTTGCTCCGTCCTCACTGGTCCTGCTCGGTCACATGACCATGCAGGTTGTATTAAAGAATGCACCCGATGACTCGACTGTAACTGCGTCTGCTCTGATACAGACGTGGACACGGCGGGGTTGGAGGGAAAAAATAAAGCTGTGTCTGGCAGATGTGTGTCCTGCAGTGGGATTAGGAAAACACTGACACCTTGTGGCTGAATAGAGAACTGGACCTCTGTCCCACATCAAACTGCAGTTATATACAAGCAGATGTGTTGCTGCAAGAGTTAAAGCTGTCTTTTTTTTATTGTGTCCAGAATTCCAGTCATGTTTCAATGACGCTGAAAGTAGCCTCCTGCTACTGATTCTTATTTACATCTCCACACAGACGTATCTCTGTCAGGCTTTTGGTTCATGCTTTGATGTTAAGACATGTCTCAGTTCTAAGAGGAAGACTCTTTCTGCAAAATCTCTTGAGTGTCTCCTCAGTGTGCTGTGCTGTTCCCCTCTGGCTCTGACTCTACAGTAGGTTACAGTCCATGTTACACTTCCATCCAAACTGTCAGTTTTGCAAAAGGTTTTCAGATTCACTTCCACTTTTTACAGCAAAAAAACAAACATGCAGCTGGAGAGCTTTGTAGCAGGAGAGTTTCATTCCAAAATGATACATTTGGGGAAAAAAAATCCCATCTTCTTTAAAAAAATAAAATAAAAAAAAAAAGAAAGAAAATGTTTAATTGCACAAATTGAAAAAAAGATTGTTGACTTTTGATCATATCAGTGTTCAGTTGATGGAAAATATTTACAATGTGGGTCTTGTATATTTTACACATATTTAAAGCTGCATTGATTGATAATTTTTGTCTACTTTGGTTCAGCAGACAAAACTGTTAACACAACATTTCCATGTAATCACCTGAGGCTGAGGTCATGACGTCATGTCCGGGCTGGTCTCTGTTCTTGTACCTGGGCTTTACAGTTCAACAAGCAAACACAACAGCAACAATTTAAAGTTAAACAAAGATTGATTTGTTGGCATATTGAAAAAACAAACTACAGCTTGCATAGAATGCACCATTTGTACTTTTGTTATTGTAGCTTGATTCCTTTTATATCCAAAATATCCACCAATGCTGTATTTTAATTCATTTTTCCAGTTTTTAATCTCAGCTGTCTATAAGCTATGGAAATAGTGTTTGTTAGAAGCTGCTAACAATAGAAATATTACATACACAAGATTAAAAACATTATTTAGACATAAAGTGATTTGTGATATAAGTAAGGTGCATGGCAAGATTTTTAGTTATTTGCATTAATTCCAAAAATTTGTCTGATTTTGAAAAGTTTTTTTTTTTTTAAACAATAATTTCACTTCAGCTCTCTGACTGATATGACTGATGTGGCTAATGTGTTAGCAAACAACTACTTATTTTTAGTAACTAGTAAACAAAGAGAAATCATGGAATTCATTTGGCCACAACATGAGTCCAGTATTCCGTCTCTTTCTGTTTTGGTCTCCAGCTCCTGAACGTATCTGGCTCTTTAGCTGCTGGACATTTGATTCCGTACATTAGCTACTTGCTAACTTTGTCCATCTGCTAACATGGTAGTCTCGGTCTTGAGACCAGTATCAGACCACTTTATGAAGGCCTCTGTCTCATTTCGGAATCAACCACATTTTTACTCAGTCATGTGTTGTCTCAGACAAAGAGGACCAGTCAAGACCATGACTGCAGGGACATCACTAAACTGTCTGATTTATTTGTCCACATCATTACTGTGATTTAATGCAAAATTTCCTGCTTCGAATGCAACTAATAACTTGACTCCTTTCCAAGTTGAAATGTTTGTTGCTGTCTCATTCTCCCTCCACACTGTGGCTGTCTGGGAGGAAAAGTCAGACAAATCTTCTGTAATAAAATGTGGGTACCTGGACCACAGAGTTCATCTGCAAAACACACAGCAGCGTGTAGATTCTGCAGTGTGACACTGAGACGGCTGGACCACATCTAGCTTTTATCAGCACTTACAAACTGCATAAAAGAAACAGAAAGAAAGATAAGCCAAATATTAATGATGCTAACAAAGCTAGCTAGCTAATGTTAGGAATCTGCCTCTGCAGCGAAACTCATTAGAAATCTCTTCATCTCTCACCCAAAGAGATTTTATGAGTATTAGCTGTACATATTAGCTACCAATGTATCCTGCTTGTTTCAGAGTGCTAGTTTCAGTTGATCGGCAGCTATTTGGCACCTAGCCAGGTGCATAAGCTACTTAATTTAATTCAAATTAAACTGAGATGTTAATTTTGTGAGAGATTGAGGGGACAGAGCGTGTGGTGACAAATTGCTGTTCATAAGTTATGTTTTAGCTTGTGATAAAGAATGATGAGACAGGACACATAAAGCTGTAGCTAATTAAGCTAGGCTACGTCAGCAGCTAATGTCGGCTCTGACAAAAATGCTACACCCAGTACCGCTCCCTCGCTTGGGTGATAGAGATGTGACAGCACCAGGTCTTGACTTGTTCTCAACCCCTCAAAGTTTTGGTCTGACTTGGTCTCGCCCCGCCTTGGTCTTGGTCTTGACTTGGTCACAACCCCTCTGGCTTTGTCTCAGTCTCGATCCACTCTGGTCTTGGTCTTGACTTGGTCTCAGTTTAGGTGGTCTTGACTGCAACACTGTCATCCGGCATTTGGTGCTGGACAGCTAGTTTGTCCACTCAGAACAGCTGCCTGTAAATGACGTCCATGAGGGCAGAGTTTGTGGGTGTGAAAATCAAAACAGTGAGCTAAAAGAGGCTAAAACGCCCTGTAGATCACAGGCTAACTGCAGAGACGGGTGATAATTCTCTGTGGGTTTTTCATTGGAACTGACATTTTACATACTGATTTGTTCAGTTGTTCAGTAAAAAAACTATTGATCAGTGCAGCTTTAAAGACAAACCAGGTAATGAAATATACGATGTAAAGCATGTTGGAAACGAGCTCTTCGTGTATTGTTCAGTTGTTTGTTCATGTTGTCTGCTCTCATGTTGTGACAGTCCAGCAGGCAGGTCCAGGGAGACACAGTCTGATGTTGACGGGGATCAAAACCAGCAGCTATTCACAGGTTTTCCTTCTCCTCCCTTTAGCGTGTGTACCTGAAGTCAAACTGAGTAGCAGCGAGGACACGTTAAAGACACTTTGTTGTAAATTTTTCTCTCCACACAAGCGAGGTGTCACAAGTATTACTGAGCGCGAGGCTCCAGTGGGAGACAAATTACTGTCAAACAACTCCTATGCAAAAAAAAAGAAATCCCAGACTAAAGCTTTCACTTAGGTTGCTTAGGTTTTGCAGTTGACAGCTTTTATTCTATTCTGATGGGTGATGATGTGTATTCATTCCTTGTGTATAATATAGAGTACAGTAGACAGCGCTCACTTCTGTCCTCTTTTTCACAGCATTTTGAAATGTATTCTAAATGAACTATTGTAAAGAAATGCATATATATGGATAGTATACAATCATATTTATTATTTCCATACATCTATGAATAATAACCCATTTTTTGAACTTCCCTCTGCCTTAACTATAGTAGCTATAGAAAGGGACCTCTGTCAGACAAAGCAGGCATCACTAGACCGTATTTCTTGTTCTTATTTTAGAGTAACTTCCTCTACACGCTCACATGAAATCATGTCTAGTTACTGAATGTGTTAACGTCACCTCAATGTATAGTAGAATGAAGGTGACGCCGTTGTTTGGGATCACTCGCCGGCTTCTCGTGGTTGTTTTTTTTTTTTTTTTTTTTTTTTTTTTTTCGTCACACGGATATTCCACAGTGTCACTGTTTGTTACAGGAATGATAATAATCCACGTTTTTATTTGTGTGGATGGTGCCTTTTTGTAGTCGTTCATCTTCTGAAGATGTCATGGGAATTTGTTCAGGATTTTATTTTATTTTTTTCTTTTTGTATTATTTTGTGTTTGTATTTTCATAGCCTCCTCTGTCTCTATTAGCTCTTTGGGTCTCTGTCCTCTTTTTTTCCCCTCATTACTATGTAGCATAGTGTTATTCACACAATGTGGAAGCTAGCAGCTAAATATAGCACGCATTCTTGAGAACTGGGGAAAACCATGTCCGACCAAAAATGTATTCTTTAAGGATTTATAGATATGAAATATATGTCATTTAAATTTTGGTTTGCTGTCATTTTTTTTTTTTTTTTTCATTTCTAAACTTGCTCTGTGCCAGAAAACAGCCTTCTCTCAGACAAGAATTCACAACTTCAATTTAAAAATGTGCTATTATAATCATCTTTGTTTTAAAACTGACTTTTTTTTTAAATGAAAATGTCCTTTAAAATTGTATCAGTTCAGTATTTTACAAGAACATAATTTAATCAGGCATAAAAAGGGTCAGCTATACCCTAAGGACCCCTGTCTCTCTTCCTGGTTTAAAAAACTTCCTGGTTCATTAAATAATATTTCTATCAGATGTGTCTCAACTATAACATGTCAACTCTGCAGCCCTTCTAAATCAAAGCTAAATAAGAATTGTTGTTAAAATTGTATTTTGATTAACATTAAGAGACTCTGAACAAAATAAAATGGTTGCTCACTCTGACTATGCTGTGAAATGAAAAAGTTTTCTCAACTCCATCTGACAGAGTTGATGTCTAAATTTAATAAAAAATTGAATAGCCAACAGTTTGATCCTTTAAAATATATTTTCCAGCATAATTAAAGAGTAAAGATCAGAATGGTTTTGTCCCAGTTCTCAAGAATGAGTGTTATCTATTTTATTTCAGTTGTCACCTCTAAAGACTGCAAACAATCCTGATGATGGAGGATTTGCGCTTGTTTTCTCTCTAATAGATATTTTCTCCTCACTCATTACTGAAGCGCAGTTATAAGTATGTTTTGAAATGCTGTACATAGAGACACATTTTAAGAATTTCTCATTGAGATATTGATACAATAACTGTCTTTTAATGCACTGTTGTTGCTCAAATATTTAGTGGTAAATAAAAAGTATTTAATGTTTTTTAATGTCTTGCTTTAGACACTAAAGTTCTGGCAGTGCTATGAAAGTTAGCTGGCAGACGATGCTCATGCTCTGTGTGTGTAGAACAGAACAGAACAGACACACATTAGTAACACGCCTATATGAAATCTAGTGCACCTCTAGGCTGCTCCCTCCTCTCACACCTCCTACTTTTTGATAGTATTTGCATGTGCCTGTCTTTTTCCAACGGAGAACGTAAGCACTTGTTGTCGCCCTGTCTCAGCAGTTTGTACAGACAGACAGACGGACGGACGCTCCATCTGCAAGGCAGGGTCTCCGCAATGCCTTCAGTGCCTGTTGTGCCATTTGAAAAAACAAGCCTCGTTCGGCTTGCGTCTCAAAACGTGGTTACAATCCTTTTCTATCCCATCAGAGCAGCTTTTTAAGAAGTGTTCCCTGTTGTGGAAAAAATTTAAAGGGATAGTTGAGGTTTTTTGAAGTGGGATTGTATGAGGTACTGATGCATCCAGCAGTTGGTATGCCCACATTTTGGAGAGGCAGGAGTAGTACTGGTGCAGGAAGCTAAGCAATGTACTGTTAAAAATTCATATGTAAAAAAAAATCTGTATCAAAGTGTATGTTACATTTAGACAGTTTTTACAGCTTTACCTTGCCAAATATCTCTCTCTCCAAACCAGCCAGACTCCACTGGCATAAACAGTCTGTCTGGTCTACTGTTGCCTCAATCTGTTAGTCTGTTTGTGTCATTGTGTGACTTCTGTTTTTCAAAGGGTTAGTTCAGATTCACCGAAGTCACACAATAACACAAACAAACTAACAGATCAAGGCAGCGGTAGACCAACAACTCCTGTGTTCTGCAAGGCAGAATTACTGATTTTGTCAATGTAGTCTGGTTGTGCTAAAGAGATAGATATTTGATTAATGTAACAGTGGTTTCCCCTCAGACTGTCTGACAGCAAGGTAAAGCTGTGAAAATATTCTAAATATAGTGTACACTTAAACTTATACATGGTAAAAAACAAAAAAAGTAAGTCAAAAGTCATTTATTTTGCTTCTTTAGATAAAATTGAATCTTTGAGTTCTAGAAACCCCTCTAAATTTGTGTTTCAAAAATTGTTGAGTGGACTCATTGAAGTGAAAGCAAATGTTGTTAATAATTTAATATTTTCAATTTGCAACCACTTTAATTTTCAAGCACCCAAATAATGACAAATCAAGTTCAAATTTCAGTGTGAGCAATTTTTGAAGTACAATTTTTTGGGGGGTTTAGTTTATCTAAAGAAGGAAAGTAAATTATCTCAACAAAAGAAATATAGGTTGGCAAAACTTTGTTTAGATTAGACGAGTTTTTAACAGGCCATTGATTTGATTAGGTGGCTCAAATATGTGTTGCTGCTGATCCTGTCCACAGCAGTCATCACTTAGCTTCCTACACCAGGACTCCTGCTGCTTCTTACAAACTGGGGGTGTGTCGACTGCCATCTACTGTAGATAACTCACTGACTATGGAGAAGTAACTCATACAACCACACTTCTAAAAACCTGAACTATCCCTTAATACGTTGAAGAAATTTAATGCTTGCAGAAAATAAAATCTAGTTTGATGAAACATTTTTAATGATCTACATGTTCTTAACTCCATGAAGCTCTCAGTGAGCTGCGTCAGCAGGATGCTTTGCAGGTTGGGGCGTCTGTCCACTCTTCTACATTCTCTCTGTATTACGTGTGTGTGGGTGTGTGTGCGTGCACACAGGTTTGAAATATACATATGGCCTAAATGTATTGTCTTTTCATAGCATTTACAGATAAGGCAGCAATAGCTCAGCGCAGGAAAATCAAAAAAAAAGAAAAAGAAAAAAAAAAGAAGACATTTATTTAGCTGCTTTTAGCAAACTTGTCCAAATTTCACTGTACAAATGACTGTTAAATGAGAAAAAAGTCATGTATATTTATTTTATATCCTCTATTATAATAAAAATCTCTTTTGTCTCAATCATTTTCATGTGTGCAGGAGTTGTTGGTATGTTAAGTTATTTTAACATTTAATCAGTAGCAGTAATAACAATTGTAGATATGAATAATTGCTCTTTGACATGTTATAATTCCAAACCAACATATCCAATAATAATTCATTAATGTAATTTTGACTTGTGGCAATTTTAAAGGGATAATTCACCCAAAAATGAAAACTGAGTCGTTATCTGACCCTTATGCTGACTGAGGGATGGTGAGTAGACAATGACTGAATTTTCATTTTTGGGTGAACTATCCCTTCAATGAACGACCTCCATAAATCAGTTCTCACTTGTCGAAATGTCAGCTCTTGACTTTCATGGCAACAATGCAATTTTTATTAGTGTCAACTAATAACTACACGTTTTAAATTCTACATATCATAAAGTGAATTTTATCTAACATTCAACTCTGACTTGTCTAAATGAAATTATTGATATGAAGGCAGATGTACATATCTGAAATGAATATGCTAATTAGGGTGACATATCTGAAATGTTTTGTTGTTTATGAAGAGTTACAGCCACTGTTTGATCAGCAGGATCGGACTGAGGCTGAGCTCTGCTGCAGAGTGCTGCTGTTCCTCTTCACCACTTGATGTCACCCAAGGGTGGCTGCTCACTGTTCTGGCTCCATCCAGTAACTGAACTCTGGAGTCCTGAACAGTCTGAATCTTACTATTTAATGCTACAGTACAGTCCAAACTAAATCACATACTGTAACTTCATTCACTGTTTCAAAAACATTCAAAAACAATATAGAAATACATGATGTGTGGTAAATGTACTGTAACAGGTAATAGTTTCTAATGGTTAAAATAAATAGTTGCAACTTTATGAGTATAAGTAATGTATTATAAACAATCTTACAGCACAATATACTGTGTCTTTCACAAAGTATAATTCAAATATTTTTAGTTATAAGCACTAATAGATATTCATAATGCTTTTAACAATAATAACACATTATTACACCCATGCCTTTAATGCATTATAAACATATTTATAATCTAATCTAATCTAATTAATATAATATAATAATATTTATTATAAGCATTCATAATAATTCATATTGATTTATAACAATCATCATAACACATTACAAAGAATTTATAATGAATTCTAAGATATAATAATAGTTGCAGGTCACTTACTGACATTCTGGGGAAAGATCATAATGTATGATGCTTCCCATACATTCTAATCACATTATAATGCATCAGAACAGTGATTTTATGCATTATAAAGTTATTATAGTGTGTTATGATCATTGTTGTATGACAATATGAATATTTATGAGTGCTAACACATAGCTATAAACATAGTATAATGCATTATAAGTACCATAGTACCATCTTTCCACAAAGATCTCAAAATAATATCACAAACACTCTGTACTACTGACACAGCAGAAACTGCACGTAGTAGCTCTCCAGTCAGCTTTGTACAGACTTAATAACTGCATGTGCTGCATAAAGTGAACTTGCCCCTGCTGTTGACCCTCCTGATGTTATAAGGTTACACACACACACACACACACACTCCATCTGTACACACAGGAGTGAATATCTCTGGATGATTGGAGCACTTATATCCACCATCAAGACATTCCACAAGATGCGTCAAGTAAGCGCTACATTCAGTTCTCTTTATGGGCTGCTGGTCTGACAAGTGAAACCAGTGCAGGCAAGCTGAGACTTGGCATCGACCTCATGAGTTCTGGCAGAAGCAGAGGATCGACAGCTCAGCCTGCAGTGTTACTGCTACCACTTGAAGGAAATTTATGACTTGGAGAGAGCTCAGCAGAATGTATTAACGCAGATGACCCCGTTTCCCACTCCGTCTCCAGGTGCTGCTGCTCGGTCAGCTACTGAGCACCCCGAAAATATAGACCTCAACCCTGCACTGCAGAACGTGTAACTGCCACCACACGGCCTGTCATACCAGCTCTGCAGAAGATAAACTGCTCTGAACAGGTTCTGAGGTTTCCATTAGTGCTGAAAAAATACTTTGGTCTAATTAGAATTAATAGCATCATTTAGTTTGGTTGTTTTATCTGTTCAGAACCACACATGCATGCAGGTACATGCAACTGACAGAACATGACACAGCAGGAACATAGTTTGACATAACATGGCATGATAGACAGTAAGAAGCATGACAAACACATGACATAAACACAACAATCTTGTTAACATGCCATCAAATAAACATACTGTAACAAAAAAATTTATTTATTTATTTTTGTTAGTTAGTTATTGTCAAAGTCAGTAATAATGGATACTATATGTGCTTCGTGGTTAAAGTACTAAAACTCAGAAAACCTGAAAAATATTCCCGCTTTCTTCAGATAACTATATTGCACTTCAATACATTGTCAGCATACTTAAAATGTGTTATACTGTGCTTATAGCAATGTATAATTATAGTTATAAGCATTCATAAAATCTCCCAATGTGTTATTGTGTCTCTAAATACACTTCTACATTCCCAGTGTGTCTGTGAGACTCCAAGCCACTGATGATGGAGATGTTCTAATATAATGCATTTATAAGGCTTTACAAAACTCTTAATAATTGTTGTCATGCATAATTAATTGTAATTATGCATGACAACCTATAAGAAGGTTTATTAAATTACTGTAAGTGATGAACATTCAGTATTCATCATGCTTTATAACTCCAATCTCAGTCCTGGTTCACACAACATGTTATAACTACCATAGCTTTATCCAGTTATAAAGACACATAGACAGCTGCTCCAATGTATCATAACAGATTATAAATGATATGTTTCTGAAATGCAAAGTGGTCTTACAAACATCATACAACTGCTAATTGCTATGACTTGGGTAAACCTCACAAAGTCATGCTATAACATATTATTGATGTTTATAAGACATTATTTCTTTTCAGAAATGTAGAAATTCTAACCTGTTATGATATGTTAGACCAGCTCTCTATGTGTGTTTATAACTGGCTAAAGTTTGTAGTTATAATGTGCTGTGTAACCCAGGACTAACTGGTAAATTCCTCCAGGTGTGACACGTCTGATCCGTCCTCCACACGGCTGCAGTCCCACCAGCAGTGTTTCAGAAGCATTTCAGCAGCGGAGCGTTTTGTCCGCCTGATTATGTTTACTTGCTCAGGTTTGGTTGATTGCCTCGTCTTTCCTTGCTCTTTGTGCTTCTGCCATGGATAAGCAGGCTACATGGTTACGTGTAACGTGGGGCAGCTGTGCCTGGTGGAAATTGTGGGTTAGATTCTTAACTTAAGCAGTGTTGTCACTTTGGAGTGGAAGTTATAATGCATTATGAATGCTGAACTTAGAATATGTTATATCCACCACTTATAATGTTATAACCTTGTTATGATTGTACATGATTATAAACATTTATAAAAAGTCAAATAAAGTCTTATAAATGCATTATAATGTCTTATGAATGGGGTTATAATGCATTATAGACATGACTTTCATGGATAGTGTTACCAGAATTAGTTAAGAAATTGTGAGATATCTTGAATATACTTGTTGAATTTCAAACAGCAATTCATTTGACAAAATAACTTCTTCTATCATATTTTAGAATAAAATTCTTACACTGTCAGATTTAATGTACATGCAAAACAGAAACAATATCATTTTGAGTTGAGTGCAGATTCAGGAAAATTTTGTGTTTTACAACTTGAACATGAACCAGTTGCCCCTCCTGCCCCTCTCTTTGTTGACCAACCTGCTGCCTGGCATGGGATGTTGACTGATGTCTTGGTGTCCTCCTCCTCCTCCTCCTCCTCCTCAGACAGTTGGGAGACTACAGAATCAGAATGAGTAGAACAGTGTGCTTTTATTCAAAGCAGAGTTTTTAAAGACTTATTCACCTCAAAATGAAAATTCAAATATTGTCTACTTACTAACATGTCGAACACTCTCACCAGGAGATTACTGCTAACCTTTTCCTAAACTGTTTGGAATTAAAATTTTGTATTTTTGCATTCAAAAATTGAATAAAAGTCCAGCCAAGTTCTCCAAATGGATTTTTTGGCATAATTCAAGTCTCAGATCTGAATAACTGCACTAAAGTTAAAGATTTGTTATGTTTTCTCCTATATTTTCCCCAGCAGCAAAGCTCATGGTGCTTGTGTTTTCTATAGATCTACAAGAAGTAACTTTAGCCAGAGTACTGTACAGTACAGACTACTGTATATTCAAGGATATATGAAAAGAAAATATAATATATAGTATAGTTTATTTTCTAACTTACTCCATGTAGATCATGAACCCTTGAATATAAAAATGACTAATTGAGTTTGTTTAAAAAATGTAAACATGCTTCTCATTCAGAAAAAACAGAACTCCCGTGTACTATGTCCAGTCTTGACCCTAACCCATTTTTACCTTATCTTGCCAGGCAGCTGGATTCAAGAATCCAGTGTTTGTTTGTGTCCACACCAAAGGTAGTGCAGCCAATCAGCATCCTAGGAGGAACTATTAGCAGCTACAGGCATGGTTTTAGGTGCGATGACAGCGAGAAGCGTCCATGGAAGCATTGATCTCATTGGTTGAAGTTAGCCTGTATTAGATGTGATGAGTGTTTTTTGAAAGTGCCTGCCCTTTTCCAAACAGTTTCTAAGGACGACTTCTCAGAAGGTTCTGTAGAACAAACCATCTTGTGTATCAGGTTAACTTTTACCGCAACCCTAACCAATCACTCCTCGTGCCTAAACCTAACCAATGAAGGTAATAAGCACTAGCCAATCAGAGGCAAAGTAGGGTGTGTCATGACTGCTCCCTGGGGAAAGAAAATGGTATGTGTAGCCTTATGTGAAATAGTCTTGGGTCAGAGCCTCATAAATGTCTTTTTGCAAGATCAAATGTAACATTTTATAAACATTGCTGAAAATCCCGAGTTAGCCAAGAAGTTAGTTTTCATCTGTATTCCCTGGACAGATGTTACAAAGTCATCCCGAGGAAAGAATTTAAGATTAAAATGAAATGAAAGGTTATTGAGATTATTCAGGACACTGTTATAGCTGACTTTTTAAAACATGCTACACAGAGGCTATAATTCAAGACATACAAAACAATGAAAATAGACTAACAGAACATTGTGCTTCATTATTAGACACTGAAACTGAAAGATGAAAAGCAGAAGTACAGACATAAAAAGCACGCAGAGTATACTGTATTAAATACATAAATCAGTCTGACACAGTAAAAGCAAAACCACAATAAACAACATGCATGCAGCTACAAGAGGGCAGACTGCTGATAGCAAGATAGTGACACATGACAGCAGACAGCAAGAGGCGTTTTAGCGCTGACACAGCTGGGTGCTTATTAAGCATTTCTTTACATGAGCTTGAGTTGTTCTGTAGCTGGATGGATCTACTGCTGATCTACTGCAGCTTTAACAGAGAATGCAGACTGACTGGAAGTGCTTTTTTCCCAGTGGGACAATGCAACAGCACAATCCCTACCAGCGGCACCTCCGAACTGATCTGCAAGGTCCTTCTGTGGACAAACCTTTCTTTGAAGGTGTGACTTAATGATGCAGTTAGTAAAAAGAGGCCAGATCTGTGTTTGTGTGGTTGTGACCATTGATATAAATGAAAGATGGACAATGTGGCTCCATTTCATCCCTCAGTCAGGCCTTATGTCTCACATATTTCATTGGCTTGTGTCAGGTTTAGGCTGTATTATTTTAAATTTTTCATTATTTTTTAATTTTTTCTCCCCAGTTTTGTTGTTGCCATTCCAAATTCCCCCCATGTATTGTCCCTGTCACTGCCAACTCCTACTGTTTGGTACATAGAGAGAAGCTTGGGAAAATGTTGGGATGTAATCGGGTTTGGGCTGAAATATGCTAACGAAGGAGGGGTTTGGGTCGGGTTCAGACAGAAGTTTGTCATGCTTGGGCTTTTTCTGGCTCAACTTTTAAGGCCCGATTAAAGTTCTAAGCCAGACCTCTCTCCACAAGGTCTGGCTCCATGCTTACACATTCTGCTATAAGGGAGAAAACCTGTTTGCATTTCCTTAAACCAATCAAAAATGTCTTGGGCGGAGCTAACCCCAGGATGCAGTGATGGTCCTGCTGCAAAATAGTGTTGAGGGGGAACTTGTTTTGGTGGAACATTTGCATGCAAGGAAGTGAGCTCTGGCATTAAAATGCCTACATCACTGCAAGGGGAAAGCTAATAGCTATTAGCTTGTTTACATTCGTTCCATTAGCACCCCAAGTGCTACTTTCCTGTTTTGTAGCATGTAGGTTGCAGTTCTGAGGTTGTTCTTGTTTCCTGGGGACTTTGAAAATGTAGATAGCGGATGCCCCAATGCTGCTTAAAGCAGGACTTATACCAGCAGTGTGCATCTGGTGAGTCAGACTAGACAGTAGCTAATTAGCAGGAAACACAAGTTGAGGCTGACGGGACTGTCATTAGCTCTGGAGGTATTTGGCCAGAAACCAAAGTACTGGACAAACTGACCTGATGAAAGCACTAGATGTAAAGTTAAAGGACAAGTGTGTAGGATTTAGTGCCATCTAGTGGTGAATTTGCGGATTGCAACTCGTTTGCCTCATGTTCCCCCTCCAAGTGCGTAGGAGCAATTACACTGCTTTTACACCAAAATCAGTGTGTATATGCAGGTTTTTTAAACTGACCAATTGACCCTTTTCCAATTGCCAGCAGACACATTGCCTGTCTGTTTTCTCTGATGTGTGCTGACACTCAACTTCAGAAACATCGAGTCAGTTCATTCAGACTGACGTATGATATTTGCATGGTGAGCTTCTATGATTGATGGAATTCGTGGGAAGCTGCAGTGATTGGTCAAATTTGTAAGGTCATGCAGATTTCATGGACACCGATTGAATTTTTCATGAATCATCAACATTACAACTTCATGGAGGGATTGATTAAACATCAATGGTTAGTTGGTTAGTTTTTGAGAATAATATTTTGTACTTTTACTTAAGTATTTTTAACACCAGTACTATTACTTGTAATTGGGTAACATTATAGCATTGTGTCAGTATTTGTAGTTGAGTACAGATTTTCAGTACTCTTTCCATCACTGGTTCTAATGTTATCAACCTAATAGCTGCTGTTTTTGCTTTGGCGCAGTAGACAGCTGAGTCACATCTCTTTGTGTCTTTTCTATCCACTACAGTTCTAGTGGGAAAGTGCTGGGCCCATCCACAGAGTGTCAGTTTGACCTTAAGGGTAGGAGATCGGTGCCTGGAGCTCTGCCATCACACCACTCACTCCCAGTCTGATCTCAGAGCAGCCTCCAACCACAACTTGATGCTTACACTCCACAGACCTTGACATTTCAATTGCCTCTTAGTAATAAACTCTCCACTCTGCTCAAAAACAAGTCCAGACTGTGTTTGTGTTGTTATCTCTTACCTCCTATTGACTCCAGTGTTCTTCTAGTATTACAATATTTTTGCAGATTTTCATATAGCTGGACTTTTTAATGCCTTTTTTAAAAATAATATTATATATTCAGGTTTCCATGAAACTATGCAGCTTGTCCTCCCAGTAAACCTTGAATTTCCAAAATGTCTTTTTTTGTCAGGATCTATGAATAACATCCCTGTGATTACCCTGACCTGACAGTTCTCAACTAATACAATGGTTTTATTATATCCATAGAACTTTCTTTGTTTTGGAGTATTAGCATTACTAGATTTGAGTGCAGCATTTGATTCAAATGATCATGATCAGGATGGGGTGAGTGGGTCTGGATCAGTGCTTAGAGGCTGTAGGGTGCACATGTCCAAAAAACGTACAGGTGCTGGATCAAAAAAGGCAAACTGAAGGCAAGAACCAGACAACAGATCTGCATCCCCACAATTTGAATTGACCAATGTTTTGATCTAACGGAGATCTCAGGCAGGCATGGTCAGATCACTTTTTGTCTGATTCTGGCTCAGTTCTTTCCTGATTTGCATGTTATCTAAAGGGACATTACATGCCTCTGCATGTAAATTTTTTCAGGTTGTCTGTCCATCCCATTCTTGTGAATGCAATATCTCAGGAACAGGAACTACTTGTATTATATTAGTCTGGAAGGACATGCAAACTGCAACTCACTCAGGCAAACTTCAAGTAAATTGACATGAACTTATCGTAGTCTGGGGCTTGTGTTTACCCACACACCATCCCCGTCACCAGCATCACCACCTACAGCCCCCAAATAGTTTTCAGTATTAGTAGTACTGACAAGTTAGCTCACTAACTGGATTTCTGTGAATCTAACGTTAGCAGTTAGTCTGTGTAGACTGATGTTGACAGTTGCTCTGTGTAGCTAACATTAGCAGTTGGTGTGTGTAGCTAACATTAATGGTTGGTGTATTTAGCTACTGTTAACAACTGGCCTGTGTAGCTCTCATTAGCAGTTGGTCTGTGTAGCTAACATTAGCAGTTTGTTTGTTTAGCTAACATTAGCGGTTGGTGTGTGTAGCTGATGTTAGTAGTTGGTCTGTGTAGAGGCCATGAAAATTAGTAGGCAACTGTCAGATTTGCTGGTTGTACTCGTTTTTATCCTGCTAGTACGCCCCAGTTTTACTAAATGTATCTGCAATCATTTATTTTTTTCTGTACCTGTAATGGGCTACAGTAACTTTACTAATTACGTAAGTACATTAGTACGTATCCTAATTATGTAATACTGTTTCATGTAATCTGTTAGTCCTCAACCCTGTTGGTATATCGAAACATTCATCTATTTGTGGGAACGAGTAGTGTGTAGTCATGACTCTTTTTATCAGTTACATGGTTTGCTCTCAATAACAAAACAAGTATTTTCATATCACATGGTGTTTGCAAGTTTGAGAATAGAATAACTTCCTGCTCCCTCTTTCACCCTCCCTCTCTCTCTCTCTCTCTCTCTCTCTCCCCCACTTGTTCTTAACAACACTGTGTCAAGCTTGTTAGCACCGGAGTGGCTGCATAACCCTCTCCAAATGGCCAGTGGACAGACACAGAAGTTTGCTTAAGAGGGGAATAATGACTGGAGACCCACTACAGAGCTAAATCTAAACTGCTGACCCATGACAAGCTGTCCTCAGACCGTGAGAAACGGGCCTCTTTCCATGCCAAGAATGTGGGTGGCCGGCCGGCCTTGTTGCTCCACAAAGCCTTTCTGAGGAGTGTGGCCGGTTGCAGCATTTGAGTGCAACAACGGCAGGTTCCTCTGTCTGATTTCTCTCAGGCTGCAGCTGTTACGTGCACATATTGACCTTGTTTTTTTTGTTTTATGTTACTTCTGACGGACCACGCTGTCGTTCTCGTAATCTGTGTGGGGAAATGGAGCTGTTGGTGTGGGTATGTGGGTGGTGGTGGCTGTAGTCCCAGAGTGCACAGTCCACTTCCACTTGTTAGGCAGCTTGTGAAATGAGACCAAAACTGGAGAAGGAATTAAGTGTAGCCACATTCACAAGGTTAAGTCATTGGAAATTCTTGAGAATTTTGATTTGTTTTTGCTGATTCACTGGCCTGACATATAACGCCCCCACCCCACACACCACTCGCACATCACAAACTGTGTAAGGCATTGTGTAAAGTAATGAATACTCTGTGAGGAGCGCTGGTCACAGAGGATAAGAGGCTGTACTGTGCTGTCAGTTTGCTGCTCGCACTGAAGGGGATTTCAGCTCCCGGGGCTTCAAACCCGGAGTCAAGGGGTCACGGTCTGTGCAAGATAGCTGGGGCCACAATTTGTGTGTGTGTCAGTGACTGCTTGTGTGAGTCACTGCATTACGCCGACACACGAGACGCCATATGTTTCCACCCAGTTCACTGAAGAACAAATGCGCCATCCTTTTTCATGAGAGTTCCCACAAGCGTCTGTTTTCTCACTCACCCCATGTGTGGGTTAATGCAGCGAGGAGCAGCGAGCAGGAGACACATCAATTATGTTGTAAAAGCAAAATTAAATGGGACACCTGTTTATGGTGTCCACGCAGAGTGAAAAAAAAGCATCTAATTTAAAAAGTGGGTGCAACATCGCAAGTGTAGACTCGAGGGTTCAGCATGATGTTTTCTTGGTCCTTTGAAGCAGCATTTTTATCATATGACACCAAAAACCCTCACTTGAAACCAATACCAAGGAAATCCCATAACTCCCTGAGGACTTGAATTGTGTGGCTTCAGCAACCAACCCATGGAAGAGCAATTTATTGTCAAAACAATATTTTTTACAGTATAATACATAATAAAAATTCCACTGTTGCAGAGCATCTTTGACTGTTTTATTCCTCTCAAAATTGTCACTGGCCTTTAAACTCATTCGTATTGAACAATATGTATTTTAAATGTACTATGTGAAAAAATAAAACCATCGTATATATAATAAGACTAATGCTGGGTTCAGACAGGAGGCAGTGATATCAGATTTCACAGGTGATTATTCACAACAGAAGCACTTGGCACCAGTCAGCAAGCAATTCTGCTCTTTCTAATCACACACAGAGCATTTTAAAAAACACAATCTCTAACAGCAGTGATACTATTTCTAATAAATATGATGCATAAGCAGATTTTTACATTTCATTATGTTGGAGGTCACAATCGGGGAACTGAATCTTAGGACAACAGAAGAGAGGGGCAGGACAATCAAAAAGTTTGCAAGCATGGGATGCACATTTAATCATTTATCAGGATCAGATTGTTTATATCATATAATATATTAATGGTTTATAATAGATTATCAGTGTGTTTTCTTGACAGGTCTGCGCATGACACGTGGAGAAAATAGACCAGACGCTGAAATTATTGCAACAGATCGTGAGCCAGGCATGGCCCTTCCTGAGTGAACAGCCCAACTGGTTAACTGGGCACCAAAAGGAAGTGTGCGCTGATAGACTCTATGAGACTGTACTTTGGTGCAGCCATGTTCACGGTGATCATGTCCAAATTCTAATGTTTGGCAGGTATAATTGTTACCATGTTCACCATCTTAATTTAGATGTACCGAATTTCATGGCAATCCAATCCAATATTTGCTGAAATATTTCACTAAAAACCACACACGTCAACATCATATTGGCACTAGAGGAAAAGTCAGGCCAGTCAAATCAGTCAAGTTGTATTCATGTTAGAGCGGAAAAAAAAGGTCTTGCACTGTGTTCAACAATTTTGAACTTTTGGTGCACACCCTTCCACCTGACTCACCATGGACACCCATGCACAATGTCACAGCACCCTAGAAAGACAATAATGGAGAAGGTGTCCAAAAATGGGTGGCCTGGTGGCTCACTTGGTGGACAGTTTGCCCCATCCACTGAGGCTGTGAGTCCTCTGCAGTGGCTGTGGATTCCTTTGCTGCGTGTCATTCCCTCACTCTCTCTCCCCCTTTCCTGTCATATTTTCAACCATCTTATAAATTAAAGGCATAGAGGCCCCCTCCCCATGCATTCTCTAGGAAACATGAATGTCTGTACAAAATTGGATGGTGATCCATCCAACAGACTGACAAAACCAAAGATTAGCTGTCATTGCCATCCCTTAGTATAGAAAACACTTAAGAACAATACTAATACCAAACACTGAAAATGACAATGCTAGAGGTGTAAAAACACACTGTCACACTCTAAATTGTGACCTGGCAGCCCGTCTTCGGCATAAGTGGTCGAGCAAAGTGTGTTTACAATCCTCCGATGAGGGAACACATTGTGTTTGGTCTTCACTTGCCAGATTTTGTCACTCAACCTTTTAGACTTACCATCTGACACTTAGACAACAGAACACTGTAGAAACTACTGCAGCTCCACATTTTAGCTAGTCGATGTTTGCAATGTTGGATTAGTCAAAACAGATATAGAATAGAACAGCACAGCACAGTCTTGTTTGACCACCAGACCTTTCACCATGGAGGTAAGTCTGCCTACTGTTGGAACATTGACAATCTGGTGACCTTGTGCAGGCAGAACAACCTGGAGCTCAACCCTCTACGAACAGTATAGATGGTTGTGGATTTTAAAGCGATATTCCACTTTGCCAGAATAAGCCACTCAGTATGTACTCACCCCTATGCTGATGTGATGATGGATGAAGATCTTCAGTTCACAAAACAATCCTGGAGTTTTAGGAGAAACAGAGTAGCAGCCTCATCCAGTACAATGGCAGTGAATGGTGACCACGGATAAAACGTTAAAAAAAGAACACAAAACAAACACAAAATGTCCTAAAACTCCAGGATTGTTTTGTGAACTGAAGCTCTTCACCCATCATCACATCGGCATAGGGGTGAGCACATACTGAGTGGCTTATTCTGGCAAAGTGGAATATCGCTTTAAGATCCCATCCCCACCCGCCCCCATCACCTTATGTGACTTCCCAGGCTACACTGTGGAGTAATTCCATTTCCTGGGTACCATCAAGTCACCAAAACAGCTCAGCAGAGGATGAACTTCCTGCAGCAGGTGAAGAAGTTCAACCTGCCAAAGACAATGGTGCATTTCTATGCTGCCACTGATGCATCTGTCCTCGCCTCCTCATCACCATGACAAACATTTTGTCTCTTTTGACTCTTGTATCATTAATGGAAGTATTCTTTTAACTTAATCCCATGAACTTTTGCACATTCTCTGGTCAACATTTTGCATATCCTTGCATAGAATGGTACAGCTCTTTCATTTGATTAATGGTCATATTGTGCACATTGTTATGGCATAATGTGTCATTTGTATGCTTCTTGACTAGCAGTACTTGCTTTCATCTTTATTTATATTCTGTCATACTGTGTGTCTTGTTATGCACCAATACACCAAAGCAAATTCCTTGAATGTGAAAACCTACTTGATTCTGATTGACTGCATGCAACATGCTCATGTTGTATCAACCCATCTCCTCCTCAAAAGCAGCAGCTCTGGACAGAGCACTAATACGCTGCTTTGTATTTCACACTCTAGAATGAAATGTGTTGTTTCCTTTTGGCAAAGAAGAGTTGACACCAAACTTTAATATGGCCAAAAATAGCAAGTCTGCAATAAGTGAAGAGAAGAAGCTGTTAGTTGTCCAGCCCTACTTCGTGATTTTTGCTGATAAGACATGTGCCACCCTGGCTGGTCTGTGACGCTGTGAACAAAATGAAGGGAAAGAGATCATCAGGTTTTCTCAGGACAGAGTATGTGTTTACAGCTATTAAGGGAGATCATTTTGTCAGTTAATGCAGAAAGAGAATTACACTCTACACTCAATAGCATCAGACTTTGGTGTGAATCAATTAAACTCTTTAGGTTAGATGTCATACCGCTGGATCGTTCTTCTTTATCATTTCTTCCTTCCTTATTTGTTTAACAGGGATATTATTGAACATCAGTGTGTAGTACATGTTGTAAATATGCCATAATTAGCAAAAATGCTAATTTACATCTGTAGTCCCTTAGCAGGTAACAGAGAAAACAAAAGAAAAAACAAAACAAATGACTGAAATATGCTACAAAACATGAGGGAACACATTGTGTTTGGTCTTCACTTGCCAGATTTTGTCACTCAACCTTTTAGACTTACCGTCTGACACTTAGACAACAGAACACTGTAGAAACTACTGCAGCTCCACATTTTAGCTAGTCGATGTTTGCAATGTTGGATTAGTCAAAACAGATATAGAATAGAACAGCACAGTTCTCTGCAACATCTCTGATCAATTTTTGTTTCAAGAGTTTAAATAGAAGCCATGGCAAGTAATCATGCACACTTTGTTAGTCTTCAAGTCTTGTTTGACCACCAGACCTTTCACCATGGAGGTAAGTCTGCCTACTGTTGGAACATTGACAATCTGGTGACCTTGTGCAGGCAGAACAACCTGGAGCTCAACCCTCTATGAACAGTATAGATGGTTGTGGATTTTAAGATCCCATCCCCACCGCCCCCATCACCTTATGTGACTTCCCAGGCTACACTGTGGAGTAATTCCACTTCCTGGGCACCATCAAGTCACCAAAACAGCTCAGCAGAGGATGAACTTCCTGCAGCAGGTAAAGAAGTTCAACCTGCCAAAGACAATGGTGCATTTCTATGCTGCCACTGATGCATCTGTCCTCGCCTCCTCATCACCATCTGGCTGCTGCTGCGAAGTACAAGAGCACACTGCAACATGTCATTCTTTCTTCTGAGAAGGTGATCAGCTACAATCTGCCCCTCCACAGATTCTGAACAAGGAAGGTCATGCCTTTGCCATCCTGGGAATTAAATATTGTACCCTGGACACAAACATTTTGTCTCTTTTGACTCTTGTATCATTAATGGAAATCTCAAGTATTCTTTTAACTTAATCCCATGAACTTTTGCACATTCTCTGGTCAACATTTTGCATATCCTTGCATAGAATGGTACAGCTCTTTCATTTGATTAATGGTCATATTGTGCACATTGTTATGGCATAATGTGTCATTTGTATGCTTCTTGACTAGCAGTACTTGCTTTCATCTTTATTTATATTCTGTCATACTGTGTGTCTTGTTATGCACCAATACACCAAAGCAAATTCCTTGAATGTGAAAACCTACTTGATTCTGATTGACTGCATGCAACATGCTCATGTTGTATCAACCCATCTCCTCCTCAAAAGCAGCAGCTCTGGACAGAGCACTAATACGCTGCTTTGTATTTCACACTCTAGTATGAAATGTGTTGTGTCCTTTTGGCAGAGAAGAGTTCACACCAAACTTTAATATGGCCAAAAATAGCAAGTCTGCAATAAGTGAAGAGAAGAAGCTGTTAGTTGTCCAGCCCTACTTCGTGATTTTTGCTGATAAGACATGTGCCACCCTGGCTGGTCTGTGACGCTGTGAACAAAATGAAGGGAAAGAGATCATCAGGTTTTCTCAGGACAGAGTATGTGTTTACAGCTATTAAGGGAGATCATTTTGTCAGTTAATGCAGAAAGAGAATTACACTCTACACTCAATAGCATCAGACTTTGGTGTGAATCAATTGAACTCTTTAGGTTAGATGTCATACCGCTGGATCGTTCTTCTTTATCATTTCTTTCTTCTTTATTTGTTTAACAGGGACAGAACATATTATTGAACATCAGTGTGTAGTACATGTTCACTTCACTGCTGTATGTCCTTCAGTAAAACCCCTAAAGTCTTGATGCATTTATGGTGACACAGTTTCAGTCCCTGTGTTAGATTAAAATTGTTTTATGATGTTACTTAAAGTATATACTACATATGTGTAGTGGAAACACACAGGGAATTAGTAATTGTGTAACCATTTAGAGACACATGGAAGCCAACTCATTTTCTATCATGTAAGGGAGCCTAGATTGCACTTTATCACATTTTCTCTCCTGAAAAGGCACCCTAGATCAGTGTTTCCCAAACTTTTCCTTGGGGACCCAGTTTTTAAAAATGACAAATCATCGTGACCCAGTTCACAACATGCCTTATCAATAAATGTTGGGAAGAGTTAATTCATGCAGAAATGAACATTCCTGACCATTTTTACGGCCATTACTGCATCACCTTATATTATCTTGAAGCATGTTATTGAAAACACACGTTAAATACTTTTTTAAAATAATGATATTAAATGCATTTAGGCTGAGTTAACAGACCACCTCACTGGTTGTGTTTCCTCTCATCAGGAAAGTAATATAGGACATTTCCTAAACTGGCCATTGTGTCATTGTCTAACAGTATGTCTGCTATATGCAGTATGTCAGTGCCTTGTCCTCTTAATTAATACGCTCTCATTTTTCCTTAACAGGATCACATTTTAAATACTTTATAAAAGGTATACTGTTGATATAAATCTTAAATTTGCAGATTTTTTTTCCCAGTGTTTTATTTATTTGGCAAGCCAAATAAAATCCTGTGACCCACCTGTGGGTCATGATACAGTCTTCAGGATTGACTGATCTAGGGTGTCAATAATATATAACAACAGTGTCAATGATATACTCACTGGTGCCCCCCTGTTCAAAAAACAAACAAACAAACAAACAAACAAAAAAACCACAGCAAAATGCCTCTCGGATGCTCCTATGGCAGATAAATCATGATAAAGTGCCCTTCCAGTGGAGAAAATGTGATAAAGTGCCATGTATGGTAACTTTATAGTGAAAAAAAACAGGATAGTGGCCTCTATGGTGCCATTTCAGTGGAGAAAATGTGACTAAGTGCCATCTAGGGCAGTCATTCCCAAAGATTGGGTCGGGACCCACAGATGGGTCACAGAAGACTTTATTTGAGTCACCAAACAAATAAAAACTTTGAAAGACATTTTGTAGTATTATAATTATATTATTATAATTCAGTAGTCTAAAATGTTCTATATCATTTTCCTGATGAGGGGAGATTAAAACAATGAGACATTGTGTTCACTCAGCCTAAATGCATTTATTGCTCATTTATAGTTTAAGTATTTAACCTGTGTATATATTTGCAATAACATGCGTCAAGATCAGGGTTGCAAATAATGATCATTTTCATTGTTCACTGATCTGTCAATTATTATTATTATTATTATTATTAGTATTATTATCAATTTACTGTCAGAGAGGAGTAAAGAAACCAGAAAATATTCACATTTAAGAAGCTGAAATCAGAGAATTTAGATATTTTTAATTAAAAAAATGACTCAAACTGATTAATTGATTGTTAAAATAGTTGGTGAGTAATCTCATAATCGAATAATTGTTGCAGCTCTAGTCAAGACAATATAAGGGGATGTGGAAACAGAAGCAAAAATGGTCAAGAACATTCATTTATGCACAGAATAAGAGTTAAAAAGATTTTTTATTCAGGTCTATTGTGAATTGGGTTTTAAAAAGTGGGTCCCCAGAAAAAAAGTTTGGGACACACTGGCATAGAGGACACTTCATCACGTTTTGTACACTGGCACTAGGGACACTTTATAACTTACATGGTTTATCTACCATAGGGGCATCAAAGAGGCACTTCTGCTGTGGTTTTTTGGACAGGGGGCCACCAGTGATAATATCGTGGACATTGTTGTCACTGTCCCATTTGACAAAAGAGTCAGACCAAAGCAGATATGTGCCCACCTTATTCTCAAACGGTCCCACTCCTTCTCTTTGTTTGCATCTCCTGCAGCAGCAGGCTGCTCACCTCATTTTGCAATCACAACTTTCTCCTCCCTCCCTCACAGCACAACTTTGGGAACTTGAAAAAAAGAAAAACAACTCTTCCTCTCGCGATAGTAGCTTGCCTATGCAGCCGCCATATTCTGTGACAGTATTTTGATTCGTATCTGCTGGAAGTGAGGAAAAAGAGAAAAGTGCAGGGCTGTCGAGGGGAGGGGGGGGCTGAAGAAGAGGAGCTGTCAAAAAGGTAGTCCCGAGTCTCTGTCAAAACGGCGGAGGGCCGAGGCTCGGTATCCCTCCCCCTAACGCTACTTCGAGGACACACAAGGCCCGGGGCCTCGGTGCAGTTGGCTCTTCGTTTCCCTGGTAGTAGCAGGAGCCCTCTCGGCTTCTCCTCTCGGAGCTCCGCGGCCCTTTGGAGGTCCGGCGGCGGTCTCGGGTGTTGAAGGCGGCCCGGGGAGCGGCGGCGGAGGCAGCGGAGAGAGAAAGGTGAGTTTACAGTCAGCTCAGTTAGCAACAGGCGGAGGGATACAGTTTTTAAATATCGTTACGGTGAAATGAAAAAGCTTTTCAGTGTGTCGTGCGTAAACGCTTTAATGTCGCGTCCCATTCTGTTTGAAAGAAAATGGAGAGAAAACGTTTGAGATGTGGAAAAAGTTTTTGTCCACAGCAGCTAGCTAAGCTAGCTAACTAACCTGAAGTGTTTGGAGGCTTGGCCGAGTGAACAAGTCACTGTCTAAAGTTTCAAAGACATTTGTTAAGTTAACTTTATTATTAACACGTCTAAATATATATTCTGTGTCTTTTTATTTGAACATAACTCTGGCTCACGCTACATGTTTTGTAGCCCATGTTAAGCTACTTTTTCCATTGAGCTCCTTTGAAACGTCGCAGGACGAGTCGTGGATGGAAACGTTAAATCATGAAAGTGTAGCTTCACTTAACCTCATACAGGAACTATTTTATCTCTAACCAGCCTCAAAATGAACCCTCAAATAGTTGGTTATCTCTTTGCTACACCTCTGAAACTAGTTTTTGTGGAACATGGACACTTTCTTTAAGTAATGTAGCAGCCTGGCCAGTTTGGCACAGCTGTGAGTCTGCATCTGTGAATTTACCTCAGCGAGCTTCACTGTGTGTGTCCTGTCATCTGAACAGTGAGGTGATGCAAACACACTTTCTGAAGTTTTACTCTGACTGGGACCATTTTACTATTGCACAACTGCAGACACACAAAACAGCAAGCTGTGTTTGGTTGTTTTTAAGAATCAGGTGATGAATGAGTCACTTCACCTGTCTGATAACTTTCTGACGTTGTCCCTCATGGGTCAGATGCTGCTGGTTTGTTGTGGTGGAAACTTGTCAGGGGGTGGGTGGGTGTGAGCCTTTGCCAGTCAGCTCAGTTGTTGTTATTTGTATTCTTAGTGTAGTTAAGATGAGATGAGATGTTTATTGTCAGATAATTTAACCTGTCACGATTTTGACCTTTGTCTCCTGTTGTGTTTATTCCTGTGATTCTGCTGAAGGTGCCAGGATGGGCTGGAAGGCACAGGTTGCAGCATTTGACCTATTTTTTAATGCTGCATGTTTTTCTGTGAAGAAAGAGACAAGTAATTGGAAAACAGGAGACGTGGAAGATATGAAACTAGAGATGTTCCAATATAATTTTTTTCTGATCGATTCCGATACCTGAACTTTGCATATTGGCTGAGTAGCGACCTGATACAGTGTGTTAAAAACAGTGCTTTGTAACACCTCTATACCACTAACCCTGTATGGATTTGATATGATTGCTAGAATTCCTGTATGATCTGGCTCAGGTTAAACTGTATGTTAAACAAAATGTAAAACATGAACAAATACATACGAAGCATGAACGCCATAAGACATGACTTAGCCATCCTGGGGGAAAATATAGTGAAGGGTCTTGTTTGGGACTAATAAATTGTGTGGTATTATGCGGTGCATAGACTCATGTACTTGTAATACCCGATACCGCGTTTTCGGCAGTATTGGAAGCATTTTCCAATACTGGTGTTGGAACAACCCTGTATGGAAGTTTTTTCAAGGATTTGACGGAACGAGGCTGAGTGATTTTAAAAATCTGCATATTCACTTAGAGCTTAGAGGTACTTTCCTCACTTGTTGGTTATTTGTATGCAGTCCAAATCAAATTTAAGCATGGTGATTGATTGCAACCAAATGTAACACAAATATTATTATTGTTTGATGACATTTATTTTTTTATGTTGGTGTGTGTGGGTTTTACTCTTTCAAGTCATGGTCATGTTTGTCTATTTGTGGTGGTCTACTTGGCACAGTGAAGAGAAGGCCTCTGAGTGTGTTCAGAGTGTGTTTCTCCATGTATGACTTAGTCTTCATATTAACACCAGCCACCAGTCAAATGATGCTAAATGTTGGAAAGTGCAGTGTGTGGAAGTGAAGTGTCTGAGCTTTACTAGCCAGTCTGGCAGGTAATCAACCTGTGTCCAATTAGTGTTTTAATCTAAAACTGGCAGCTGAGAAAAGGATTTACTCTTTGAAATCAACTTCAGACTATGGTGTAGTTAAACGTCACATGCTCACTGTAAAACCTACCTGACTGTGTTTTTTTTAATAAACTAGGCTTCTTGTTTTACTCTCGATTCTCAGCAGACACCAACAGGCTGCTTTGAAAGTTTACTCACAACTCTAAGAAGCTCCGAATCACTTCTCTGTCGGCCTCTAAACACCTCCAATCTAAACTGTGTTGTCATAGCTAGACTGCGAGAGTGTATATCATTCATTAGCAGCTTGTGCCTGTCTTGACTTGCAGTCAACATTGCACTTCCTGACCAATAAGCTGCCATGGCCAACTGTTTATAGGTGCAGACCCCTAACTGAAACCATGTGTGCCTGTAGCTGGGCAAATATGTTGCTAGGAGGCCTTGCTGATTTGCCACTCTTTGGAGACTCAGCAGTGAGCGCTCACAGCCTGTATGATGAGGACTAAATCAGGATTTTAGCAGGCTGCTAATTGCTTTGTTTGGGTGTCATTTGGCACATGTTAACTGGCTAAATCAACACAACTAAGTGAGTGCACAGATTATAGATCTAAACTCAGAGTGTGTTTTACCTAAGTTGCCTTGATGCTTGTCGATAGAGCTGAAGAATTGTGGTGTTTTCGTTTGTACAATAAACAAGCAGGACTAACACTTGTGTGTAAGAACTTTTACAACAAGCTGAGGGTTGTGGTGTGTTGTTGTCGAGAGCTCTGTGCCAACACTTAAATCTTCTTTCCTGAAAAACCTGTTTCCTGATTTATCATTTGCAGTTTGCACAACAACTTATCACCAGTCAGAGCAAAGGGTGGGGGTGTGTAGTTTTTTTTTCCACTTTCACAAGGGGAAGGATAATTACTGCATATGAGTGTGTTTGGATGGAGTACAAATGCTTGTTGTTTGGATCAACAGTGCAGAGTCAGTCTAACCCAGGAAACCATATTGGCTTACCTTTCTCTTTCTCTGTGTGTCAGAACAGATTCCCTGTAAGCGGCTGCAGACTCTGAATGAGCAGAGATAGAACTTGATACTCACTCTTTCAGGCAGCTCTCTGCTCAGTGACCTGTCCACATGTGTTATTGAATGCTGTGTGTTCTCTGCAGTGCAAAAGTGTCAGGGTAAGACTCATAATGCCAAATGGGAATCAAGTTAAGGGAAGGATCCATCACATTATGCCCATAGCTGCAGACTCTGGAAGAGGGCTTGGTGTTTTTAACCCTCCCCCACTCCAGTGTGTGGCTGTCAGGAAGAGAGGCTCTTATTGGAGCCCCCTCCCCCTGTTGAGCTCTCCTGACTTCTCTGCTTTAAATGGAGTCCTCCATTACACATGCTGCTCATGGTCCTCTCCAGTTCAAGGGTTAAATTGCATGTATGGAGGCTGACACTGCACAGTCCACTACACCTCTAGCTGTCGCCTGTTCAGGGCTTGTTCATTCTGCAGGTTGCACTTTGTAGGGTTTGCCACTTTTGCAGCGGCTTTACAAATTATGTGCAGTTATGATGGCACTTGCACAAAGTCATTTGAGGTTTTCTTATCTGCAGCACCTTGTAGTTGTGCGTGATAAAGCTGCATCAATTGAACTTTTTTGGCCACCTGGGTGTAGAAAAACTCCTCAACGAGTTGACAAATTATGACTTTATAATTGCCTGTTTACACATCCAGCAGACACTGCATAAGCATTCATTTGGTGTTATGTTTTCGGCCACCCGCTATATGTGCAAGGCCGGTATTAACTCTCTTTTAAGCTCTGGTTTGGTCTGGATCAACTCCTGTGAACATCTGGATCTGTAGTTGCTACATGCTTTGACTTTCTAGACCAGCTGGTCACTGGATTTGTCTGTCCATGCCAGTTGGTGCTGTGCAGGTAGCATATGATGTTTTTTTTATAGCTTGTTTGCTGAAAACATCTGCCTGCAGCTGGAAACAGGGTTGCGGAGAGTGGTGAAATTGAGCCATACAGTAAATTTGTGGGCTGTGAGACCAAAACATAGGGGTAAATAAGGATACAAGCTTCAGAAAGCTGCACAGTTGGGTCATAATTTGCAAAATTGACACTTTGAGCAACCCATTCTTAGGCCTTTTCACGCTGCACTTAACCCAGTGCTAAAAACATTCTTAGAACCTTCTTAGACCCAGGCTAAGAAAGCTTGCACTCGGGCTGCAAATAATGATTATTTCCTTGATTAATGATTAGTTGTTTGGTTCATGAAATGTCAGAAAATGTTGATAAAATCTTTCCCAAAGCCCAAGATGACAAATATCTTGTTTACAGCCCAAACATATTATGTTTAGTGTCAGAGAGGAGTAAAGAAACCAGAAAATATTCACATTTGAGAAACTAAAATCAGAGAATTTGGATATTTTTTTATTAAAAAAAAAAAGACTCAAAATGGTTAATCGATTATCAAAATAGTTGTTGATTAGTTTAATGATCGATTAATTGTTGCAGCCATATTTCAAAGTGGCACATCTGTGGCACATTCCAGAGGCTTTCTCTCCAAAAGTAGTCTTAAATTTGCAGGGCTATCCCCTGACAACAGACTAAGCACTGGGCTAAAGGCCCTTAGAGACTAGTCGCCTCATTCTAGAATGTAAACATTAGTTGTATGTTAATTGTACAGACCTAGGTTTAGGTTAACCCATGGGACTACGGATAGCCCTGGGAAGCAAATATGCAGTGTGAAAGGCCCTACACTGGCACAATCCTGGCACATTCAAAAGTGGGCTAACTCCACGTTTAGTCTAGAGTTTACCGTCCCTGTTCCTCAGCTAGGTTAGTCCTGAGTTTTTGGGGTTATTCCCTAAAAATTGCCTAAACCCAGGCTAGAAGGTGCCAGTGTAAAACAGGGCTTTGATTAGTGGAACTTTAAATACAAACAAAATCACAAGCATTGGTGTTTAACTTTGTTTTGTACAGTTACTTAGGACTTTGCTTAAATAAAGTACAGCATTAGCTAATAAATATCTGTCTGAATCAAATAAAGAGTAGTCATGACTGGGACTTTAATCAAGGGGTCTGTGTCCATTTTACTGAACCGTTCTGATACTTTATGGACACAATTTGATTTGTGGTCTAAGTTCTCTGCTATCCATGAATTAGACACTTGTTTAGCAGATGTGTTGAAGAGCCAAGCTTTCTATGTCAAACTGACTAACTGCATAGGTGTTACAGAAATGCACAGATTAGGTAATAGAGATAAGGCAATGAAGATATATGAAGATGATCTAAGGTCTGATAAAAAGTGTTAAGTGTTAGATGCTTATAAAGATGTGGATCATTCTAAAAGACAGCCGTGATGTTTGTTGCACTAAGCCAGTTAGATTTAGCTGAAACAGACTTATCTCAACCCATGTGTACAGTCTTCCATTTGCTTGATCTGGAAAATAAAGAGAAGTGCCACTGACAGTTTCCATTTCAGTTGCTGCTGGGCCACATTGATTTTTCTCCTGAGCTTTTACTGCCTCTGTTAGCTGTCATTTATGGTATCTGTTGGATATTTATTCAGTATATTCAAAAGTGATCATTTCATTTTCTGACTTTTGAGATGTTCAGGCACTTAGACAAACAACTGGTTGGTCTAATTTAATGGCATTGAGGTGGTAATTTTAATCATAGCTTGCATAACAGAAAACATCCCAGGAGTTCTGAAGTGCTGTGGAGCCACCCGGGACTAAGCTTGAGTGATAATGTGTGTGTAATCTTACTGCTGTTGCCTGATTTGTCAGAGCCTGTGTAGCCTGCAATTTGCAGATCCCTACTAAAAACTCTAGCTTTAGCGCATGTAACAGAACACACATCTTCAGTTACACTTAAAACTTCTTGTTAAATTTCAGAGTGAACCCTCCCCCTCCCCTAGTAGAGTGCCACACTACGCAATTCAGGTGAAAGTTGCTTCAGGCGGCTTTACTGTCGTCTTTGGTATCGCAACACTCCGCACAAGAGATTCAGTTCCACTTTGTTGGCCTTCTGCAGTCAAATGTGTTATTATAAATTACCTTCTTATTGTCTTTTCCGTACATGCATCGGTGAGCAGGAGAAGAGTGAACCACATCTTACACTGAGTCTGTGTGTGTGCTGCCCCCTCCCCCATCCCTGTACCCTTGACCTGGGCTCTGGGCTCCATCTCTCATGGTTTTTCTAGTCCTCTAAAATCACCGCCCCAGCTTGCTTCCCTAAACTGACACATCCTGTGTCACAAGCTGCACAGACCTTGACCTATTTGGGTGGGTCCAATTCCTCAAAACTGTCTAGAGCTTGATTGTAGAACATGTCTTTAAAAAACAGGCAAAGTCTGATTGGAGCAGCAGAGGGTTAAATGGAGGGATTGAAGAATTTACCTGTCAGGCCTCTGGTCCTGTTTCTTGAACATCAAGGCCATTAATGCTCCTTAGTTGTCACAATACCAGAATTTTAAACTTTAATACAATGCTAGTTAGAGCTGGAATGATTAATCAAATAATCTATTATTAATTGATTATTATATTAATCACCAACTGTTTTGATAATCAATTTGAGTAATTTTCTAAGGAAAGAAAAGTCAAAAGTCTCTATTTCTGGGTTCTTAAAAATTTACTCCTCTATCACATGAGACTGAATATCTTTGAGTTGTGGGCAAAATAGGACATTTCAAGACCTCAATTTGAGTTTTGGGAAACACTGATTGACACTTTCACCAATTTCTGACATTTTACAGGCCAAACAACTAATCAATTAATCATGAAAAGACAGTTTAATTAACTATAAAGATAATCTCTAGCCCTAATGCTAGTACTCAATATTAGCTCAATACTTATCTTGCTACCACAGCACTCAATACTTATTTTGCTACCATAGCAAAAAGGAAATAAAAGTCTTAGGTACAAAAAAATATTTTTTCTTTTATTTCTGTGAGCAGCCTTCACACAGCACTGGTGCAGGAAAGTCACTGAACAGTGTCTGGTTTTGCTGCAGGTAGTACAATAAAGACTGACCTGAATTGAGGTCTTGAATGAGCATTTAAATGTTTTTTTTTGTAGCTCTGGTTCTTTTGATTAGGGCTGAGTGATATGGATGAAATCAAATTATCACAATGTTTTTGACCAGATACCTCAATATTGAGATTTATAAATATTGCGAGGATATTGTAAGGATGATTATTGGTGCTTTTCTTAATTAAGTTTTAATGTATACATAAACATATATTTTGCTGTATTTGAGTTTTATTTATTTATTTATTTTTTTATAAAAATACTGGTGGAAGTTTACTGTTTCAGTGCCCTGATGTCATTTTGGACAAAAAAGTTAATTACTTAACTGTAAAATATTCTGCCTCCATTACATATTTTTGTCACAATATTGACCACTTTTGAGGGATCATTGCAAAAGTTGTGTATTTATGTACATATTCTATATTCCCTCATCCTGTATAAATATCGACCGACATATTGATATCAGAATTTATTTACTCCTTAATATCAGTATCGGCATTGGTCCAAAAATCCAGTATGGGTCAACAACTAGAGCAGTCTGATGAGTTCAGGAAATGACATCACAGCCTTTAAAACCAGATCATTTAAAACTTAGTGGTATCAAAAAAATATCCAAGTAACGATACATTTTACAACCTCAGTGCATAGTTATTAGATATAATAACTACGAAATGACACAGATGTCAGAACCAGAATCAAAGTTTACATTCAGATGTAAACCTGCTTTGTTTATCCATGCACAGTCCCCACTTGTATACCATGTAGCAGGTGCATTACAGTGTAATGTAGCTGCAACACAATAATGCCGTGATGATGAAGTACAGCTGTTTTGATGGCTGACCAACTGCCATTGAAGTACTGCTTTCTGTATGTGCTGATTATAGCTGGATGTTTGTGAAGTTACTGTTAATCATTAAAAGCTTACTTATGCTTACTCATTATGGCTTGTAGGCAATAACTCTTAGTTTGAGTGATGAATGCAAGAAAAACAGATCATCAAATGCAGAAACTTTCCCATGCCAGGATGGTAAGAAATAAAAAAATGCTGACTGAAACAAATTGCTAATGTCAATTTTCATTTGCTTAAATTTGTAGAAAGGGTACATTAACCCTAACATCACCAAAGTTTACAGACTGCTGAATTGTTCAGCTAAATAAATTAACTCAAAATAGACATCCCGTGTAATGGCACTTGTAAATCAGACTCGAACGCGGTGGAATAATTAAAGAGCAGCTTTTCATGCTAATGAAGTGTTTTTCAAGTTTCCTTTGCAGAGCCTCAGCTATGAAATAGGATAGTAGCACAACCATCAATTAAAGGAATATAGAGGAGCTCCTCCGCCGGCTCCCTTTGGATGTAGCATTTAAACTAATTGAAACCAGAACCGCTGGTGTGTTAAACAGGCATGTTTGGAAAGACAGCAGTGCAGCTCTTGAGACACTTCGGCATTGTTAGTGGGATCAGTGTTGTTCTTGAAGCGTTCATTTCCACCCTTGTTTCGTTTTTATGATTTATTGGTCAATAGAAGCAGCAGACAGCAGGATTAGGTTGCCCTTTATTCTGACTGACATGAAAATGTGCTGTCACAACAGGATCACATTAACATGCAATCACTTGAGCCGCAGAAAACTTATTTACTTCCTGTTGTCGGACTTATGTTTTTGCTGTGATTTACTTTGACAGAGAACCAACAGGTTGTAGGATTAATTTTGACATCGCAGACGCAGTTAGAAAATGGCACTTTATTATCCAGATACTTGAAACTTTGTGCAAGAATGAGATGTAATTCTTTGATTACAATTGCATTTTTTCTTTTCAGTATCTTTAAAGGGACAGTTCACCCCAAAATCAAATTAAATCTAAATTTTCCTCTAGCCTGTAGCGCTATTTATCCATCAATATTGCTTTGGTGTGGATTGCAGATTTCTGAAGATATTAGTCGTAGAATTGTCTTCTCTGCAATATAATGGAACTAGATGGCACTCAGCTTGTGGTGCTCAAAGCACCAAAAATGCATCTGAAAAACTCAACAGCCATGTTTCCTTCCAGAAATCACAACCCCGTTGCTCAAAATAATCCATAAACCATGTTTTGAGCATTTTCATGTAAAAACTACTTTATTTCTGCAGTAGAATCTACTAGAACTATGTTAGGATCTAGTGGAACTACTTGCTGTCTGCATTATAATCTGCCAGAACTACTTTAAAATCTACTGGAACTGCTTTCTTTCTGGACTAGAATCTACCAGAACCACTTTAGAACCTACTGAAACTACTTTCTTTCTAATAAAGAGAAAGAAGTTTCTTTAGCTCACACAAAGATCTGTGGATCTGGAGTAACCAGATCATGATTTTGGGAAAGAGATACTGTTTTTGAATTTTTCAAATGTACTTTCTGGCACTTTGAGCACCCCAAGCTGAGTACCATTTAGTTCCATGATATTGGAGAGAAGGCAGACATCTCTACAGCCTATATCTCCAAAACCCTGTAACTCACGCCATAAAAAAATCTAGCTGGATAATTAGTACTACAGGCCAGGGTAGATATATATATATAGATATATATATTTTTGATTTTGGGGTGAACTGTCTCTTCTAAAGTAGGTTTTAATCACTAAAATGCACTTAAAGTTACCTCAAAACTTTAGGAAAGTATTATTTTTTCTGTGTGTTGTATTGCTTTGGATATCTGATTTACAAATGTTTGTCCACATCAGATAATGGCTGTTTTAAATTTTCAAGCACAAAACATCTATCAGATTTCAAATTGGCCATGTGTGACTTTTCCTAGAACCACTGTCAGTGTTCAATAGTCACAAACAAGCCATCAAATATTAAGTATAATTATCCCCTTCAATCACTTGCTGGCTTTCTCTTCCATCCACAAATCTGCCGGCCTTTCTAGTGTTACGTGTCATGGCACTTCCACACGAGCGCCGCTGCTCTTCCAGCTCGGGCCGCTCTTTTGACTGTAAGCCCTGAGTGACAGGCAGCGCACAGGAAGATGGTTCAGCGGTTATCTTTGGCCTCTGTGCTCCTCAGACTCTTGCAGACCGTAGCGTCTGCAGCAGGATATGTGTGTGTGACACAAACACTTCCTCTCATACTGCGCTGCTCTGAGAAACACCTCAGTTTGCATTTTCACATTTGGCCTCCTCTGCCTAGTTTTGGGGGTGCAGAGGCCAATCGCATTTTATTGTAATAAAACTTGCTTTGTTGTTGGCAGGCTTCTTTGAAAGATGGGACCTTACCTCTGAGCTGTTGTAATGTCTGAATAATGATTAGAATTGTGTTTGCTGCTGCAAAAGAACACTGTTCATCACACTTCATAGCAAGTAGGATTCTTTGGTGGTGAGATGGAGAGAAAAGCAGACACACACTCCACAATGTCACAATTATCCAGATCCATGATTGGATTTGATTTTCGATCGCCAGTTTGTTGGACTACAGTCATTTTTAACATCAACAGGCAGTTGATCAGATGAACAGCTGAACGACAGTTTTATGCCCTGACAACTGTCATTTACATTTTAAAATTCTTATTTGCAGTATAGACATGGCAAGGGGTGGAGATATATATGTATATGTATATGTATATGTATATATATATTAGGGCTGTCAAACGATTAAAAAAATTAACTCGATTAATCGCAATACTACTCTGTGATTAATAGTTTAAGGATGCAATTTTACAGATTGGTGAAAAATAATAACACATCATAGTTGTTTATTTTTTTACATCAGCACTACATTTTGATTAGAGTATTCAATAAATGCCACTGTATCCGTCTGCACACCTCAACTTTCATAAACAAGTCACATCCATACAGTCTATGGTCACTTGGTTGTGAATGGAGAATATTGTCCCCCTGAAGCTGCCGTACATCTGACAGGCCACCGTCCGTCATAGGAAACACTCGCGGAGTTACAACTAGTCTGATTGTCACTGACACTGACACTGTCAAACCAAGAGTTTAACAGTGTTTTCCACTCTCGTGTGTGGTCAAACCACCAAGTTTTGCCGGATCACGGGCAGAGTTGGACGGCTCTTCACCGGGCAGCGGGTGGGATGAAGCTGCATTCAAGTCCCACACTGATCCAAAACGGGACGCGCTATTTAATCTTCAAATACGGGACGATTCCGTGTTTCAGCGGACGGGTGACAACTCCAATGGCGACACAGACCACAGACTGTATACACAGACAGACTCTGCCTAAGTCACGTGACGCGATTAATCGTGCGTTAAATTTTTTTACGCGTTATTGTTTCCAGATTAATCGCATGCGTTAACGCGTTAACTTTGACAGCCCTAATATATATATATATATATATATAATATATATACACCAACACACACACACACACACATACATATACATATATGTATGTGTATATATATATATATATATGTTTTTAATGTTATTATGTATATGTATATATATCAAATCAAATCAATAACTAACTGAAGTCACCCAAGTTTTTCTGTAGTTGTGACAGTTTGATAAAAAAAATATACATACAGGATTAGAAATATTAAATTGAAGCTCTCTGGGGGAAATATTACACCAAACTCCCTGTAAGAAATATGACATATTAACAATTCTTTAAATGTCTGCAAAAACACATAACTCTACAAATACAAGATAAAAGGTGTCATATGTCAACACTGTTCTTGTCAATTCAGAATCAGTATAATCCATAGATTATTTCTTTATTTTCTTTTTAACTTTATATTTTGGATTTTGTTGCCTCAACTTCCTCACTGTTTAAAAAATTTGCCACTAAAATACATGCTGATGGTGGATCAGATACACAACTCATAGCACTGTTAATTCACCGTCTACCGTGTCGTGTTTTTGCTGGTATCTGAGGAGTTTTTCTCAACCGTTGCTATAGTAACTATCCAGTTTGCTGCTTCACATTTAGAGTTGTAATGTAGCAACCTGCTAGAGCTGCAACAATTAATCAACTAATTGATATTAATCGGTTTTTGAATTAATCACCAACTATTTTGATAGTTGATTAATCAGTCTGACAAAATGTCTGAAATGTGAATATTTTCAGTTTTTTCACTTCTTTATGACAGTAAACTGAATATCTTTGGGTTGTGGGCAAAACAAGTCATTTGAAGATGTCATACCAGGCTTTACCATTTTCTGACATTTTAATAGATCAAACAACCATTTGATTTATCAAGAATATAATCAACAGATTAATCCACAGTGACAATAATCTGCAGCCTTAGCAAGTTATAAACTCTGTGTATGTTTGTAGTTAGCTAACACTATGCAGCAACATCCTGGTAACTTTAAAACGTGTATTCATTCTTACACTGCACAGCCTTTAGCTGCTTGTGCTTATCGCATAGCATTAATTGTTAGCTAGTGTTAGCTACTGGGTTTGCTGTTAATGTTTCTGTTCGATATTTTTATGAGAGAAATTTTGCATTGTAGTTGATGTTCAGTGGAGACATTCGGAAACATTGTCTATTTGCTGCGTTGCAGCATCACTGATGTGGTCTGTCACTGCAGGGACGTTGATCTGGTTTAGTGGGCTCTTCCTTTAATCTTTATTACAGTCCCTTTCTGTCTTTTCTCTGCTCTGAACTAAACACACACACACTGCACTGATCTCTGCCAGAGCACCTCCAGACCTTACATGACACCCTCATTCAGCATATTGGTTTGGGGGAGGTTGAGGGAATGTTAGCGCCCTGCTTTTGTGCAGCTTGAAACGCACTCCTGCCCAATACATTTATTTGAAAGGATTCCCCTAAATCTATTTTTGTTTTGGTGACTTCAGCAGATAGATAAATGAAGCTTTACAAGAATAATTTTGCAATGCCTCCATGAAACTGGTGTTGTGTGAGTCAGATTGTGCGTTGACCTCCCGGCTGCTTGTTTTCTGTAGGATGGATATTGCAGCAGGCTGCTGTCTTATCACTCCCCTGCTTATCCTGTGGGCAGGTTCTGGCCCCACGTCCCCTCTGACTCCCCTCCAACTTCTCCTCGCAGACGCAGCACAGAGAGCTTGTCTTCTCCTGTGCTGTTTGTAAATGCCATGCAGGGATGGCTCTGTCCTTCATCATTTCTCCCACAGTCTGCTGACGGTCTTTCATCTCCCTCAGGTTTTTTGTACTCACTAACGATGGGAACAGGGCTTTGATCTGGTGTCCTATCAGTAACGGCGTGGGCCTCAGGCTCCCATACTCCCTTGCTCCCTTTGCTGTCTCACTCTGAAAACATATTGTCAGGGCGTGGTGGACAGCAGAGTCCACCCAGCAGAAAAGCCTTTGTTTGTTGTGGTTTAGTGTAGCTTTGCCAAGGGCAACTGCCTGTGTGGGTCTCTATGAAATTCTTGCAGCAGTAGTGGTCTATTAAATTAGACCCTACATTTGCCCGTGTTTTGCAACCTTTCGCATCTCAGATATAACCACCTGAGCTCCAGGGCAAGAAAACAAGCCTTCCTTCCCACAGCACTTTGAAGGCAGTCTTTTTTGCCCCTCCACTGGAGATTGCACAACAGCACAGCAAACATACACACAAGTACAGCTTGTGGAGCATCCACAGTATGCAAAGGCATCAGATTTTTTGGTACCACTTTACAGTAAGACTACCTTCATATATGATTTAGCCATGTTTGTAATAAGGGTATTATTAAGGTTGTAAACCTGTGTAAATCATTAATAAATGATAATAAACAGATTATAACAATTTTTGTGCATTGATGTGGGCTCTCTGTTTGGCACTTACTGCTTCCTACTATTTAATCTTACCAATGACTTACTAACATTTATAACTAGCAAAAGGGAGCCTTATTGTAAAGCACAAAATACATCACCAGTCTAAAATTGAATATTTAAAATTCTTTAGTGAATTTTCTAAAAATCACTAGTGATTAGTCCATTAGCTCGATGCTAACAAATAATGGAGTCATAGAATTACCATTAATACAATTTAGCATTGTGATCGTGATACGTATGTTCCTACTGACAGGCATATATTTCCTGCTCGTTGGAAACAAAGCAATTCAATCTGCTGCAGCTTCAACACTCCACACTGATGAGCTACGGCAACCTCTAGGAGTCAAAACACAAAAAATTTCCAGTTGGTTTAAAAATACCTGGTGAAGACAATTTTATTTATTATTCTTACGGCTTCATTATTTACGACTTATATGCAGTATAGTAAGGATACTGATGAAATAAAACTCGGAATGACTTTTTTGTGACCAAGTTTTTTATTGTTTTTTCATAACAGAATTTGAATTTACATAGCTCATCTGTTCAATTGAGTAATCCTATAAACCTTCTGTACGTTGCTTTCCATTCACATATTATTGTGAAATTAAGTGAAAGCACCAAAAATAAATAAATAAGTACAAATAAATAGTACATGTACTTGTATACTCAGGATAAGACCCAAAATAAGAACAATGGTGTGTAACTTATTAAAGAACAGGAAAAAAGAGAAGAAAAGAAAGACTAAAATAAAATAATAAAATAAAATTCTAACCTCCATCTACACTTCCTTTGATCATATATTTTACATTCTCCTGTGGCCAGAATTCTGTTTTTTTGTTTTTTTTTAGCTATATTTGCATCTCACACAGTTACTACATTCCCTTCTTCATTTTTTTCTGTTTTTTTGGTTTGTTTTGTTTTTGTTTTTGTTTTTTTTTTGTTTCTTTTTAGAAATAATATTACAGGACATACCAAAATTAACGTATACTAGGTTATTATATATTCAAAATTATATATGTGTAATGTTTTAGGAAATATCACTGATATACAGCTTTTAGAATGTATGATTCAGCATTTTCACATCGTCCAATGTTAAAAAGCGATATTGAACCACAAAACGTGAAAAATCACAATACTTAAGAATGGCAGTGCATATTGACACAGCACCCAAGTACTGTGATAGTATCTAATCAGGACATAAACATACCGTTATATACCTTTTTATACCTACCTTTTATTACTTACAAAGGAAGGCTTGTTGTAAAGTGTAAAATGGTGCATCCTGAGAATGTCAAGGGTCACAATATTTCCACGGGCTTAGTGTTTAAATCTGGTAATTTGATAAGTTAATTTGACACCTAATGAAACTTTGTGGTGACAGTAATTAAATGCTGGTGGCTTATTAAAACATCTGTGATGAAGCTGAAAGGTAGAAATGCTGCTGAGAACACAAAGTCAGCTCAGTAAGCAGTGAATCTGAGGCTCAACAATACACATAAACGTGGGCTGTCACTGTTTGGAAAGCAACATGTCTCTGTTGCCTTTTTGTCTACTGTGTTGTCACATCTTATTAATGATTTATAGAGTGTTTACAACCTAATTAATAACCTATTTGTAAACCATTCAAAGGGTAAAGTGGTACAGTTTTGTTTTTTTTTACGCAGAGACAAGTTTCTATGACTAAGCAGAGATTGAGTATGTAGAGAGGAGCATGTTGGGTAAAATCATGTAAAACTGGTATCAGCTGAAGATAAAGGGAGCTTTGCACTTTGCTCCAGCTGCCCAGAGAGTCTCCCTTTGTTTGAAATGTTTCTGGTAGTTTCCCTGTTCTCAGTTACTGATCCATGTAAACTCCTCTTCAATCTAAAGAAGGGAAGTGGAGCGCTCAGTCCCGGGATATCCCTGAGTTAGCTAAGTCCACCCCCCCTACCCTCACCCTCCTCCCTAACCTCAGTACCCTTTTCCTCCCTCTTCTCCATGGTGCCCTTTGGCCTCCCAAACCCACTGGCCTGCCTCCGCTCCTGGTTAGAGATGTCATAACAGAGCCACTCTGCTGTGGTATTCCTTAGAGGAATGTGCTGCCTTGGGTTCTGCTGTGTGTGACTGTGTGTGTGTGTGTGTGTGTCTTGGCTGCTGTCTGTGCAGTGTATATCAGGCCAGGCCGGCACTGGCACCCTCCGAGGCACACCTGTTGGTGCCAGTCTGAGCAGAGGCAGCGCTGTGTTGTCCCTCCCGTCCTCTGCAGGCAGCAGCTCAGCCGCACACACACTGCACAACTGTGGGAAGCCATGCACTCATTAATCCTGCTGCGCAGAGCTCAGACGGTTGATCGAGCATCTCAAAGTGTCCTAAATTTGACAATAAATATAACTTTGACTGCTATATAGTGCCAATCCCTAATAAACAAAATGTGTGGAAGATGTATAGGGTTGTTGATCGGTGCCAGTGACTCCACATGTTCTTGGGCAGGTGCTGAGATATCTGGCCTCCAGATCTCATGTTGCATGCCATACGTTGTTTTGGAACAAAAAACCAACAGACCTTATAATCTACCCCTATCGCTTACACTTTTAAATTCATGAGCAACAAAACACTTTAGATAAGAGTACATTAATCCTTGTTTAAAACAAAGGAAAACAAAGCAAGAAGAGACTAAGAAGAATACCTGATTTTCTTAGTCTAGGGCTGAACAATTAATTGAAATTTGAATGAAATCACAATATGCTCTAATGCAATTTTCAAATTGCAAGACGTGCAGTATTTGTTAAAGTTGTTTGGCAAAATATGTGTCAAAATACCATTTTAAATTGAAAATAGTTGTGCTGCAGAGATGTCCTGGCTGACACATCATATTCTACAGACTTAAGAATAGGGCTGGGTATTGATTCAGATTTCCCAAATTGATTCGATTCAATTCACAAGGCCCTGATTCAATTTGATATCAATTCAGTTAGGGATAATTCAGTTACAATATCAATTTTGCTTGGATATAAAAGAGATTCTCAGAGAACTAATGCTGTAAATTGTATAAAGACTAACATCCAACCTGGTGCGTTATTAAAACTATTACTGTTTGCATTAAGATTTGACCCCAAAGCAGTTTTTAATAACCACACCAAACATTAATAATTAACTTTTTTATTAAACATGACCTGACCAACACACTAAAATTAGTGAGATCTCACGCCAAAGGGTGGTCACTCAAGACTAACGGGTTAAAACGGCAGAATGTACCACACATCTGTAGGAGAAAATATATACTGTATCTTAAAAGATCTATTTTGAGACTTTATGAATCAGTATCTGACCATGCAAAGGAACATCAATTCATCCATTTTTTTAATAAACCCAGCCTTAAGAGAACATCTTTCTTTGTTACAGAACCCAGCAAAAATCACAGCTTTGTCATTTTAATATTGTTATGTTTTTCAATGAAAATGAGATAATAATGTAAAACTTTGCATTGCCCCAGTGTCATTAATCACATTGTAATTGCAATATCAGTCAAAATAATTCCATTAGATATTTTTTTCAACATCATTCAGCCGCACTGATACAAGATGATAAAAAGCATGGACTACCTTCAGTCCCCTTTTAAAAACAGATTTCAGTGCTGATTAAAGTATCTTTATTAACATGTTGCTTCTTTAAAAAATGTTTTTTATGCAATTTGGCTTTGGCTTCTTTAAAGCAACAGTTCATCACTCTGGGAATATGCCACGCTGTCTTCAGGAAGGACCAGCCATTTTTATTAGGGATGCACCGATTGACCGGCCAGAGACCGAAACCAGCCGGTTTTCAGCGTGACCGACCCTGACCGGTGACTGGCCGGTCAGCACCACATATCTGATTCTGTGCCCGTCATATTCGCACACATACTCTGCACGATGGTCGCGTCATGCGCGTAACACACACTGGCTGTAATGTCACACCCACTACAGCGCTGATCATAGCAGTACACACTCTGACACATGCTTGCATGAAGTCGGTGTTAGTGACAGACTCCAAGAACAGGATAAAGAGAAGACAGACAGTCTACACCGAGACAGAACAGCTGACGGTAGAGTTGGGCGATCTTGCCCACAGTCAGATCGTCCTATTGTCACCCTGTGGGACCACCAGTACCCGATTCCATCGGGGTGGGGAGGGGGACGATGACTCTGCAGCCGCCACATTAATGCGTACTGATGCATTTCACGCAACACGTCAGATTTTGTTACACAGTAACAACATGTACTGAATGGCTGCTCCACCTTAAGGCTCAGAGTAGTGTATTATCGAGGTATTAATTATTTAGGCAGAAAATGTCATTTCAGCACTATCAACATTATAATGAACACAATATTGACTGAACAAGCCGCACGTAGCTTGATCTTCGCTAGACTGCAAGGATGATATAAGTTAATTACTTGTGATCTGTTGCTGTCTGACTGAACAGCCTCATAGAAATACAATTCTTCATATTTTATTTTAACGAAATTCGTTAGAGCAAGTAATGCGGTGCTTTTAAATTCATGATATTGAGCTGACACGGATCCCTTATTTTGTTTACGGTCAGATGCTGGTGCCAGCATAAGGCTGGCAGGGTGTGTGTCGCATGTGTCGCAAGTGATCACAAGTTAGAATTTTATATTTATTTAAAAAAAAAAAAACAACCTTTTATTCACCGAGGTTTGGATCGGATTCTTCTGGAGATTTTAGTGTCTGTCTTCTGTGACAGATGTATTTCACTACTGCCAACTGTTGGAGGTAAATCCGTCCGTATGCTGCATCTCTGACAGTATTTAACCCAGAAGTCATTTGTAAAAGTATGATTCCAGTGTTCTTGAAGATTTGTGCTTTCACTTGGAGTTTTGTCTGAGATTTAAATGTGGTACCAAAGTTCTCCTTGAACCTCAGTTCAGTGCGTTTGATCCTCCTTTAGACAGCAGCAGCGCACACTTTGCACACTCATCATTTAATATTTTGAACTAACTGGTGGCAGACATCGTGTTGTGTGTCTTAGATGGTAGAGCCACAAGTTACTCTCCTAACTGCTCTAAGGGTCAGAAGTGTTTGAATTCATGGTGCTTTGTTCTTGTTAATCAATTAATTATAGCCACAGTAAGCTCCACCGTCATATGCACGCGCGCACACACTCTCCCTCTCCCTCTGTCTCTCTCTTGCTGTCTCTCTGCCTATCTGTCTGTCTGTCTCTCCCTCTCTCTCTTAACTGTGCATTCGCCACACAAACCTCTGGTAGTATCGCCAAGGGAAAAAAACGATCGTTGTTCTTCCCTTCAATCGCCAATATACAATTGGATCGCCAATCGGCATAAGCCAAGCTGACGGTGTCACCAAACAGCGGTAAACTTTCTAGCTCTTCATGCTAATGTTAGCCAGCAGCAGACTGCTGTTCACAGACTGACAGTTAAAATCTCACCTCCTGTTCTGAAGAATAAACAACCTGTGTTGATGTGTCTCCTCAAACATTTTCTCATCCAGACTTGTTTAACTTCTGCTTCTGTTTTTCTCACTGCAAAGTTTTACTGCAGGAAACTGTTCAACCGTGTCAGTCTCCGGTTTGTTTACATCGCTTCACACAGGATCACGTGAAATTGTGTCCCGCGAAATCTTGCGAGATCGTGTGTCCTCTAGTATATAATATTAATTTAATCTTATAATAAGGCCTGGCTGTAATCTGGAGCACTTTTGGAGAAAATATATGTTATTTAATAATCAGTGTTTTATTATGAACATCCAATTTAGTTTTACAAGAAAACTTGCAAAAATGTTTGTGAACGCTGTCAATTATATTTCTTAGAAAGACTGAAAATCGGAATCGGCCAAAATCGGAATCGGCAGGTCAGACCCTTAAAAAAAATTGGAATCGGCCAAGAAAATTGGAATCGGCGCATCTCTAATTTTTATTTATTTAGCACTAAACCATAAGAGTAGTTGTCTCAGGGCACATGTAGAGCAGATCGAGGTAGAGTTGTCATGATACCAGAATTTTAAACTTCGACACTTGAACACTACTACACTACTTACTTCAAAATTGCAATATGGCCCACTGCAATTTTCAAATAGCAGGAGGTGCAATATTTGTTAAAGATGAAATTTGTTTCAGTCAGTCATTTTAACCTGTTTTTCAATCAAAATAAGAATGATGTGTAGTATTGCAAATCGTATTGTCAAAATAAGGCCAATTAGATATTTTTTAGAAATTGTTCCACAATGAGCAAGAAGTTGGTGACAGTGGTGAAGAAAAACTCCCTTTTAACAGGCAGAATCACTCTCAGGGTGGGCAGTCAACTGCCACAACCTCTTCAGGTCTAGAATGTGTTTTGCCTAGCTTAAAGTACGAAGTGAAAAAATATGCTGAATGCTTGTCAACTGTTCTGCTTATTTTAAACAGTCACTTAACATATTGTTTCTTGATCAGAATAAATTCAAGAGTCACCTGTAGAAATTCTACAGTCACTACATCCTACATCTTGGGCAAGAAATTACTTAACATCAACCAACTGGAACATTTTTTATTTCTGTCTTCACAGCACAGCATGTACATCAGAGAGCTTTGTCATTGTTGGATTTTTTTTCCCCTCACTTTTGATGGAGCCAGGCTAGCAGTTTCCTATTTCTGTTTATTAGTACAGTACAGCTGCAACGATTAATTGATTATTAATCAACTATGAAATTAATCGCTAACTATTTTGCTAATCAGTTTATATTGGCTTGAGCCATGTTTTAAGAAAAAAAAACTTTTTTTTCAGCTTCTTAAATGTGGATATTTTCTAGTTTCTCTGTCCCCCTCAGGTTTGGGGACACTGATGGACATTTTTCACCATTTTTGATATTTGAAAAACAAACAACTATATTAATGATTAATTGACTATGAAAATAATCGTTAGTTGCGGCCTTGTAATAGTACAGTACAGTGAGCTAGCTTCACGCCTACAGTGTATCACTGTACTGGACACCCAGTGATGAGACTGACATGAATGTTTGTGTGAGATGTGAGACAGACAACCAGTGTATTTCACAAGAGGGTTATTGACCCTTTGCTAAGCCCATGTCCAAACAACTGTCCAGCCATAGGTTAGCAACTGTAACTAGGGCTGTCAAGCTTTCCATCTCTCTCCATGTTGAAGGTATGCAGGAGGCTCTGAGAAGAGCGATAATCTGTGTTTCATGAGGCTGGATGGTGACGTCTTTTTTGTTGTCTCTCAAAAACATGAAACACAAGAGCACACTGTCTTCATGTGCTTTAACATAAGCTGCAAACTTGTCTGTCTAACTAATGCTAGCTTACTAGCTGCAGTAACTTTACCTCCAGACAAACTTGTTAGAAACCGTTGCATCTGCGTTTGTGCTGTGGGGGTTTGAGGAGGATGTGGGTGCAGAATCAAAGTGGGTCGATGATGGTGCATCTCATTCTGGCTCACTGTCTCAGGTCTAAGCTGAATTAGCTTAGCTCTTATTCCATCTCTCTTCCTGTGGCGATTGCGATCTGGCAGGTCTGGCTGGGTGACTCGTCTCAAGGTGCGCTACACTAATCGAGTGCCTGTGCTTCCTTTTTCCACGTTGATGAGTGTAGTTCTGTCATCTATCATGTTGATATACCTGCTGTATTTCACCATCCGACCAGTGTTTGCTGAGATGTAAGCTAGTTTTAGCCTCAGTCCTCTAGCATTAATATTACATCACCTACTAGGCAACTTTACATTTACACTTTCACAGGGTTCTTGATTTAAAACGTGTCAGATGGAAACATTAAAAAGTCAGCTGGAGACAGACTTTTTGGCCAACTCAGGGAGTTAGCATTAGCTTACATCAGCCAGTTACACTTATGAAATTTGCTTGTGAGTCATTATTTTAGCCAACAAAATCCACCATCATCAGCTAGAAATGAGAAGCTGCTCTTGTTTACTTTTCTAAGGAATCAAAGACCTCGTGTTTCAACAGTTACTCCCAATTTCAATGTTAAATCTGCCACCGTTATAATTGTAAACTACATAAATGCAGTGCGAGAATGGAAAGTTTGGCTGGCATAGCAACAGTAACTAAGGAGGGTGATGCTTAGCGAAGGGTCAGTTATGAAATAAAAGCTCTACCCTCATGAATCAGTATTCTCTGACTTGAATGATGATGTATTAAATGATTTGTTCTATTATGTGATTAAAATATTGCATGGGGATGTAGATAGAAATAATTTCTGGTCCATTTACTGTAGGCAGTATAAATGGATTACCAACAACAGAGGGCTTAGGCAGCTTAGTTTTTGACAGTTGTGATGATATTAAACAGGGTGGTATTACAAGTCAATTACCTTGATGTAGGTGAAGAGGGCCCACTCACTGAGGGAGACAAATATGACTTGAATGTTTTGAGAGGGCTGGAATAAGACCGAATGGCATCCCAGCAGCAAGAGCAGTCACGTGACTTGGCTGCTATTTGTCTTTTGGTTGGCCTCAAGGTGGGGAATGATACTCCTAACAGCTGCGGGAAGCATTTCCGGCGGAGGGTTTTCTCCTCAGCCAAGCACACGGAGGGTCCAGCAGTTCACTGAAGCAGGGATGCATCGATTAATACTCGTCCACCGCCAACAGATATTCTGAGCACAAGATTTTAAAAATGAGGACTTATGCTGGTTACATGGACAAACTTTGACTGAACAGTATCAGAAAAATGGTTTAATATAATTTTTTTTCCATCATATTCTCAATAAAGGAAGAAATTCTTTCAGATAGATTAGATATCTCTAGAATATTTAGTGGCCTGTTTTAGCCTTAACCAAAATCTGAGCATCTGTATTAAGAAGGTGTTGGGGGTGTGGTTAAAGGTCTTTTTTCCAGTGTGTAAGAGCCGATAACACCATGAGCGTTGGAGTGAACTGATGGAATGAGCTGGCCAAAGACAGAAGTGCTGCTAATGTCCTGCTGTCTGTGTGCTTCAAAGAGCATGATGACATACAGTAAGTGCATTTCGTAAGGCAATAAAGGGTGAAGATTTGGCTGGTGCATACTTGGCATGTCATCGCTAAGCGCCTGAGTGCAAGCAGTCTCATTGTGTTCATTTGACTCGCAGTGAGTGTTGAGAGACGGCACCACCACCCAAGCTCAAGCTGCAGCGGGCTGGAAGGTCACCGGTTTGAATCCCAGGCCAGCTGAGAAATGAGGGATGCTTTCCCATTCCTCAGCAACTGGAGTGGAGGTGCCTTTGAGCAAGGCACTGAAGCAGAAAGCTGTAAATGTACAGATCAATTGAAACTGTTTGGTCTATAATGCTGTGTTTCCATTGCATGCTACTTGCTTTTGGTACCTCTGCTTTGTTTTTTTCTGCAGATAGTACCCCATCAAAGTAGGTGGAACTGATGATGTAATGACACTCTTCCAGCAGTTGAGTTCTCACATTTGAGAACCCGGAACGATCAGATTTCTGACATTTTTGCTTTAAAAATTACTTAAACCAAAGTTTGAGACTGTGGGCCTCCCCTCAGACAAAGCTTTGTAAATTTACTTATTTTGCTCTATTTCTTGATATTTAAGTGACCATGATAATGTTATTTAACCCTACAGACACTCAGCAATTGAGCCAATATAGCGTAATATTGCTGTTAATGCTGTAACTCCAGACTGCACCAAATACATAAAAAAGGTCTGACCAAAGGCAGTCATTAGTTTCTGATTCTGGGAAGGTGGAAAAAACAGAAAAAAAAAACCCCAAAAAGACACTGTTGTATGTCTGGACTGACTCTTTAACCTTTAATATGTTTTCACTTCTATTCACGGAGCCTCCCCTAAAGCTGGTTGGAGCCTCCCTGAGGAGACTCGCCTCCCGCCACTTTGAAAACCAATGACTTAAAATATTAGTCGACTATTAAAATAGCTCCTTTCCAGCTCTAATTAATATTACAGATTTGTATTATTCAAGTTAACACGTCTTTTTTGTTTACTTTGTCACCTATATTGATCTAAACTGGATAATTACATTTGTTGCTTTAACGGATATTCCACCATTACATGATAACCCACTCAGTATGTACTCACCCCTATGCTGATGTGAGGATGGGTGAAGATCTTCAGTTCACAAAACAGTCCTGGAGTTTCAGCAGAAAACAGGGTTGCAGCTAAATCCGGTATAATGGCAGTAAATGGAGACCACAGATAAAATGTAAAAAAAGAACACAAAACAAACACAAAATGTCTCCATCCTGCTCGTGTGGTGTAATCCAAGTGTTTGCAAGCCGCGACATTGAAACATAACCACAAAAGACGCAATTTACACCATGTTTTTAGCTGAAATGTCAACTGTAGCATGTAGCAGGTAGCATGTAAACATGGCGTCGATCTCGTGAGACTTCGTAGATCTCTTAATGGACGCACGTGTGAAAATATCGCAAGATCGACGCCATGTTTACCCTGTTTTCTGCTGAAACTCCAGGATTGTTTAGTGAACTGAAGATCTTCACCCATCCTCACATTGGCATAGGCGTGAGTACATATTGAGTGGACTCTCATCTAGGAGTGGAATATCACTTTAAAATGACCTTTCAAAGACATCACCTGGGGCTCGGTTATGATGCTGGTCTGTCTGTCGTTACTTTTGACACTTGACAGGCTAAATTATTTTACAATTATTGGAAGAAATAATTGACAGATTAATCAGTTGTAGAGTGATCATTAGTTGCAACTCTAGTGTGCAGTAATCTATTCTGAAGTCCAGGCTTTAATGCGTAAATGTTAAGCAGGGCACTTTGAAAGAAAATTAAAATATGTATCCTGTGCACATTTCAACGTCTTAAAACCTGTTTTCTTGTACAGGAAATATTGGGTGTGAGCTTTGAGGGAGATGGCATGCTCTGTTTGCGTGTCTGCATTGTTGCACCACCGAGAAGGAGGTGTGTGTGGATGTGTGTGTGTGTGTGTGTGTGTGTGTGTGTGTGTGTGTGTGTGTGTGTGTGGTGTGTGTGTGTGTTGTGTGTGTGTGTGTGTGTGTGTGTGTGTGTGTGTGTGTGTGTGTGTGTGTGTGTGTGTGTGTGTGTGTGTGTGTGAGAGAGAGAGAGACTTCCTTTTGAAGGTGGGGCTGTGGAATGGGATTGACATGGAAGTTATGTCTGGTATTTATGGCTTTTTGTATGCAGCTTTGTTATCTCAAGGACAGGGCATAGAAGGCTGTTAACGTACCAGACTACAAACCAGGTATTAGTCAACGTCCACACTGTTATGAAGATCTGTTACTCATGATTCTGAGTTTAAATACAGTGTCCCAGCAGTCAATACACTGCACTGTTTTCCCCTAAATCTGACAAATTAAAAGCAAATTTCCAACTTAGAATTTCTTCAGTTCTATTTGCTCATAATCACTGATCTGCATACCTAAATGCTTCCTGCAGCGCTAAAGCTTCAACTTGTGTCCCATTCTGATTTGCATGGGTTTGATGCAAGGCTAAAGTTAAGCCAATCAATCAATCAATCAATCAATCAAATTTTATTTATATAGCGCCAATTCACAACAAAGTTGTCTCAAGACACTTTACAAATAGAGTAGGTCTAGACCACACTCAATAATTTTGTTTACATCCGACAGTTGAAACAACTCCCCCATAAGCAAGCACTTTGGCGACAGCGGCGAGGAAAAAACTTCCTTTTAACAGGCAGAAACCTCGGACAGATCCATGACTCATGGTGGGCGGTGATCTGACGGCACCGGTCGGGTTGAGAGGGAAAGAGGAAAAGGGGAGGAAAGAGGGGAGGTGGGAGGGGTGGAAGAGAGAGAGAAAAGAACAGAGACAGAGAGAACAGTAGTAACAGAGCATCAATAGTAAAACTACAGTATGTGTAGGGAAAAGTAGTACATATAAATATGTAATCTGTATGTAAATAATAATACTAATACTAGATGTTACAATAATGATAATAAAATAATGATAATAATAGTAACAACAACAATGTGATGAATGTTTGATTGATTAGGTGAGTTATAATAATCCACAGTGGGAGGTTCAGCTGTGATCAGCGATCCATGCGCAGCCACAGTCCATGGGAATCTGCAGGATGACAAAGCAGAAAGACTCCGGGGAAGGAATCAAGTCAGTAACAGGCATTAATGGAACATAAACAAACATCTGGGAAAGAGATGAAGAAAGAGAGGAGCTCAGTGTGCCTTGGAGTCCCCCAGCAGCCTAAATCTATAGCAGCATAACTAGGGGCTGGTCAGGGCAAACCTGAGCCAGCCCTAACTATAAGCTTTATCAAAAAGGAAGGTTTTAAGTCTACTCTTAAATGTTGAGATGGTGTCTGCCTCCCGAACAGAAATTGGAAGATGGTTCCACAGGAGAGGAGCTTGATAACTGAAAGCTCTGGCTCCCAATCTACTTTTGGAGATCTTTGGGACCACCAGTAAGTCTGCATATTGAGACCTAAGTGTTCTAGTGGGATGGTAAGGTACTATAAGCTCTTTAAGATAAGATGGTGCCTGATCATTAAGCGCTTTGTATGTAAGGAGAAGGATTTTGAATTCTATCCTAGATTTTACAGGTAGCCAGTGCAGTGAAGCTAATACCGGAGTAATATGCTCTCTTATCCTAGTTCCTGTTAGTATACGAGCCGCAGCATTTTGAATCAACTGCAGACTCTTTAAAGACTTATTGCTGCAGCCCGATAATAACGCATTGCAGTAGTCTAGCCTAGAAGTAACAAATGCATGGACTAGTTTTTCTGCATCCGTTTGAGACAGGATGTGCCTGATTTTCTTGATATTGCGGAGGTGAAAAAAGGCAGTCCTTGAGATTTGTTTAATATGGGAGTTAAAGGATAAATCCTGATCAAAAATAACCCCCAGATTCCTTACAGTAGTGCTGGAGGCTAAAGTAAAGCCATCTAGTATAGCTATATCACTGATTAGTTTGTTTCGGTGATGTTTAGGGCCAAGTATGATAACTTCAGTCTTATCTGAGTTTAGAAGCAGAAAATTGTGGGTCATCCAGATCTTAACATCCTTCAGACATGCTTGCAGTTTGTCTAACTGATTTGTTTCATCAGGTTTTATCGATAAATATAATTGGCTATCATCGGCATAACAGTGAAAGTTAATGGAGTGGTTTCTAATAATATTGCCTAAGGGAAGCATATACAGAGTGAATAAAATTGGCCCCAGCACTGAGCCTTGTGGAACTCCATAACTAACTTTACTGTGCACAGAGGATTCATCATTAACATGTACAAACTGGAAGCGATTTGATAAATAGGATTTAAACCAGCTTAGTGCTGTTCCTTTAATGCCAATTAAATGTTCTAGTCTCTGTAGTAAAATATGGTGGTCGATCGTGTCAAATGCTGCACTAAGATCTAACAGGACAAGTACAGAGACAAGACCTTTGTCCGATGCTAACAGAAGGTCATTGGTTACTTTCACCAGTGCAGTCTCTGTGCTATGGTGTACTCTAAAGCCTGACTGAAATTTCTCGAATAATTCATTGAGATGCAAAAAATCACACAGCTGATTTGCAAACTGTTTTTTCAAGAATCTTAGAGAGAAAGGAATTCCCAAGCTGAAGCAGTGCTTAATGAGGCAGCCAGCAGCAGAAATAGTATGAGAGGTTGTAACTGTGGCTCTTAAACTGACAAATAATCTGTAATAGTGAATCATGTAGTGGAGGAATCTGCTGCCACGCAGCTGGCCAGTAAAGCTGCGCAGCCTTTAAAAACTCCTGGCGGAAAATCTATCATAACCAACTGTTTCTGAACCTTTTTTTAGCCCACCACCCCGCTGCAGTCCATGTCCTTCCAACCCTCGCTGGTATCAGATCACTTTTCACATAACTTGGGTTTCCTTCAGTTCATCTGTGATGTGACAAAAACATGCAGTTGTGGTGTTGTGAGCAGGGCAGTGGTCAGTCTCTCACTTCAGTAAACTGTAACAGGCTTTGAATGTTTTGTACCTGGTTAATGTAGTTCACAGACTACTTCCACTTACAACTCAGCTGGTCTTCAGTTGTTTTTAGTAGCAGCCAGCAGGTTCACTGCCACATGTCCATGAGTCACTGCATGACTCGTTGTTGTGGATAGACTGCAGAGTTGCTGCGATCAGAGAAAGTAGAGCTCCTCTGGCTGATCAATGTCCCCACTACCCTCGCCGCCTACTGCGTCTCAGTATTCAGCAACCACTAAAGCTGTGAAACCACTGGTAGAAGTTCTAGAAATACAAGAACATGACTATGAATGTTCCTTCAAGTCGAATGATAGTTTCCCTGCTCCTGTCTTCCTCAGACATTCTCTGTGTTTGTGACTCAGAAGCAGAACACAGTGGCTTTATAATTGCTACTTGACAGCTGGTAAATGGGAGCTTTGGACAAACACATGAAGGCAGGGTTAGTCCTTCCAGTGATGGACGGATACCTGCCAAAACCTCTGGCAAAGTCAACAAACACACCTGCCTGTAACCTAAATTTACCAACAGTCGGGTTTATGTCTGGTCAGTTTTTCTCACTTAAGGGCCTGCTGGGAAAAAATGCATTTCTAAATCTGCATACAAGCCCATTTCATTTCACAGATGTTCTTAATCTGAAATCACGCCTTGTTTTTTAAGGGTATACATCTGAAATCCTTAACTCATCATTACTGTATTTGGTGTTTAAATGATCAGTGGGAATAATTCTCGGATTACATGATAAGATATTCACCTGCAATCTCAGTGTCAACAGCCACATAGTGGAATTAGTGGATTTAGCCTGGTCTGAATAGTCTGTATAATGAGTTAGAATTGAAATGATTAGTTGATTAGTTTTCTGTTGTACAGCTAGGTAGGGCTGCAAATAATGATTATTTTCATAGTCGTTTAATTGGGTGGTTATTTTCTCGATTAATCAATTATTAGTTGTTTACCTACAAAATATTTAAGTTGAAAAATGTTGATCAGTATTTTCCAAAGCCCAAGGTAGAACTTAAATCAGGCCTGAAAAGACGAATTCTGTCTAAACATGACCTGAACCCATCCCTCATTAGCATATTTCAGCCCGAACTGGATTATAGCCCAACATTTTTTTTAACAGGCTTCCCTCTAATACATAGGGGGATTTGATTTGGCAATGACAAAACTGGGGAGAGAAATAAATAAATACATAAATACTACTGCTGCTGCTGATAATAATAATAATAATATTAATGATAATAACAATAATAAAATTGTGACGATGATGTGATATTTTTTGAGGTCTATACCAAACAAACATGTTTTTTTTCATCTGGAAAATAAGATTTTCGGTCAGGTCATCCCTGCAGCTCTACAGTACCTCATTATAATGCTGTGTTCTCACATTTTTCCCTGTTCAAAAAAATTGCCATTTGGTTCTGGTTCTGCAATTTGGATCTCAATATGGGTTTTTTTTCAGTGAACATGAAAATTGTAATGAAAAACTGATCATTTCCTCTAATCGTATTTCATACTGCAATTTCAGTCAAAATAATCACAATATGACTTTTTTACCAAATCACATGAAGCTGCAGGACTGTTTTCACTTAGGTGAATGATAATCCTGAATCCATGATCAGGAATTCTTGCTTAATTGTTGACATCTACCAGGTGTTTGTTCTTAGAATTGTTGTCCTGACATTGTCAGATAAGTGATTTTCATCTCTATGCTTTACTCAGAGGTGTTGTGAATTGACCTTGATATGAAGCATCCTATTGCAAAATAATATAATGTTACTATCTTATATAAATACAAGAGCTGTACAGATTTTGTCGAGGAATGTGCAAAGTATTCACTAGGGAAAGTTTTATATCATTGAAATGTAATATCTCAGGGTTTTGGACTGTTGGTGAGACAAAACAAGACATTTGAAGGCGTCACTGTGGATCTGAGGAGACAGTGATATATTTCACTGTTTTCAACAGGAACTATGCATTATGTAAAAGTACAAACCATGACGTATTCACATTTAAAAATGGATTTTATGAACTGAATTTTTATTTGGGTAATTTTCCTTCTCAAATAAAACATATTTGTTCATATACTGAATGGAAGAGATTAGGACAGATGATATTATTATATTATTAATTATTGATTAATCTGCCAGCTACTATCATGGTTAATCTTTTAGTCTACAAAATGTAAAAAAAAATTGTGAAAAATGCTCATCACAATTTCACGGAACCCGAAGTAACGTTTTAAAGCTCCTTCTTTTGTCCAACCAACAGTCCAAACCCCAAAGATTCAAGATATCCTCACATTTAAGAAGCTGGAACCAGCAATTGACATTTTTGCTTGAAAAATGAAATGATGAAATGTTACTCATTTTTGTTTGCTCGACTAATCGTTTCTGCTCTAGAAGAAGTGTACTGTTGTAGGGCTGCAAGTAATGATTATTTCCAAAGTCGATTAATCAATCAATAGTTCTTTATTTTAAAATGTCAGAAAATAAAGTGAAAAATATCGGTAAGTGTTTCCCAAAACCTACCATAGTGTCCTCAAATGTCTTGTTTTACTCACAAACCAAAGATATTCAGTTTACTGTTAGAGAGGAGTAAAGAAACCAAAAAGTAATTTAATAATAGATTAATAGTTGACTAATGGATTGGTTGTTGCAGTTCCATTGTGTTATGTCTGTGTGGCTGACAGTTGTCTGGATCAGTTAAAGCGCAGATTGAGTTTGGGTTGTGTTTGGGTTAGGGGGAATAGGAAGAGCAGCAGCTTTTTGTGAGTTGCTGCTGCATCACTGAACCTCTCAGTCCTCTCAGAGGACAGGAAAATGCCTTTATGTGTCTTGTCACCTCTTCCTGATGCTCACAAACAAAATCTGTCTCATCTGCATCCTGCATTCACAGTTTCCCAGTATTTGCTCCACACCTTGTTGTTACAGCGCGTTGTTTTGGAGGAAGATCTGAAGAGTTTTCTCTGGACAAAACTAAAAGCTGTCTCAGCGGTTGTCCAAATACAACAGGATCCACCAAGACGTGTAGTGATGGGAATAATAAATAAGAATATATGGAGCAGAAAGCCAGTAGTGAATCAGTGTTTGGTCAGGCCAGAGCCCTGCTGCTGTACTTTGCTGACTTTGTGATATAAAGTGCTCAGACATGCATCCAACTGCTTTATATACCCATTTTAAAGGTTTGCATTGCCGTTTTTTCTCCCATTGTCTCAGCTTGGATTGGTCGGGTGAAATCTCCACCCTCCTCTTGGCCTCTGGTAGTATTTGGAAGAATACTGCACTACTTGAAACGAGTGCCAACAGTTAGTAAAGCCTCCTTCCAAGCACGCTATCCCAATAAGGTGTGAAAGTAATGTACACGCTCACATGGTGTGGACACTGCTGTTTTGCTGAATGTTTTATGGCTGGAAAAATAACCTCTATCACGTTTCCTATCTTTCCTGTGAGTGGGGTTGGAAAGTGTAGCTTATAGATTCTACTATACCTGCTCAATGAGAGTCTGTGTTGGGGCTTGTCAGCTGGCAATTAATGTTTCCACAATGTAAGGAAAAACACTGCGCACTGTGCCCTGCTGAGACCAGCGTTACTACACGCTTGTTGTTTCTTTTCACTTATTAATTTTTGCTTTGTAGATTGCTCACGCCCTCTTTTTTTAATTCAGATTTTCTCAGAGGAAACCAAACAAAAAGATTAGTGGTTTAGGATAAGACTTTTCATGTTGCTGAGGTTTCTATTTTAGGCTCAGACAGGCTGTGGTCCTGACATATAATGCCTGAGGAGAGTAAAGCAGGGAGGAGGGTCCTCAGAAACAACTGTTGTGCAGAGGTGGAGGATTGTTGTACAGGCTCTTACTAAACAGCTGCACTTTTATACCTTCATAATGTTGTGATCAAGAATGTAAATCCTCATTATGTTTTGATTCAAAACTGCATTGGTCATAGTTTATTACATCTGCTTTTTAGTACTGTCATGGCCTGGCTCAAAGGTAGGACAAAACATGGACATCATACATGACAATTTAAAGTAGAAAAACATACATTTATTTAAACTAATTTCGTTTATTTAAACTAAATTAAGTATGTATGCAAGTATGCAAGTTCATCAGTAATGTTTCTAGTGTGTGGATGTGTGAACTAGAGATGAACCAATTCCAATTTTTTAAGGGTCTGACCTGCCGATTCCAATTTTTAGTCTTTCTAAGACCTATACTTGAAAGCATTCACAAACATTTTTGTCAATCTTTTGCAAGTTTTCTTGTAAAATTAAATTGGATGTTCATAATAAAACACTGACTACTAAATATTCATTAAATACCATTTTGCATTTTCTCCAAAACTGCTCCAGGTTGCAGCCAGGCCTTATCGTATTATTATATTAATATAATAATTATGTACTAGAGGGAGCAGGATCTTGCGAGATCTCATGGAATCTTGTGGGGCATGATTTCACATGATCTCCTGTGGAACCAGATGTAAACAAACCTGAGACTGACGCAGTTGAACAGTTTGCTGTAGTGAAACTTTGCAGTGAGAAAAACAGAAGCAGAAGGTAAACAAGTCTGGATGGGAAAATGTTAGAGGAGATGCATCAACACAGGTTGTTTATTCTTCAGCCAGAACAGGAGGTGAGATTTTAACTGTCAGTCTGTGAACAACAGTCAGCAGCTGGCTAACATTAGCATGAAGGGCTAAAAAGTTTACAGCTGCTCTGTGACATCGTCAGCTGCTCAGCTGCCGCATCTTCTTGTATACTGTCTGTCTTCTCTTTATCCTGTTCTTGGACTCTGCTAACACCAACTTCATGCAAGCATGTGTCTGTGCTGCTGTGAACAGTACTGTTGTGGCTGTGACGTTACGGTCAGTGTCACGGTGTCTGCTGTGCACATGATGTGGTAAAGTGAGTCACTGGTCAGTCAGGGCCGGTCACACTGGTCTTTCGCCGGTCGATTGGTGTATCCCTAGTGTGAATGTGTTTGGTGTAAGACAACAAAAACCAAATAACCCAAGACCAAATACACCAAGTGACTCAAAAATGAGAGACTGAATGCTCAAGCACCCATAGATAAAGGTGAGCATTCACACCAACTCAGGTCTCCCAGTGAGCCACTCCCAGATTTCAGGCAACCAAACCGAAAGTAGTTCAAAGGCCTAGGGGCCGTCACATTCCCTCCTTCAGTTCAATTCATTAGACAATTATCTAATCCATCATTTACAAGCATCTAATGAGGTTAGCTCATAGCTACATTAACAACCCTTTATCAACACAAAAATTTTCCCAAATTAGTTGTCAGAAAAATCCCTAATCCAACAGATAAGAAGATATCTAGTCTCTTATCATGATTAGGGATGTTCCTGGCAACTGATTTCCCTGTTGATTAAATGCAAATTTTAATTTAGACTAGTTGACCAGACTAACAGTAAGAAAACACCCAGAAAGCAGTTAAAAGTGAGCACAATTTATTAATTGCTAATGTTGTAACCTTGTCCGAAAAAATACTGTGTGTATTAAAAGTGATTTGAAGCCCTTAATCACATTCTTCAGTGACCAAATCATATTTTAAATGCTGCTGAAATGTGTGGGACTTTGTGCTGTGCATTACATTGCACATCGTCTGTCAAAACATTACAACAACTCACTAAATGCTTCAACTTTTCAGACCAAAAAAGGATCACAGTGTCTGTGGATAATCAGCATCATTTACCCGGAGCTGACGTTAGCTGCCAGCCTGACACACAGTGTGGCTAACGTTAGCAATGCTAGCAGCAGCAGCCTGCAGGTTAATGTCTGTGTCTGTGCAGAATGTGGTCACTCATCACTCCATTCGAGTTGTTGTATGTCAGTTTATTCTGACACAGCCTACATTCATCCTTATATTCATTTTTTACATCAAAACACTGACAAACTGTGCTGTTAATGAGCTGTCATCTGTGCCACTTTGCTGATATCAACATTGGAGCTTTAACGCTGGGCGAGAGGGACTGATGTCTGACAGAGCTGCAGCACCAACTTGTGGCGGCGGCTGCGATACCTTGGATGCAACAGTTAATGTACATTGTACATGAATAAAATATTCAGAATAGTTTAACGACTAGTATTTCTGATGCCAACAAGAGAGGGTGGTGACTTTTAATCGTACAGTCGACTAATTGCACACATCCCTAATAACAGTATCAATATAATATTGATAGCCCTAATGTATGTGCTTATCAGTCACCATCACCACAAGGATATGATATGGGGTTGTCTTTTTCTTAACAATGGTGACATTGAACTAGAGCTGTAAGCATTAATCAAATAATTGATTATTAAATTAATTGCCAACCATTTTGATAATCGATTAAGAGGTTTGAGTAATTTCCTAAGAAAAAAAGGCAAATTTCTTTGATTCCAGTTTCTTTAAAGTGAATATTTTCTGGTTTCTTTACTTCTCTGTGGGAGTAAACAGAACTTCTTTGGGTTGTGGACAAAACATTTGAGGACGTCACCTTGAGCTTTATGAAACACTGATCAACATTTTCTGACATTTTATAGACCCAGCAACTAACTGATTATTGAAAATAATCGACAGATTAATCAACAGTGAAAATAATCATTCGTTGTAGCCCTACACTGGACCCTGATGTGTTCTAAAGTGGCAGCAGGGTGTGTAGATCCCTGCCTCTCATTCTCTTGACTCACAGTCAAGGTGCTCAGGGTGTGTTTGGATCTGGGTCAGGCTTTAAAGGACTTTGTGGTTGTGATGTTTCTGTGATGGTTTTGTTTGTCAGACATTTGCAAGGATGCTTTGTTGTCCTTACAGTTTTTCCTATCCTCAGATTGGTTCTTTATTCCTTCTATCAAGCCTCTGTCTCATCTTCTGGAACGATTTTCTTTTCCAAAGAATGAGCCAGTCTGAATTTACAGAGGTCATTATAGAGATGGTTTGTATTTGCAAACAAACTAGTTTGGAGAGAATCTGCAGATTTTGGGAAGCTCTTAGAGAAATCCTCTTGGTGAAATTGTAACTTATCATTTTCTATTAAATGAATGGATAGAATCTGATATTTCTGATTTGTAAATCCTTGTTGAGGAAAGAAAATCCAAATTAAAATGCCATGTATAATTATGCAGATCCAACCTGGCAGGAGCAGTTCTTTACTGCCACAGATTGACTTCCTGATGTTTCTCAGTAGGGCGTCTGTTGACTGTTTGCTGTGTCACTCAGCTCTGTGGCTTCACTGGCACCAGAAAATGAGCCTCCTGTGATCAACTCTGGAGCAGTCTTCTTGTCATTACTGCATGTCAATGTGGTTCATGTTGTGACCTTAACCTTTTCAGTTCTGAGGGAATGCAGAGTGCTCTGTTACCCAAATAACACTGTACATTATAGTCAGTGTTGCAGTTTCTGTAGTTGAATTCAGCTGTATTGAAATGCGTAGTTTGACTGAAATTAAACGGCCACTAGTTGGTTACAGGAAAGATGGATGGACCAAAAAAAGACTACAACAACTAGGATTGTGAATCACACATTTCATCTCCATACAATACTATATAGATTCTTTGGAAAATGATAAGATACTTTTGGATGTCACAAAGTTTGCCACAATACAATTTCAGTTCAGTTCAGGGGGCCCTGCAATTGATAATGAGACAATATCATGTGTCCATGTAACACAGTTACACAGTAACACATCAGTTACAGAAGAAGCTGCTTCCCCTTTCTCTCTGTTTTTGGCCATAAAAGAAATTAAACAACACATACATATTTTGTAAGAGGTAACTCTAACTCATTAAGTGTAGAGATGATCTGATACCATTGTTCCATCCCCACTGATACCTGAACTTTGCGTATTAAAAATTTTTTTAGTCTTTCTTAAATGGGTGCAACTCTAACACCAACAATTTCCCCCCGGGGATCATTAAAGTATTTCTGATTCTGATTCTGATTAGCCGATACCAAGAAATAATACCAGTGTGTTTAAAAAGCAAAAAATTATCAGCTTTATACTACTGTAACTCTGTAAGGATGTGACATGATTAGAGTTACAAATTGTAAGGATTTTCCTTAATCAATCATTGGTAAAATTAGTGATCAATGAATTAATCTTATTATAAGAAACATCAAAATTTTGCTATACCAAATGTGTTTTTCCCCCTCAGTCAATCTTAACTTAACATTTTTTAACTTAATGATGAACTTGAAATCAATTAATTGTTGCAGCGCTACTTTAAATTGACTCCACTAACACAGAAAACATGACTTAACAACAACAATGACATTTAGGCTAACAAAAGTCTAAAATTTAGCTCAGTTTCTTTGATAAAACAACTTTTTTTTTTTTTTTTTTTTTTTTTTGCTAAAAAATGATTAGCTTTAAGCCTGTAGCATTTTACATTGCATAATTTAGCCCAGTGGCTAATGAACATTTTCCTCTACTCATACCTTAACATATTACATGCAGCATTTACTTTTTCTTACTCACCACTGATTTACGTAGGAGTTTCAGCTTACGTGCATGTTTTTTTCAGTCTAAAGTTGCTGTAGCGACAGCAACAAGTTAGTGAACTGCTACGTCAGATGCCCGGGCAGGTTTGTCACGTTCCCTGAGTACTTATACTTGTAACAGCAGATCAGTCAGTGGGTACACCCCAAACAACAACAGGGTTTCAAATCCTCGTGGCGTTTCACATTAATATAAAACTTTTTTCTGGCTGTAATGCTTGCTGATGCAAGTATCCTGAAGTCTGTAAAAAGTTGATATTTTAATCAACATAATTAAAATTTTTGTTTGTGATGAACGTTCATTAGACATTAGTCTTATTTTAGAGCTGCAACTAAAGATTATTTTCATCATTGATTAATCTGTCGATTATTTTCTCGACTAATGGATTGTTAATCGATCAGTGGTTTGGTCTATAAAATGTCAAAAAATGGAGAAACATGTTGATCACTGTTGTCCAAAGCTCAAACTGACATTATCAAATGTCTTGTGTTGTCCGAAACACAAAGATATTCAGTTTGTCATAAAGGACTAAAGAAACCAGAAAATATTCACTTTTTTTAATTAAAAAAAGACTCAAAACGATTAATCAATTATCAAAGTAGTTGATGTTTAACTTAATAATTGATTGATTATCAATTGGTTACACACACAGGCGCTCTTCATTCAACTTAAAGTAGGACTTCTAAAAACGAATGTAGGTGAATGCTCCGCATTATGTCCACTATGATCTTATGATTTAAAACAATAAAACATGATAGTGTTTAATACCTCAGAACACGCAGTGTACAATTTATTATTAAAATTCTTCATTTATTCGTGATTGAGACATTTCTTATTATATAAGTAGTAAAACTTATCATTATCATATCATATGTAGTGACATGCAGCCCTGCCTCATCGCTTTAATCAGCACAAACCATCCACTGTCACTGAGTAATGTTTTATTTACAATCAGCCTGCAGAACTGCTTGGGAATCACTTTCATGCTGTTCAGCGTTCATTTAAATTCTCAGTCAGTATCTCCACTAATGCAGACCAGACGCGTCTTGTTGTTGAATGCATTTGCATTTTTCTCACCGTGTGTTTACTTAAACCGTGTAAGCCTATGCTTTAACTCTGCATCTCTTTCATACCACGAAGACGACACAGCTCCGTGAAGATAAGCTCATTTATGTGGTTATGGATATTTGACCTTCTGGTCATCTGTTTCCACATGTAAACATGCAGTTGAGAAGATGGCTCATAGTATGTCATAAATCCATAATAAGAAGGAAGAGAAAAGTCCTCTCTGGGGGTGGCTAGACTAACCTCATTTTTTACATTTTATTGTCTGGAAGCATTTGGAAAGAACATTTCTACTCTCCCCAGAGTTAACAGGTCAGCAAGTATACAGCTCTCAAAGCTGTTATTCACACAAAAATTGTTCTTTTGTAATATGACTACATTTAACAATGAATATAAGAAAACACAATGTCTTTACAAATCTACAGAAGAGTATTACGGCCAGACATAAGGTGAAAATGAGGAGGAAGATATTTTTAATTTTGCATTTTGAGAATAAAGTCAAAATGTTGAGACTAAAGTCAAACTGTCACTATTATTGCCAGGCATAAGAAATCAGAAGAGGCAAGATTAGGGCTGAAACGATTCCTCGAGTAACTTGAGTAATTGGATTACTAAAATGCCTCGTTTAAATCCAAACAACTGTACAGCGCACTGTGTTTCGCACGTAGGGTACTGAAATTCAGTATTAAACGGCTGAATTATTAAAGAGCAGAGTATTGATAAGCTCCGACGTGTAAGTTTTGATGTCATTTATTATCACACAGCTGCAGTGCCTCTCCTCTGTGTCAGTGCAGCTCCTCCATATACGCACATACAGTAGTGCACAGACAGCGTGAGGTCAGTGTGTTTCTCTCACCCTGTCTGTCTGATCTGTTGACTTTCTTCATCAGCAGGATGTTTTATAAAATCACCCCGAAACCCTACTCGCGTTTTTTTTTTTGTTCCACATATAAATTCACCCGCGATTCAGTTTTCGCAGCAGCAGAGAAGCTGCATGTGGAGGAGACTTGTTGTTAATGACGGAGTTTATTAAAACAATCGAGACTAACATGATGGTGAATGACATCGACACCAACCAGGTGAACTTATAAGATTAAACAACTGTATAAGGAGGATTTTACATTAAACAGGAGAGTCTGTGTTTCTCTGTCAGAAACTGTCAGACCTTCTCACAGCAGAGTGAACAGGTGAGGGAGGGGGAGGAGGGCAGATTGATCACTAATCAATCACGGATGCCGTCGTCCTCTCGGACTGATTAAAAAAATAAAAATGGCAAAATTGGTCACAAACTGCACAAGTAAAGTCTCTATGTGAAACACTGCAGTGTCACATCATGCTGTTCACAGACAGTCTGCTGTCATTAGTTTGACAGAGACACAGAGAGGGTCGTGTCTAGAAGGGAACCCTACACCCGCAAAAGATCGTGCGAGTTTGATTATTTTAGTAAAAACAACGGACACAAATCTCGCGAGAGTTTTGCAAATCAAGAGTTCCCTTCTAGACACGACAGAGAAAGGTGCGCAGCTCCAGAAATAGAAAATCCCGTCGTGGTGCCGAAGTTTTTAAAGTGGCGGCCGCCATAAATTACAAGTCAAAATCTTGCATGTGATTGTTTCCATTTCTTGAAAAATTAACATTTTTATTGCTTCTGCTGTACATTAATGGTACTCTTAGTGGTATTTTTTGATTACTAAATACAGACCTGCAAACTCATAAGAGGAGAAAAAGGTGACATGTTGGTAAACCATCACCTGTAGGGGGTCTGGGAGCGTCCTGCTCCAGAAAAAAAAAGATTTTAACATGTTAACAAAGCATTCTGGTGACTTTCAGTTAAAAGAGTGACCTACATCTTCTGTTCATGGTCTCTGCAGACATTAATACCTTTACTTTTACTTTTGTGTTTCTGTAAAAAGTACTAAACAAGGTACTACAGTAAAAAATAAGGTTACTTTACTCAGTACTTTTACGATAGCAATTTATAGTTGTTCATTTAAGAGACCTGTCTTATTTTCTCTTTTGTATATTACCATTGCTCTTAAATAAAGCAAAAGTAATGTTACAGAAAAAATTGCAGAGCGCACAATATTTCTTATCCGATTACTCGATTAATCGCCAGAATAATCGATAGATTACTCGATTACTAAAAGAATCGATAGCTGCAGCCCTAGGCAAGATGTCAGAATTCAGAATGAATGGTGGAGTAGGCATGGGCAATATAGCTAAAATACATATCACAATAGTGAAGTTTAATATCAGTCAATATTGATAATTAGTGATCATGCAGGTTGTGACTGGCTACATGTTTTGTACTCCAAGGGGTGGAAGCAACTGAGGGATAAAATGAGTAAAAATCACAATCTTTGACCAAATAGCTTGATATTGTGACAATACTGTAGGGATGACAATTGGTACTTTCACAAAATATCAACCCAATAACATTTTTTGCTAAATAATAAGCAACTGGGTAAAGGTAAATAATAGAACAGCTACAACAGTCTGATAGGTTCAGAAAATGACATCCCTTTACAGCCTGTAGATATCGTGGTATATTTTGGATATCATTATATATAATATAAACATAAGTGTTGTCTTTTCCTGGATTTAGTCTTATATCACAATACAATGTCGATATATTGCCCTGCCCTGTGGTGGAGCAAATATTGCATTGTGTTTAAAATAATATAAAATAAGATCATTATTACTAAACAGTAGGGTTGTAAATTGTAAGCACTTTCCGTCATCGATTATTGATAACATTAACAATCTATTAATCATTATTACAAAAACTGTGAAGATTCTCAGTCATCCAGGTCATGGTCATCGTAGCAATTCTTCTTGGATGAGAGGCGAAACGTCTTCAAGAACTCTATCAAGCCCAGTTGCCTACGACAAACCTTGCTACAAATGCTCATACCAAACAATACCAAATGTGTTTTTCCCCTAAATCAAGGCTTTGTTTCCACAGTAACATATTCTGCTATCAATATATCTTATATTCTTTATACAGAATATAACATGAAGAATATATAATATATAAATAAACACATTTTTTGCGAGGCAGGATATTTTACAGTTAAATGATAACCTTTGCTGTCCAAAAATATATCAGGGCACTTAAATTTTCACTGATATTTGTAAATAATTACAAATAAATATAAATAAAAGAAACCAAATAGTGCAAAATATGTGAATATATTAAACCAAATCAAGAAAAAAGATCAAATATACATAAAATGCTGCCTGTAACCCTAACATAAGAAAACAATCTGCATTCTCTTCTGCTGAAGAAAACTTCGTGTTAATGCATATCAGACATGACATATATGATACTGATACAGACGATATAGTTGTAATGTGCCAACATTGGGCTGATATATCGGTCTGGTACTAATATAAGGGCATAAAGACCTACCTATTAAACACATACAATTAAATATCAGATACCATGCAGAGCACAGTCAGTTAAAAAAATCTGTCATATGTCAGATCTTTATTTGATAGTAGATTGATTAAATTTTACTTGATCGATCAAATTCTAAACGACTGATCATCTATAAACTGCTACTATGCAGTAATGTTGGTCATAGTAGTAGTAATGCAACAATAACAAAGAAGGGGACTGCAAGCTAAATAAATTAGATTTCAAAACACTTCAAAAGAGATTTAGCTCGTTATATGGAGCTGGAAATGTATTCAGCATTTTTGTCAGAGTTTAAAGTGATATTCCATCCCAGAATAATAGTCCACTCAGTATGTACTCACCCCTATGCTGATGTGAGGATGGGTGAAGGTCTTCAGTTCACAAAACAATCCTGGAGTTTCAGCAGAAAACAGGGTTGCAGCTAAATCCAGTATAATGGCAGTGAATGGAGACCAAATGTAAATGTAAAAAAAAAAAAAAAAACACAGAACAAACACAAAATGTCTCCATCCTGCTCGTGTGGTGTAATCCAAGTGTCCGTGAGCCGCAACATTAAAATTTAACCACAAAAGATGCCATTTACACCATGTTTTTAGCTGAAATGTCAACTGTAGCATGTAGCAGGTAGCATGTAAACATGCTGTCGATCTCGCGATATTTTCACACGTGCATCCATTAAGAGATATATGAAGTCTCGCGATACATTGACGCCATGTTTACATGCTACCTGGGAGGCTACAGTTGACATTTCAGCTAAAAACATGGTGCAAATGGCGCCTTTTGTGGTTTAATTTTAATGTCGCGGCTCGCGGACACTTGGATTACACCACACGAGCAGGATGGAGACATTTTGTGTTTGTTTTGTGTTCTTTTTTTTACATTTTATCCGTGGTCACCATTCACTGCCATTATACCAGATTTAGCTGCAACCCTGTTTTCTGCTGAAACTCCAGGATTGTTTTGTGAACTGGAGATCTTCACCCATCCTCACATCGGCATAGGGGTGAGTACATACTGAGTGGATTATCATGTAGGAGTGGAATATCGCTTTTAAGATCCAGAGTATGTTTTGGTGAGAATGTGAGTATGTTTGATTGTAATGACCACAGGATATATTTAACTTGCATTCATTCATTTGAAATGATCTTTATTCCCATGTGGAGACTTGTTGCAGGTGTTGGACCGCTAAAAAGAAGAACTGCAGACCACAGTGAAAAGAATGAGTCTTTGTAGAGGCGGGGGAGTGAGTGTTAAATATATCTGTAATGCTATTAACAAAATACTCATGAAAACAGGTGGAACTGCATATTTTTCTAAAATAGCAATAATTGTTTCAGCCATCTTTTTTCTGCAGCAAATAGTTTACTATAAACCAATGGCTGATCTGCTTTAGACAGATGTTGCAGATGTGCTATAGACACAGTGTTGAGCATATTCCACATATTGCACATTTTGTCTTTTCCTGAATACATCTGTGCAAATGTGGTGTCAAACAATAAATTATGTGGTGTAAAACACATCAGTGGTCATCCAGTTATTTTGGAGGACCATGAAGCAATAGTTACTCATGGCCCTCCAGGGAGCAATGTTTTCTTTCACTTACCTGAAGTGAATATTTTCTTCCTCTGTACAAATCATTTTATTTGTAAGTGATTATCAAATAACAACAAAGTCACTAGTGGACGTGGTAACATAACATGCTGTGGTAGCTGCGGTAGATTATCTGATGTGCCTCAGTGTTAATGTTTCGTACAAGCACCTAGAGCAACTATTGATTATTAAATTAATTGTCATGTTGATAATCAATTAATTGTTTTGAGTCATTCAAAATTCTCTGATTCTAGCTTCTCAATGTGAATATTTTCTGATTTCTTCACTCCTCCTATGACTGTAAACTGAATATTTTTTGTTTTGGGCATGACAATACATTTGAGGATGTCAAATTTGGAAAACAGTGATCACCATTTTTCACCATTTTCTGACATTTTGCCAACCAAACCACTCATCAATTAATTATTGCTTAATTGAGAAAATAATCGACAAATGAATTGATGCTGAAAGTAATCGTTAGTTTCAGCCCTACAAGCACCAACACTCTAGCAATGTTTTTCAGTAACTTGACATGCCTTTGAAAAACAGCCTCATTTTGCCCACATCCTCTTGTTATTGCCATTTTCTCACAAGTGCCCAATTGATACTGCCCCTGTGCAAAGATGCAGAGAAGGGAAGGAAGTGAGATGGTTCACTCCTTAGCCACTTAGGGCTGCACAATAAATCGCAATAAAATCGCAATATGGTGTGAGTGCACTATCCAAATTGCAGAACCAAATTAACAATTTTTTGAAAAAGGAAAAACGTGAGAAAAACAGCATTATAGTGAGGTACTGTTGTGCTGCAGAGATGACCTGACCTAAAACTCTTGTTCTCCAGATGATAAATATCATATCATCACAATTTTTAATGTTTTTTATTTTTTTTCAGTTGAAACATGGAAAATTGTGATGCAAAACTGATCTTTTCTACTAATCATATCGCAATCGCAATTTCAGTCAAAATAATTGTAATATAACTTTTTTACCAAATCGTGCAGTCTTAGTGAGTTGCTAGATTTACTAGCCTGATGTGGAATTTTACTTGCCCCATCCAATGGGGCAGTCTGTATTGTTGAGCCTGCCCCCATGTCTGATTTGAGAGTAATGTTCCTCTCAGACTGTTTCATTTCTGTAGTAGAAGCTGAATAAGTTAAACTATCTATATTTCACAATAAAGAGCAAAAATTTGAGAAGTAAGGAATATCTATTATCTTAATATCTATATTGTTAATTATTAAGGCATTAAAATGGATTAGTGCTCATTCAGAACTTCAGTTCAGTCTTTATTTTCCTGCCTGAAATTTGGATTTGGCTATTGTTTCTTTTATAGGCTACTAGAATTAAATTGAATTTTATGTAGTTTTTTGCGTAGAATTTTGTTGTGCAGGTCCCTGAGGGCTCCTGACCCATAGCCCCCCCTCCTTTGCACAGCAGTGCCTCAGTTGTACGTTTGACCAGGCCTGTTCATTGATGAGAACATTTAGCTGGTGGTGGAGGTGAGTGCAGGTGAGAGCAGCTGTCAGGACGGATGATGGAATACACACATTTGTGCATTCAGAAGCTGCTAGATGAGCTCACCATTCTATTGCCCACAGAAATGTGGTGCTGAAGAGGTGGGAGGAAGAGGGGAGGACAAAAAAGTAGGGGGAGGTCAGAATCAACCAGTGTCTGAGTCCAAGCACACATTGACACACAAAAAGGCAAACTGCAGGAAGCGCCAGACAGCTTCTCTTACTTACCGTCTCTAAATGCCCTCCTTTCCTGCTAGTCCTTCCACACAGCCATGACAGACACAATCAGTGTTTTAACCTTTATTTACAATGTTTTCAGGCCAAAACAAAAAGTTGGCACGAGTTCTGACTGACAGTCCATTGACTTCACAGAGAGCTCAGGAGAGAGGCTCTCTTCCACATTTCTAAGACCTCCCAGTTTCCCACAGTGCCTTGGGAGGGGTTGGTCGACCTGGGGAGCTGGTGCCCTTGCCTGCTTCCAATAAACCACCAGCTGCAGGCTGCGGTGCTGAAGAATTTTTGATTTCCTGCACACACACACACCCCCCCCAACCACCACGCACACTCACTCACACGCTTGCTCACAAACACTCTCATACCCCTGTTTTCAAAAGTGGGCAACTAAAAGCCGAAGCTGCCTCGCAGAGCTGATCCCAGCTCTTTGTGCGCCGTGAGGCCCAGGCTTCATGGCACAGTTGAGTGCAATTTGGGTTGTGCACATAAAGTGTGGTTTGTTTCTGTTCTGGAGACATTGCCTGGAACAAAAGAGCTGCCTCATGTACGGGGCTCATGTGCAAGCCTGACATACTTACAGTAAATGTGTTGTCCACCACTGTTGTCATTAGTATGATGAGTTTAAATTGATTAAGGAAAATATTATTGTCTAAAACGTATTTATCTCAGTAATGTGGTGAATTTTTCATTCTGAGCACATAAACTAGCAATAAGATTCCAGATTTACTCTCTCAGCTTGACCTTTCGAACTGAAGTTTAAGGATATTTTAAGACAATCTGGTTGAAAATGCACAACTGTTTCAAGTTTCCATTGATGACACAATTGCAGTTTATCTTGTAGTTTATTTTAGTCGGACTCCTGACATTAATATGGTGGGAAATCACTTTGATTCAGTGGGTCACAGCTTTTGTGATGACTCGAAAAGCTCTTTTGTTAAGACTAGTCTCCTCGCTAAAGTTTCCATGGGAGCCTGTGCCTACGCTCTGTGGGAGGCAAGGTATGGCCTGTGGTTCCTCCGTCACTGGATCAGAATGAAATGTAAAAAAAAAAAAAAATGTATGAATCAAGTTGCATTCTTTAAGAACGACAAGCATATATGAGTAGTTCACAAAAAAATGAAGAAGGAATGACATGAGAAAGTGTAGCAGACCCCTTGTTTCCATCAGGGCTACAGTGTGAGGAACACCACCATGCTACACAGCTAACACCAGTCAACATCAAGTCTTCCAGCATTATATTTTCCAACAAACCAACAATTAGAGCGGCAACAATTTATTGATTAATTCATTATTAAATTAATCGCCAACTACTTTGATAATTGATTAATGGGTTTCAGCAATCTTTTTTTTGTTTGTCTGTTTGTTTGTTTGTTTTTTCTTAAAGAAAAATGTCAAAATTCTTTGATTCTTCTCACTTAAATGTGAATATTTTCTGGTTTCTTTATTCCTCTCCGACAATAAACTCAATATCTTTGTGTTGTTGACAAAACAAGACATTTGAGGACGTCATCTTGGGATTGGAGGAACACTGATCGACATTTTTTACCATATTCTGGCATTTAATGGACCAAACAACTAATCAATTAATCAAGAAAATGATCAACAGACTAATCGATGAAAATAAATTATGAAAATAATCATTAGTTCCAGCTCTAGCATTAATATGTAATCCACTTGGGCTTTTTTGTTTCATTATAAGTGCATTCTTTGCGTTCTCAGATGTACATAACCATTTTAATATTCCAAATTGACTTATTAAAGGGATAGTTCAGTTTTTTTTAAGTGTGGTTGTATGAGGTACTTATCCATAGTCAGTGTATTACCTACAGTAGATGGAGGTTGACATGCCCCCAGTTTGGAGAAGCAGCAGGAGCTTAGCAATGTACTGCTGTGGAGAGGATCAGCAGCAAAATGTATTTTAGACACTAGGGCTGATGTTTACTGTTGGAAAAGGCTGTGTGACAACATGGTTAAGTTGTGAACAAATTCTAAAATCTCTGCTGAAATCTCTTTTGCTGCAGTATATTTCTTAGCTTCTGTGCTGGTACTCCTCTCTGCTTCTCTGACCACCATCTACTGCAGACAATGCACAAAATATACCTATACTTATACTATACTGTACTATACTGTACCTCATACAGTCCCACTTACAATAATCTGAACTATCCCATTGACATCTCTGTTTTGCAAATTTGTCACTCAGAACTCCTTAAATGGATTTTAGCTGTTTCTCATGGTGAAGATCATTTCTCAAAATCTTGACTCATGCATGTGATTGGATGTTGGTCCTTTGAGTACTTTCAGCAGTTTGTATGCAACTCAGCAGTACAGCATCCTTGTGAATGTGCATGTGTGCACGTGTCAGTGTGTGCACCAGACACACACACACATGTCCATTGCTTATTTGGAAGACTGGGGCGCCTGCCAGCAGCCCTCAACAGTGTCCACTGCCAATTAGTCCCTCTATTTGTTTAAATTTTGCTGGACCAAGACACAGCAGTTTGACATTCCTTGCGATGCCGCTGGGCTGCTCCTTAAAGCTGCAGAGGATGTTTCTGATTGTAGTTCAGATGGGAACGGGATCCTTACTGTTTCCACTGTATTTCATGTTATTCATATTTGAACTACCATTTCCGTGGAATCGTTGGAAGATTTGGTTTGACGAGGTCAGCGCTGTCGCAAACAATCATGATCAGAGTGTCCAGTCTTCGCATGCTGAAGAGAGAATGGAATGACATTTTGTTGTGTGTTTTTTGTTCCTACTTAATGTGTAGCCTCTTTGTTTACAGCAACTAGTTTTGTGCAGGCTATCGCAGTGGCCACAGCATCAGGTGTCGGGCTGATTTTTCTGCCAAGTGCCTCCTGTTGATTATTTATCCACATTTTATTTGGGCTTTAATTGATTTGGACATTTTTAGGTGCATTCCCTCTGGCAGAGTGAATGAGCCCATTGATGGAGCATGGCAGGCCTGCTACCTCCAGAAATGAGTGTGGGGCTGTGGGTCAATGCTTTGGCACGGCGAATAACAGCCTCAGCAATAGAAGCTTTGTCTCTATCTCTGCTGGCAGAGCAGCGCTGCCTCAGGCCCCGTTCCACCAGCGCCTCCAGGGACAGCAAGGACTAATCTGCCCCCCTCAGAGCCACCCCTACACATGGGCCAGCTGCAGGCCTATAATTACGTACAGTGAAGAGGTGTGGACCTTTTTGTTTTTGAAGCCAGGAAACAATCTAACCACACTGTTGACCTGTAACTGGGTTAGCCGCCAAGTAGTGAATTTCCTTTCCCACAATGCTGGAGCTGCCCGGCTCCCTGAGCAGAGCCTGAATGGTGGACTGTTATTCTCTGGCTCTGTGCAGCGACGGCTCCTCTAGGCCTGTAAATCAAACAGGTAGATGTAAACTGATAATGTATTAGCCTCCAAAAAGTGTTGTGTGAAGTTGGATACTTGAAAGGCTTCATTTTCTGTAGACTTTATTTGCTTAATCTGCCGGAGGAGATGGAAAATGCTTTAACTGGAGGCAGTAAGATCTGCTCTAAACATGTAATCTGAGATACGGCAAACTGTTCTCCTCTGGTTTGCATTTAGAGGCTGTCCATGCTACACTTTTTTGACACAAACACACACACACACACACACCACACACACACACACACACACCACACACACACACACAACGAAAACATGACGCTGCAGTCTGATGGCATAATTGCAAAACTTTCCATTTCCTTGTATTGCAAAAGACAACAAAACCATTGACTGATGGTTAGTTTTAGAGGCTCGTGTAAAAGACAGTTTTCAAGTTTTATTATCCAGATGTTGATGAGATCTCTCTTTCACACAGAGCTTGATAGGAAAGATCGTCAGAAATAAACTGTTGGAGAAACTTTCAAAAATGTTACACTTTTGTTTTGGTAACACTTTCTGTGACACACTATAATGCATTATAGACATTTTAGACATGTCTATAATAGGCTTCAGAATCAGAATCAGAAATACTTTATTGATCCCAGAGGGAAAATTGTTCATGTCACATATGCTCCTTTCAAAAATAGAAAAAATACATGGCATAGTGCAATTAGAAGAGAAAATACAAAAAATAAAACAAGGTGTATAAAAATATGTACAGTCTACCAAATTTACACAGAGACAAAATGACAATAATAGATAATAAAACAGAATATATACAGTAAAGGTATGTGCTGTGTTTTCCCAAACAGTAATGTATTATTATTCATATGTACTGTAATAGAATAGAAATTCAGATATAGAATGAGAAATAAGAAAAAAAAAAAAAAAAAGAAATAAAAAGAAATATGGCTTGTGTGGTATCAAGGTATTACAGTTTTTCAGGGTATTTAGAAATCCCAGAGGTATGATTTTCAATTTTGTCATCGTGAATAAAATTATCAGAAGTTTAGAAGTTGCTGCTTTTATGTAGTGCTGGAAAATAAAAATATGAAATTAAATTGACTTAGCCAAAAGAAGAATTATTTGTAGGCTGAAAATAAATAATTGGCTCATCATTTCTGCTCTGTAGCCTCGGTCTCCTTGCTAATTAATTAAATAATAACTGGATTTTCAATCATGAAAAAATCGCCACATATAACTTTATTTTGAGGCTCATTTATCCAACTACAGTTTATTAGCCACATAATACATCTATAAATCATCTCTGTTCAACCAAATGATCAGTTTTGTTTTTTCACACAAATACCGTACACTCCAAATATCAGAAAGGTATGAAAAAAAAATATACTGCCCAAGCCTAGTCTATAATGCAGTATCAGAGGGGATTATAACTCTCATGGTTGCAATACATTAATCAATGCATTATAACAGAAGTTCTTACACTTTTTGTGGCATTCCCCCCTTTCAGAAGCCAAAAAAAGTTTGCGACCCCTCACCACCCCACAATTTGGATCAATTATTAACAATAATTGGAGATGGAACTGAAACAAAAAAGTAGTCAAACGTTGAATTTTAGTGAAATAAAGGTTAGCATGATAGAATCACCAAGCTCTTGTTTGCTTATTTCCCCCACAGAGGTCATATTACATTCAACTTTATTCTTTATATCTCCCCTGGTCTTCTGGGCCCCCCCAGCAGTGGCTCCACATCCCTCAGTTTGGGAACCACTGCATTATAAAATGATTTTAATGTATTAAAACAATCTTTTTGGGGGTAAACATTACATTAATTGAATGTAAATGTCCGTCATTGAGTTGCTTATCATCGAAAAGTTGTCCAATAGGACTCCTCAATTTCTGTTATGACCCATTAAATCAATAAATAAATAAATAAACAAATTTTAAAACATTGTATGTTTGTTGTTCTTGCATTGATTTAATTATGTTGTTTCCCCTACCATTTGTTAGGCTATGTGTTATGATTATTGTTATAAGGCATTATTAATAATTGTTTATAACTGCAATTATCCACAGCTATAAGCACAGTTTAAAGCTAGAGTTATATTATTTATTAAATTTATTCTAAAAATTATAGTCATGGGTGTTATAGAAGGTGTAACCAAAACTTAATCTGTCACAAAAGTGTAACGTTTTTGAAAGGTTCTCCAACCGTCTAGTTCATTTCACACTTAAAATTGCACAGAAAAGAGAATGCATCTCCCTTTTTCCATGATTGATCTCTGAAATAAAAGCAGGGCTTCTTTACCCTAAAGGTTATCAGGTACATACGGATGTTTTGCAAAGCTGATTTACAACTTTACAGTTATGACGTAACACATCCTCATAGCTTAGATAAGATGGAGGCACAGCTGCTCAGATAAATTACTTTGTCCTCTTGGCAGAAATTAGAGGCCAGAGCACACTCTTGACTTTTCTTCACATTAAATAAGTGTGTTCAAGTGTCTGTAAGTTTTGTTCCGGGTTATTTCAGTCCTCAAAATTCGTTTTGTCTGATGTATTTAGATTGCTGTCGAGAGACTTCTCACTTCTCCTCATTCACTCCTAAACTCGGTGGGACACAGCATTGATCGGCAGAGAGCAGAACAGGGTGTGCTTCATGTGTCACAGTGTTTTGAATGGCATCTGAACCTCCCACAGGAAGATGTTTCGAAAGAGTGCGGTTAAAAGAAAAGTGTGGGATAACACAAGACATGGCTGTCATGCACTTACTCTTTACGTTCTCATGACTGATCTCTTCCACGTCACTTCTGTCTGCGTTTCTCGTCCCTCGCTGTCGTAGGGTAATGGTTAGAGAAGTGATGTGTGCCAGATCAAATCCCTGGACTACCTTTTTAAAATGTCCAAAGAGTGTATGAGACTCAAATACAAGTTTCTTGAGCAAAGCCTTGGCTGCTCTAGTGAAGTTGCACAGTGGCTCGTAGTAAAATAGTGCGGTTGCCTTGGCCAGTTCCCAGGTATGAGTATAGCTTATGCATAGAATGTGGATAGGAAACAGCCAAGCACCACTGTCAGTGAACACCTACCAGCTGCTCATTTTCTCACCAGCCAACACCAGCAACATAATGACTGTGAGTTTGCGAGGTTTACCTGCTAAATGATGAACCACTGAATGGCATTTTTCAACTCTGTTGTCATTTTGGAGGCTGTTGAACTATATTGTGAGGTGTACTAGAGGTGTTCTAATATTTTGTCTGTGTAATCTAGAGCTGCAACGATTAATCGATTAGTAAATTGCTGGAAAATTAATTCCCAACAGCGATTAAATGTTTAATCCTTTTTCAAGCAAAGATGTCAAACATTTGCTGGTTAAATGTAAGGATTTACTGCTTTTCTTTGAGTTTTTGGGTTTTGGACTGTTGTTGGACAAAAGAAGCATTTTGAACACATCACTTTGGGAAATTGTCATGAACATTTTTCACATTTTTAACATTTTACAAACTAAGCGATTAATCAGTCGAAAATAATTGGCTAATCGATAATCAAAGTAATTATAAGCTGAAGCCCAATCATTTTAAACAGCTCTCTTACAGAGAGTCAGTCAACCAGCTTGATTCTTCCTGAAGTAGAGACTTGTAGGTTTTGCATGTTGCAGCTGGTAGCAGCACTTCACAGTAGGGGAGGTTTTGGTGATTTGTAGTTGAACAGACTTACTCATAACTTGGTTTCATCAGTGCTTCAGTGACTATAGTCCAGCATTTAACAGGATCTCCTGTATTGTAATGTCAATTGATTTTCTGATGATTGATGGAGTGATTACTAATCTTTTTTGACCAGAGTTGAGCAAGTGGGTCTACTTGTCTGAAGTCAGTTTTTACTTGCGCCTGTACAAACGATTGTATTTAATTGCTGTTATGAAATAATGCTCTTGTCAAGCCATGTCAGTGATGTACTGTGTACCCAGGTCAGTCCTGTTCTTTGGTTGTTTTTTTGAAACACGATGCAGTGTGGTAATCATCAGTTTTTGTATTACCTGTCTTGCCTCAGTTTTCGTGTTTTGTACAAGCACCTGCAAGGCCCCATAGGAGGGGTTGTTGGCAGCCCTGTTGCCAAAAAAGTGATATGCTGTCAGCTGTCGTTATGGCACTCCAGTGACCTTTTTTAGAAACTTGATGTGCCTGAAAAATGATTTTATTTTATCCATCTTGCTCTCAAACTTGTGGCAAGCTACATAATACGTAGTTTGAGTTTTGCCCGCATCTTCTAACTGAGTTTTCCCACGACAGATCAAACCTGTCATATAGCAGTAAGTTGTCTCTGTCACAGATAGGTAGGCACAAGAACAGACAACAACAGCCATACAAGTTATTTGCACTCAGAAAAGAAATAAATTGAGAAATCGGAGTAAACATTGGACATTTTAACCTATTTCATAAATGAAATAGTAGTAAGTGCATTTAGACAGAAGTAACATCTTCTTGTTTTTTCCTCTCTTCAGTAAAACAGTACACACATTTTAAATGCTTTATAAAAGGGACACAGAAGATATAAATCTTAAGTTTGCAGAATTTCCTCTTTTAATTGTTGGGGGACCTAAATGAAATCTCCTGTGACCCAGTCTTTGGGAATGACTGCATTAGGGCACAAACATATCCTAGTTAAATTAAGAGCAGAAAGATCATGGGTGGCTTTGGTTGTATTTGTTTGCATGTATCATTGCAAGATCATTAGGCCTAGATAAGAATAAAAGAAAAACCATAACTGAGGTTTTTGACCTCTTGAGTTTGAAGGAGAAATATTTTCTCATACTTGTGCTTTAAGCCAAAGCTGTCTTCTTCCCAATTCTGTTGCAATGCTGTGCAGTTTCAGAATTCATGTCAACATGCAGTTTTTTATCCTTAATCCATCTGTCAATTTTTGTCTGTTGTATCAACATAAGCCGGCATCAGCGTCTTTATTGGCAATGTGGAGCACAAGAGCACACAGAAAAATGCTGCACACAGCCCCACCATTGTCTTTCTTTTAAACATTAACTCCCAGTTTCTCTGAATGTGCAAAAAGTATGCTATTGTGCCCTTTGGAAAATCCTTGTCCCTGGTTAATTTAGCGTTAAGGGATAAATAAAAAATGAATGTGGCTCAGATTTATGTGTGAGGGGCAAACACTGTGTACAGCAGTGTTAATTTTGACAGCAAAATTTGATTTAGTTTTACTCATAGTCTTTTGACTAAAATGTAATTTAGTTTTAGTCATAATTTAGTCATCTAAATTGTTTTAGTTTTAGTCTAGTTTTAGTTGACAAAATATCATAAGATTATAGTCGACGAAAACTACAGTAGATTTAGTCGACTAAAAAGTGTGAAAAGGGTAATTTGTGAACTTTCCCTTCAATTTCTGAAAGTCATTACGTTCACCTAGATCAGTGTTTCTCCTGTCCTGGTCCTCAGGGACCCCTGTCCTGCATGTTTTAGGTGTTTCCCTGCTCCAACACACCTGATTCAAATGATCAGCTCGTCATCAAGCCTCTGCAGAAGCCTGATAACAACCTGATCATTTGAGTCAGGTGTGTTGGAGCAGGGAAACACCTAAAACATGCAGGACAGGGGTCCTTGAGGACCAGGGTTGGGAAACACTGACCTAGATCCACTGATCCACAGATCGATTTATCAAAGCCTTCGTTGAAAACAAATGCATACGCGGAGGGGGGTTAGCAAAACATCGGAAAAAATCACGCAGATTTATATAGCTACGCTAAATAATCGATAAAAGTCGTATTCTGACGAACATCACGTCTCAAACTTAATAATTCACCCGTAAGCCGTGTAATAAACGGGATAACGTCCAGTGAGTTGAATGTAGTGGAAAAATAAACTCCGCCAGGATGTATAGAACGGGTTCCATTCATCCCCATCCATTGCTTAACATGCTTACCTGTGTGTGGATTTCAGGATGACTCAACTGTAAATGTCTCTTCAAGTTCGTTGTATTTTTGCCGGTAATCCTCGCGCTACACTTTTTACACAGCGTCTTGTTTTCCTTCACATCAAATGTAAAATTTGTCTGTATATCTTCTCTCCTCTTCCTCCCAGGCGTTGACATTCTGTTGTCTTCCATGTGAAACATGTTAGTTGGGAGCAAGTTGTATACATTCCCGGGTCAGTCTCAAACTAGCTCAAAGTGTGTACGTAACCTCCTTACCACGTCGCTCTGATTGGTTCTCCTCCCAACTCCTCCAACGCCTCTTCCTAAATCATCATTACCATCCACAAACGAAATTAGTTCTGATTGGATCTCGTCTCTGGCAGACATTTCCGTCTCGTTTTTATTCGTTGACGAAAATGTCAATACACCTCGTCATTGTCTTAGTCCTCGTGAACGAATTTTTATTTAGTTATCGTCTCGTTTTAGTCAGAAAAAAAAGGTTGTTGATGATAACTATGATGAAAATTTTTTGTCAACAAAATTAACACTGGTGTACAGCCTTTGTGCAGTGTCAGAAATGAAGCAGTGATTCTCAGAATCAACTGTTCTGCAGCGCTGTCGTACGTTGGAGCTTAACAGATCTTTATGTGGAGCTTTGCTTCCAGACCAGACTACTGTTCGCCCCCCTCTTCTGTCCTTAATAAGTGAATGTTGATGTTAAGATCAGTTGGAAAGGCTGGTTTTCCCAGTAGTCAGTCAGAGGTGGTTTCCTCCCTCTGCTACTCTTTTATTAAGGGGCTTTGTGGGGAGGAGGGCTTCTGAAATGAATGCCATCTATTCTCATTGAGGATCTCTGAAATTTTGTTTTGAAAGCTCCCAGACATAATGAAATAGACAACCTCAAATGTCTGACGGATGTTTTGTAGAGTGGAGTTGCAGTAGACCACATTGGCTCCTTCCCTGCCACTTGGACGTGCGTACTTTTTTGTTGAAAGTTAACAAAACACAGACTTCTCCAGCTTCATATGAATATGTGGAGATTCCCCTCCACATATTCACAGATTCTGTGTGTAACTTTGTTTCTCATCAGACGTTTTCCTTTTTTCTCGTTTCTTTTCAGAAGATGTTCAAGATGAAGGCGGTTTGCTGCCACCACTGACGCCCCAGTGCGCTGAACAGAACAAGCAGTCCTGACCTGGCAACATACGAATGGCCCAGGGAAGCCACCAGATTGACATTCAGGTTTTGCATGACCTGCGCCAGAAGTTCCCTGAAGTACCAGAGGGTGTTGTCTCCCAGTGTGTTCTGCAGGTGAGCAATGTCTAAGCTCTGACACGAGACACCGTGACACCAGATGAAGAATGGCTGTATATTGGGGGAAAAATGGGGAAAAAACAAATTGGCAGATATATTATTATGAGATTTTTTAGTTGTTAAATGTGGATGTCGGCATCAGCCTCAAAAATCCAGTATCAAAAGGGGCTAGAATCGCTGTTTGAACAGAGCAATAAATGAGTCCAAGAATATTGCTGCCCGAAGACTGAAATGAATAGACATACTTAGAACAAATATACAGTCATAAGACAGAAGTGCCAGGAAAGATCTGAGGTCAAATGATAAACTAGTACTAACTCAACATGAATTAAGCAGTGTTGTTTGTTTGATGTCAGCCTGTTTTATTTTACTGTCAGTACCTCCGCGTCTTACTGTCTGAGTGGCCAGTGCAACAAATGAACAAGCGTAAGGACATTCATTTAGCTGGTCTGTCCTGTGTTTCCTAAACCATCATTATGTCAGTTAGACAAAACTGTATGTTTGTCATTATAGAGGTCCAATATAACAAGCTAACTGAAACGGAGGCAACACTTTGTTTGCAGGGGTGTGCATTAGGGCTGAACGATTTTGAAGAAATATCTAATTGCAATTATTTTGACTGATACTGCAATTGCAGTATTAGAGGAAAGGATCATTTTTACATCATTATTCTCATTTTCATTGAAAAACATATTAAAACGATTATGGTGTTTTTTTGTTTTTTTTTTCAGGGATCTGAACTAAACAAAGATGTTTTCTGAAGTCTAGAGAATGATGTGTTGGCCTTTAATAAATATTGTGCATTCTGCAACTTGAAAAGTGCAGTAAATGATTTTGATCAAAATTTTCATTAACTGTTCAGCCCTAGTGTACATAAGACTGACGTGACATGACATCTGGCACGAACATGGAAGAGTCTTTATGAATTTTGACTGTGACTGTTGTCATTATATCTCATTTGGTAAATTATGTCATTTTAAATGCAAAGTTGTGATTGTTTGGATATGAACAAAGACAACATAACTAATCATAATCATAATCATAAACATGCCATAGCTGGCCATTGTTGACGTTACATTAAACTGACATATAAGTATGAGTATGAGTATATAAGTATGTCATGAATATTTTTCTTGACCTCAACTACAGTGATACATTTTGGACTTGTCATAAAGATGACATCACACATAATTACACTGTCAGATGGTTTTGTAACACTGCCATGAATAATTCCCTTGACTTCTAAAGTGGTACCATATGAATTTGTCATAAAGATGTTATAAAGTGTGTATAAAGTTCTGGCTGCTCTCATCCATGATAGTTTTGATCATGTGATAACAAGTGGTTGCCCATTGTTCTGACAGCTCATCATTTGGAAAAGAAAAGTCCCATTGGAATGCTGTTAAATGCTTTTGTGTCATGAATAATTCCTTTGACCTAGTATTCATGACACTGTTATAAAACAGTTGATACCGTAATAAGACTTAAGACATCTTTATGACAGGTCCAAAATGTACCACTGTAATTGAGATAAAGGAAAATATTAATAACACAATCACAATGGTTTCATGACAGCCAGTATCAAAACCATGACAGTATAATGTGATGTTAACACATAAACCTAAAACTCGTCTGTAAGTTTGATAATTAGGCCTGCTATGGCAGGTTTGTGATAAGTTATGTGGTTTTGGTTAATGTCAAGTAGTCATAACAAAGACATCTCAAACAATGTCAACTTTGCTTAAAATCATAATTTCTGGACATAACTGACTGAATGACACTTGGAGACAAGAGTCAGAAACATTCATAAAGACTGCTTCATGTTCATGACAGGTGTTAAGTCATGGTTATGACGGTGTCATGTCAGTCTTATGCACACCCCTTCAGATAAGTGTTAGCAAAAACATATTTAAAAAAATGGCTATGAATGTCTGTCTCTTCAGCTGAAACTTTGATACTGGTTATAACTGTTTGTTTCCTTTCTCTTTCCTTCAGAACAACAACAACTTAGACGCCTGCTGTGAATACCTGTCCCAGGTGAGTCCAGGCTACCTGTACAGTGAAGAAGGAAACCTCAGCTTTTCTGACGACCCCACCTTCACCAGGCTCCGTAATCACATGACCCAGCTGAACCTGGGCCTGCAGTCTCAGAATGTGCACGTGGCCCCGGTTCGGGACGGCCTGAGAATGAACGGCAGCCGGACTCTGGCCCACAGCCTGAGTGACGGGCCTCTCCAGACATCCCAGGCCCCCAACAGTGACTTCTTTCAGCAGGAGCCCCAGTCAGCCCCGGTGCAGGTGCCCTCCAGCCTCAATGTATTTGGCGTGATGGAGCCCACACGCAAACCGCAGCCTCCGCAGCACCTTGGACTCTACCCTCTGGGTGTCAAAGGGCCGAGCATGGGTGCCCAGCAGACGCCACGTTTCAACCCCATCACCGTGACGCTAGCCCCTAACATCCAGACAGGCCGCAACACCCCCACGTCTTTGCACATACACGGCGGGCCCCAGTCGGGCCTCAGCAGTCCACAGGGTAACTCTATCTACATCAGGCCCTACGTCAGCCAGTCTGGTACGAGCCGGCAGAACCAGCAGCAGGGAGGCAGGGCCCAGTACAGCCCCACGTCCCAGCCCCAGCAGCAGATCTACCAGATCTCACACCCCTCGTCCCTGTCCGGCTCCTGGTCCGGCCCTCCGCACGCCTCTTCACATACCTCACAGCACCAGACCCAGGGCCACCAGACCTCTCACGTCTACATGCCAATCAGCTCCCCCACAAACCCCCAGGCGCCCTCCATCCTCCCCACTGGAAGCCAGGCCTCTTCCTCTGGCGTCTCCTCGTGCTCTTCCTCCTCTTCTTCTTCCTCCGTCATGCCCACCTCGCTGTCCACCATCAGTCAGTACAACATCCAGAATATCTCCACTGGCCCGCGCAAGAATCAGATCGAGATCAAACTTGAATCTCCTCAGAGGAGCAACTCCACAACCACGACGGCCGTGCTGCGGACGAGCAGTGGGCCCCGCCCCTCCTCCACCTCCTCCTCCTGCCCATCCTCTTCCTCCTCTTCAACCGGGGTGCCTACTGTCCCCAGCACCCCGCTCTCCATCGGAGGCCCAGGTCTGAGCCGCAGCCAGCCCACTGTTTACATCTCTGCCAGCCCGCCTACTGCTGCTACCACTCCCTGTGAGGAGGCCGTCGTGGCCTCAGCCGGCTCCCGCTCCCAACCCAAGTTTTACATTTCTGCCAACGCCTCCAGCGACGACAGTGGGGGACGGAACCCTCCCACAGTCTACATCTCAGCCAACCCTCCCTTGCAGGGGCCCTCGGGGGCCAGGAACATGGGGGGCCAAGTGAGCATGGGCCCCGCCTATATCCACCACCATCCTCCCAAGTCTCGTGCCTCTGTGGGAGGGGGAGGCACAGCCTCCTCCCCACGCGTGGTGGTGACTCAGCCCAACACCAAATACACTTTTAAAATCACAGTGTCCCCCAATAAGCCCCCGGCTGTGTCCCCCGGAGTCGTGTCCCCTACTTTTGAGCCCAACAACCTCCTCAGCCTACCCTCAGACCACCACTTTGTGGAGCCAGACCCCCTCCATCTGTCAGACCCGCTGTCGCCACACAGGGAGAGGCCAAGTGAGCCTCGCAGACTCAGCATGGGCTCTGATGATGCAGCATACACACAAGGTGAGCAATGCTGAGTGTCATTACTCAGATCATAATCCCAGTCTCTGTGTCCCAATACAAACACATGCACAAGGAATTTAACACAAGACCAAACATAAACAAATAAATCATCTGGAAAATCTTAAGCATTCAGAAGTTCATCCTCAATAGTTCATTAAAAAGCAAGTAAAAAGGTTTGGGAACACTTTCTATGATGCCTATGTCTATAATGTAATATAATGATTTATAAACGTACTCATAATGCATTATATTATGCTTGCTACAATGTATAACTGTAGTTATAAGCACTCATAAATATTCATAATGCTTCATAACAATAATCATAACACTTTATGAAGGATTTTATGATGACTTAAAAGATCAAGTATTATAAACCTTTATAATTGCTGATCACTCTGACTTTTTTTTGGCCTGGCTTATAGTGTATAATAATACACTATACATATAACATACACATAACATAACCATGTAAGAAGTAGGATAATGTACAGTGAGCACGTCACTATTGAGAAATAAAGCCAGAAAATTATTTTAAAATTCATAGTTTTTGTCACATAAATGTGTGCCATTTTTTATTTTTATTTACTTATATATAAGTGGGATAATGTACAGTGAGCAGGACATTATTGTGAAATAATCTTGTCGGGTTCTATTTCACAATAATGAGCTGCTCACTGTACATTATCTCTTAACTTACAACTATGAGAATTATATTTTGACATAGTTGCCAAAAATGTCTGAGTGACCAAGTTTTGATACTTGACTGTATAGGTTTTATTAAATGATTGTTATAAAGCTTTATAAATATTTATGAGTGCTTTTAACTAATTATACATCACGATAAGCACATTTCAAATATATGTATCTAATGCATTATAATGCATTATAGACATGGGCATCATAGAAAGTTTTGGTGAAACTTTTTATACAATGTTCATTTCCTCTTATCTATTTATTAAGGGATTTTTTTTTTCAGTGCTTTACATTATAGATTATAGCACTGCAAAGTAGTGTTGGCTAATTTCTTGAAACTGTTTACACAGATCAGCTCTCATGTCTACAAGTTTGCAAATATATACTTTAGATAAATATTTAGAAGAAGACACCAACAACTTGGATTAAACAAAATGAAAGTCTAAACATTGTTTAGACTGAAAGGTCTGTGGTATCTTGTCAGAGCTGTTTGTTTCATTGTTTATTGGTTGTTTAGCAGATGTCAAGTGGCTGCACAGTGATGAGGAGAAAAGAGCAGTGTTTCGACCAGCTTTAACAATGAATAATATTCCACAGGTCTTTTTTGCGAGCAGCAGAGGGTCTAAATGCTTTTTCCACTGCACCCTGCCAAGAAAGTAATTTTACTCTAAAGTATACTGTGTGATTTTAAAAGTCTCTTTCCATAACATCGACTGTAATGAGCCACACGGAGTATACTCGCTGTCACTAATGTTCAGTCACTGTAGAAGACACCACTCAGCATGTCCATGAGGCAGATAAAAGCCGAGGTGACTCGCTCAGTGACGACGGTGTGAGTCGTCCACACTAAATGCTGCGTTTGCTCCGGCGACCCCTGAGACTGGCGGATTCTGTAGTGTGAGTCAAACGTGTCAGAGCGCACTGCTGTTTCCTTTTTTGGGCTTTTCACTGTATTACGTGTGAGTCACCGGCTGTGGCTCCTGCACTGCGGTGACTACCACAGAGAGGGGCTTCTCTCCGGGCACGCTGCCTCTTTCCCCGACCCTCATCAGCACAGTTTCCTCTGTGCTTTATCTGCTTTGAAGAATGAGTATCGACATGCCAGCTGAGTCACAGTCAACGCTGTGCCTGACAAAGACACACCTGTCACCATGTAACTGTGTTTCACCATCCACAGCAGCACTGTAGCTGTTAGTGTTTGGCAGCAGAATAACATTATTGTAATGACATAATTTAACTCTGACTGGCAGGTGAAAGCCTCTTTCACAAGTGTTATTTGATTCATCCAAATAGACTTAACTAACTTTAATACATGCTGCCAAAACTCACGACGCTTTTGCTTCTGCAAGCATTCCTGCTGGACACTGTATGTTGTTTGAATGCGTATATTTGTTTTTATGTGTTTGTTATTGTGGCTTTAGTGGGTTAGTAACATCACACAGACTTTTGAAACAGTATTAACTCAGTCACATGCAGGCCAGATCATTCAGTGGATCTTTTGGATAATAGTGCGACTCACTGCCTTCCCATATTCCTGAATCTCAAAAACAACAATTAAAAGTGGGCGTTGCAGATCTAAAATGAGGTGTTGTTCTCTAAATGCGTAACCTATTTGTCACCTCAGCTTCCTTCGGCGGACAGTTTAGGAGAAATGTGTCGTCGTTTTCCGAAGAGCTACCGTGTTTTTCCAGTTTGACAGTTGTTGGAAAAGATGAGTGACAGCGAGTGTGTGTCACGTTTGTCTCATCAGGTGTGAGACAGGTTCATGTTGATGAGCAGTCTGTCATCTGTTATAGTTTCCATCACATGACAATCACTGTGGGATGGCTCTGCCAAAAAATAAACAGCTTTAAACAGTATTTCACATGAATTGATACACCTGTAGGAAATGAGGTTGTCACGATACCACAGTTTTAAACTTTCATACTATTCTAGTATTAAAAAACAATACTCAGTGCCTCTTTCAATACCACAGCAAAACAGAAGGATAGACACCGGCACCCCTGAATGAAACAAAATATTTTATTTATGTTAGCCAAGTATTTACCTATTTTGTGTGGACTTGTTTCATTTCAGCTCAGTGTTACACTATTTCTCTTTTAACTCTTTGTTTCACCGACACCCAACCGCACAGAGTGGAGCAAGCGAAGAGACGGTCCAGTCCGTACTAGTTCTAAATTGGTATTTGTTTTTTGTTTTTTTGGGGAGGTTTTTTCAATCATTTATTTATTTGTTTTCAACATTTTACAAACACCCCTGAGCAAGTCAACAGACAGTGGAGACAAGATAAAATGATAATAGTAATGACTAAAGGGGAAGAAATAGTCTAAATAAATAAATAAATAAATAAAATTAAGAAATGAAAGACAAAACAAAAGGTGCAGAAAAGTTGAAACAGTCAATAAATTAAATAATCATAATAATAATGATAATAATAATAATAATAATGTTCAGTGGAAATGATTTCTTCATAGAATCAGAGCACATGTAACCAGGCTAGGAGGATGGTCAGAGATCCATAAGAGGTTCCCATGTTCTCAGGAAGATTTCCTCCTTATTTTTTAATATATAAGTACATTCAATATTTGTTTGAACAAATTGAATGTTGGGGGTCTTTGCTGGTTCCAGTTGAGCAGAATGCACAAAAATGTATTAGTTTTCTGCATTCCCAGAAAACATGAATAACTGATCCTGTATATGTTTTACATCGGTGACATTTGGAGGATGAGTAAGGATATATCTTACTCAAACGTAGCGGGATAAGGTACATCCTGTGCATAAATTTATAATCCTGTTCAATTATTTTGTTATAAGACAATGAAGTGAAGACATTCTGACCTATACTGTCCCACTGATCATCACTAAGATCACAGCCCAAATTTTTCTGCCATACAGTTTTCAGTAAGGTCAGGGAGGAACTATGATGTTCTAACAGAGCACTGTAGATTACGGAAATTTTCCCCTTCCGTGATGTGGAGCTCTCTAGAATCTCCTCCATCCTTGACAACCACAGAGATAGTCGTCCTGCTCTTTTAGAGTAGTAATTAAGTTGCAAATTTGTAAGTATTTATAAAATTCCTGTTTGGGAATTCCAAATTCTGTTCTTAAATCCAAGAAAGATTTAAGGGAGCCATCAGTAAACAAATGCTGAAAATGATGTATGCTATATTCTTTCCACTTTGTAAGCAAGAACTTTCCAATTGAGGATGGCAGGTCTGGATTGGAGGATAGAGGAGCGAGCACAGAGATTCCAACAGCAGATCTACTAAATTTCTTTACATCCTGCCATTCCCAGAGTGTTATGAACTACATAGGTTCTTAATACTGGGTGCAGGGCATTTATATTATTAATGAATGGTAGAAAGTTTAACAAGATAGGAAGGCAAAGTTCTTCTTCAATATCTGTCCAGTGAGCAGTCATTCGTTTTTGTTTTTGTGCCCAACTAATCAGGCCTTTTGTCTGGACAGCCCAGTAGTACAACTGAAAGTCTGGGAGTCCCAGTCCACCTTTCTTTTTAGACTTAGTCAAGGTTTTGAGAGCTATTCTAGGTGAAGTATTCTTCCAAATAAAGGAGCTCATTAATTTGTTTATGGATTTAAAAAATCTTCTGTCTAGATAACAGGGGAGTGACTGGAAGAAGTGACTAAGGCGGGGCAGTATATTCATTTTAATAACGTTAATTCGGCCGAGGAATGAAATGGGAAGTAAATTCCAACGTTCCAGTTCCTCTTTAATCTTTTAGAGTAATGGTGAGTAGTTTATGTGAAACAGGTCTTTAAGTTTGGTAGACACATTCACCCCCATATATTTAAATCCACTCTGTGCCCAGGTGAAGGGTGAGATGGTCTTGAGTTTCCTAGTGACTGGAGAGCTCAATAAGAAGCCATTAAATTTCCCTAAATTAATTTTGTAGCCTGAGATCCTTCCAAATTTGTCGATGAGATCTAGCACTGCAGGAATTGAGCTCTCTGGGCTGGTTAAGTACAAGACTATATCATCAGCGTACAATGAGATTCTATTTCCACTTTTTCCAATGTCAATTCCAAAAATTTCTTTACTAGTCCGTATGGCCTCTGCAAAAGGTTCAATTGCCAAATTAAATAGGAGAGGAGATAATGAACACCCCTGTTGACATCCTCTATATCAACTAAATTTTCTGTTAGAGTGCCATTTATACATATTTGAGTTGTGGGTTGCTATACATAGCTTTGATCCACCCAATACATCTATCACCAAAATTAAATTTCCTCAAGACAGAAAATAAATATGACCACTCGACTATGTCAAATGCGTTTTCTGTGACAAGCAATAATGATAACACTGGTCGATTGTATAGGGTCGAGTGGTCAATTATGTCTAAAAGTCTACAAATATTATCAGAGACATATTGCGCTTTTACAAAACCAGAATGGTCAGGATTAATAAGCTGGAGCAAAAAGTTTTCTAATCTGTTGCAGTTATCTTTGATATAATCTTAAAATCAACTGGGAGCAGTGAAATGGGACGAAAAGACATACAATCTGCTATATCCTTGTCCTTTTTGTGTATCAGCGTAATTACAGCTGTATTCATTAATTCTGGGAGGATTCCATTCTCAAAAAAGTCTGTAAGCATGGGCATAAAAAGTGGCTTATTTTGAGGCCAAAAGGCCTTATAAAATTCTGCAGGGTACCCGTCCAAGCCGGGGTTTTTTCCTGAGGGCAGAGACATGATTGCTTGTAGTACTTCCTCTGAGGTAAATGGAGAGTTTAACCGCTCTTTATCGTGTTCAGAGATTGAGGGCAAAGATATCTTTTCTAAAAACACACATATCTGGGTCAGCTGGGTTTTCTGATGCATACAGCTTTGTATAGAAATCAAGAAATGAAGACTTTAATGATTGTGTGGGTATTTGGTATTTTTGTGTTTTTAGCGGAGTTGAAACAGATCAGTGATGCTGTTTTGCTCTTATTGCTGGACGTGATGTCATGCTGCCCTGTGCGCTTTATGCAGAGTGAGTTTTGCTCGTCAGCAGCTGGTCATATGGAAACTCAGGAGGCTGTCTGTGCTCTGATTGATTTAGCCTGTGGTTAACACAGCAATCATAATTTTGTTTTAATGAAAAGTCAACTCCTGGCATTTGCCCCTGGTGTTCTACACTGTTTTTGGAAGAAGGAAATAACAGGAGTAACAGCTTTAAAAATGACTTCTTTTCTTCTTAAAGGGATAGTTCACACCAAAATAAAATTCAGTCATTATCTCCTCACCCTCATGCTGATTGAAGGTCAGGTTTAGTTTTTTAGTCCACAAAACACTGCTGGAGTTTCACAGGAAAACAGTGTTGCAGAATCTCCCAAACAATGGAAGTGAATGGTTTTTCAACCCGTACAATATTGTCACAATATTTGAGGATTTATGTGTTATTTTTGAGAAAATGTATATTGTAAGACAAACGTGTATCGCAGAATTGCCTAAAGATATTGAAATACTTTTTTTTTATTCTTACCGTTATTTAAGATGTCCCATTAAGATTCAAAATGCATGGTGCAGAATAGGTTTTATAAGTGATATCACCTAGGCCTAAATGTAAGCAAAGAAACTTTAAAATGTTAAATTAATGAACAGATTTTGGTGTGGTGAATGGGAGAATGTGGGAGAATGCTTTACCCCCACGGCCCATCCACCCCCACAAAACAGTCAACCGAGGGTAAACACTGCACAAAGACTATTATCTGCTGTGATGTAAATCGAAGCTTCTGTGGCGTTCTGCAGGCTTCAGATTTAATATTCCAACACCACAGAACCAACAGTATTTTAGGAAAAGGTCACTATTTATATGCATCTATTTATTTCTTTAGTATCATCATTATTATTAAGAATAGTTGAAGAGATTAAGTAATTAAGTATTTAAAAGTATACAAATCTTGGAGTAAAAAATTACACACCACAGAAGTGTACAGCAATATTATGATACATGATCATAGTTTCTAATTTTTGTATCAAGTCAGCACATTTGTCCATATTCATGCACTCTCTTCTTCTCCTGCCCTTCCTCTCTGTGTTTTTTTTTTTTTCTCTTACCTGGTTTCAGGTGGAGCTGCAGCTCCATCAGCACCCGCTACCTTATGTCGTTGCCTTTTTTTATTCCATTTAACTCTCCCCAAACACATTGCGGATGCAGGAAAGAAAGCTCTGGTCCTCATTTGATGCTCCAAAATTGAAAAAAGTTCAGAGTGGGACCCCCAAGGCAGTTTGATGTGCTTCAAGATGCTTTTTGTGTGTGTTCTGCCATTTAGAACAGTGGGTGTACTTCAGAACGTGAGTGTTTAGTGCGTTTTGGCCTTAAAGCACAGAAATACATGACTAAAGCACAACAAATCAGCAGCACCACGTGTATATATTGAGTTGCTGTGCTGGTGTCAGCACATATAAAATGGTCACCTTCATTTGGCTTTTTTTCCTGTTGGCTTTATATTCAGCTGCACCATGTTAACATTTACATTTTCAGCTCATGCTCACACAGACGTAGCAGTTTAGCTTGAGGACATTTTGACAGAAGAACCAGAGTATGATCTTTTTGTCACAGCAGCAGACCATCTTCCTATAATTTGTCAAGTGGTGTGTGTTTGTGTGCAGCAGCAGAGATAGGGAGTTGTTTATCATGGAATGTGTGTGTAGGAGGTGTTACAACCTGTCAACAGATGTGGGAACTCTCATGAATTATGGGAAACATGCTGTAGAGACTTGAGTTAAGGTTGTGTATTAAACACTGTAGCAGAATTTGCCTGCAGCAGCCTGCTAGCCAGGATAAGTCTCGTCTCCTCGTGTTACCACAATAGGTGATGAAACGCAGACTTATGGACAACAGTCTCTCCTTACACAAAGTTGTTCTTCTGCACAAAACTGGTTTGACTGGTGTATGCACAGATCAGTATCTGACAGTGTCAGTGCTGTCTACTAAATTTTACTTGAAGGGATTATTAGCAATCTTTGTTTAGATCTTCAGTTTTTAGTTACAGGGAGTTTTTGAATATAAATTATGTTCCCATTTGTCAGTGAATGATCCAGTGCAGAGGAAACAACTGCTGACTGTACTTTCTGTTTGTGTGTGTGTGTGTGTGTGTGTGTGTGGTGTGTGTGTGTTGTGTGTGTGGTGTGTGTGTGTGTGTGTGTGTGTGTGTGTGTGTGTGTGTGTGTGTGTGTGTTCATGTGTGTCGTCCAGCGTTGTTGGTCCATCAGAAGGCCCGCATGGAGAGGCTGTGGCACGAGCTGGAGCTGAAGAAGAAGAAGCTGGAGAAGCTAAAAGAGGAGGTCAATGAGATGGAGAACGACCTGACCAGGAGACGGCTGGAGAGATCCAACTCGGCCTCCCAGATTCCTTCTGTAAGCTCAATTCACATCGAAATTTGTCCATAGTGAATTCATTGTTCCATCCATTGTTTAGAATATTTTTTGGTATTTTATAGCGGTCGACTAATATGAGTTTGTCCATGGCAGATGCCGATATTAAGATAATACCAATATCAAGACAAAGAAGAGTCTAGAGCTGCAACTATTAATTGATTATTAAATTGATTGCTAACTAATTCTGAAAACGATTAATCGTTTTGAGTAATCTTTTAATAAAAATGTTCAAAATCTCTGATTACAGCATATCAACTGTGAATATTTTCTGGTTTCCTTAGTCCTCTTATAAGAGTTAACTTAATAGGTTTGTGTTTTGGACATAACAAAACGTTTGAGGACGTCAGTTTGGGTTTTGGAAAACATTGATCAGCATTTTTCACCTTTTCTGACATTTTACAGACCAGACCACTAATTGATTAATCGAGAAAATAACTGACAGATTGATGTTTTAAAATGCTTGCTAGTTGCAGCCCCAGACAAGTCATATATAATTCCATTATTCCATGCACATTACAATTTAATATACACAGTGATTTTAGCCAGTCATATGCTGTTTTTGGTGTATTTTTGATCAATGAATGAAACAGAGAAATACATTGGCTTATGCTATAGATTCACAACTTGACTGGTATTTAAAGGAGTGTGGAATACAGTACATCTGATGCAATGTCATTCAACCACATTATTCTACATTCTAACATGATGTATATTAGGGCTGCACAATTAATCAAAATACTATCGAAATGGCAAAATGACCAAGTGTAATATCCAAGTGGCAGAAGCTGAAATGTTTTGATAAAGGTCACCTGTGTGTTAAAACAGCATTATAATAACGTAGTGTAGTGCTGCAGAGATGTCCTGTTCCCCAGATGTAAAATGCTGGTTGGGTTCAGACCCCAACAAATTTCATATCATTATCACTTTAATAGTCTCTTTTTCAGAGAAAATAAAAATTGTGACGCAAAAATGATTAGGGCTGGGGCATTCGTTGACAAAATTGACGTCACTGATTACAAAAACATGTCGGTTTGCATGTGCGTCAATGCATTGCTATGAACTGCTAACTTTAAAATATGCCACTGTTATCATTATTCTAATGTGCTTTATGTGTATATTTCAGGATTATGATTTAATAAGATATTTTAGTAAGTATTTCAGGTAAATTAATAGATATATAACTGAATAATAAAAAAAAATTGCTAGATTAATCAAAAAATTAATCAATAGATTGACTGATTAATCGAAAAAATAATAGTTACATTAATTGTTTAAAAAATAACCTAAAAATGATCATTCCCAGTAATCATGAATCATATCACAATATCTATCAAAGTAATTGCAATATGATTTTTTTATTACCATATTCTGTAGCCCTAATATATATGAAACCCTAACCAGTGACAGTTGTAGATTAGATTTGCAGTCATTTAGGATGACAAAAACATGCTAACATTTAAAACTAGTGACTGAGAAAAATTTGTAATATTAACAGCAGAATGAATGAGCGTTACAGTACAGGGCACCAAACTAACTTTATCACACTTCCCATAGTCTCACACAGCCAGACGTCTCCACAGTGCTCAGCGCTGGAGGAAGGCTCCACACATATACATTGTGCTATAGAGGAAAAAACGCCCCGCCTTATCTGCATTTCTTTAAACCAATCACAAGCAAATCAAGGGAACTTACTTGTTTTGGTGGAACATTTACACGTGGGGAGGCGAGCTCTGGTATTAAAATGATTACATCACTGCAAAGAAATGGTTTACGTTCATACTATTAGCGTTCCAGGTGCTAATTTGCTATTTTCAGTGTGTAGGATGCAGCTTGAAGGTTGTTCTTGTTTCCCAGGGACTTTGAAAATGCAGATAGTGGACGCCCTGATACTGCAGCCAATGGCAGGACTTATACCCACAGTGCGCATCCAGTGAGTCAGACTAAGCTTCCCTAAACTAAATCATCGTTTCACGGCAGCCACGTTGACCAGGCTGCCTGCAGAAATAATTTGACACCGGCTCATGTGGATTATTTCAAAAAGCTGAATAATCAGCCAACCAACTAATCGCTCTATCACTAGTATTTTGCTTAAATTGATATTGATAGTTAAAATACTGAGATGCAAGGAGAGACATGTAATGCTGCGAAGGTCCTCAGACTGAACCGAACCAGGGACACTGTGGTTATATGATTTGGGTCTTGGATGCTCTTGAAGCTCAATTCAAATTTAACAAATTGTGATATTTATTGTTGAGAACAGTAATTATCAGCTACAGTGTCACGTAGTGTCATATTTCCCAGCTAACACCAGGCAGAATGTAGAAAAGTTTGAAAGGGAAAAAGGCAAAGAACTCTCATTGACTTGCAGATTCAATATAGAAAACACGTTCAATATGGTTTGATTTGCAGTTAACTCAAAAATTAATGTGATTAAGAATCAGAGTTGTTCTTCATAACTGCAAACAAATGTTTTTCTGCTTATTACTGACAGACCAAACAGAACGATCTGGGTCACGTTGCCATTCTTGGTTCTAGCTCGTGGCCCACCAGTGCTCCTACACCCTGAAACTATGCTGATTACAGGGTCTGTTTATGATTTGGCTGATATCGCTCCATATTTTCAGACTGACAGATTCACTTCACAGCTCATTCTGCAGCTCTGCAGCTCCTGCAGACAAAACGCTAAAACAGTGATAGTGAGAGCTGCAAAGAAAACAAGGTGAACGTGTCTGTTCCTATTTATTTTCTGCACAGCTTTGTGTTGATGTTAGATCTGCAGCTGTGAGTTTGTTGAAACCTCTCGGGTTCAGATGAAGTGCCGCTCTTAAGCTTTCAGCCGTGTCAGCTGTTCTGTCGGCTATTACAGTTTGAGTCAACAGAGGAGGGAAGTGGCTGCGGAAGGTTAATTGGCTGCTGTTGCTGAGTGCAGTAGCTCCTTGGTTCAGTGTTGTTTACTGAGGCGAGCCAGCTCTGGAGAGGGGAGCAGCTCTCCTCTTGACACGCTCACAGATCTGCTCCACTGACTGAGGAGCAGGATGTCTGAGGACTGACCGCCTCATCCCTTCCTGTCTCCTTCTCTTTCAGATCGAGGAAATGAAGCAGTTGCGATGCAAAAACAGGTTACTGCAGATTGACATCGACTGCCTCACCAAAGAAATCGATCTCCTTCAAACAAGAGGTAGGATTCTGCGTGTTTCTTTCTCATGCATTGTTCATTTTCAGGTGGGTATTTGAAACTGACCCACAGCGTCTGTACATGTTCGCACTGTATGATGATGAAGCTAACAATGAGTGAGGGAGGGAGGTCAGATTTTGATCCAGCGTGTCGGCCTGCTCACATCCTCTGGACACACGCAGTCAGGTTGCTGCCATTGTGCTGTTAACTACCAGTCCTTCCTGAATTGCATCCTGTTGCTGGTTGGTAACAAGGGATTTATTGGCCCCCTGGCAGCACTCTACTGCTATTATAGGTCGAGCCACTGACCAACCATTTACACAGGTCAATGAACAGTAAAGTCACAGATCTGCTGGTGATGGGGATTTAGGAATTCAGAAATTAGAATTTATTTCTGTCTGCAAATAGAAATAAGAACATCACATATAAATCTACAAATTCATGTAAATAAAATAGGAGCATATCATCGCTGTTGGGCAGAAACCGCCATCTGTCAAAAAATGTTACTATTCAGGAAATTAAAAAAAACAAAGCTGTGTTTTTAAACTAATGTAATGCTGTAATGTTAGTTATACGCTCTCTTTAGTACTTTTCAGAGGTTAACTATTTGTAAAACCCGCAGACATAAAGGACGACCTTTAGCATCAATTCATGAAAAAAAAGTCAAATTATTGAGATATGAGGTTTGTGCCCGACAGCACCACTCTCCCCTCAACCCCACCAGCTCTATATACAAGCTGGGATACCAAACATGTAAAAATACTTCATCCCTGGAGGATTACAGGAAGGTGCTGGAAGGCCTGTTTGTTTTTAGAGAAGAAAGAAAAAAAAATCAGTTAATGAATAAATAAACAAACAAAAGATGATTAACTCAACATTAGTATGGTATACATATATATCAGTATTATTACAGTATCAATATATATTAATATATTACAATCTAAATATAAATCGATATTATTACACTATAAATGTATATTAATATTATTACAGTTTAAATATAAATCAGTATGATGAAACTTTGTGCAGCTCAGTGCAGTGTGTTGTCTTGATGCAACTGTTACTATACTTAAGTGAGAAGTAACCCTGTGGTTCCACACTCCTTCCCTGTGTTTACAGGACCACACTTTAATCCCAGTGCAATCCATAATTTCTATGACAACATTGGATTCCTTGGTCCTGTCCCACCCAAACCCAAAGGTACTTTATCTATTGGTAAGTTTAGAAAAGGCTGCATGCTCACGTTTGGACATTTCATCAGACACGTTCCTTATATTTCTCCTACTTTCTGTATTGTATTTAGTACATTAGTATTACCCCCTGTTGTAGTCCTATTAATAGATTATGTACTGTATATTCCTTCTATTTATTTCCTCATGTACTAAGTCTGGCATATGGTTATAATACAGTTGTAATTTGTAATGTCCACTTTTCATTCATTCATTTGTCTTGTCATTTTGTCAGGCTGCCCTTACAGATTTAAAAAACTGTGCTGCATGTTTAGACAAAATAAAATATTCTGTATTTGGACCTGAACAGGCCAAAACATGAAAAACCAACAACATGAGCTACCAAATCTAAAAGCATGCTCGCACTAACTTCACTGTGGGAACTTTTCCATTCATGTGTTTATGCCTGACTGATTACTGATATCTTCATTTCTGCACTCTTCTTCTCCTCCCCTCCCTGCTCTGTAAACTTTTTCCATCCATTCATCCTCCAATCTCATCCATTCATCCACCCCTCGCTCTCTGCTTGGCTCCATCACACCCTGGCCAGATAGGAGAGGGTGTAGATATAATGTGACCTCTGAGCTCATGATGGAGCCCTCGTCTGGTCCTTCTCCTTCTCTCTCACTTGGTTGGTATCTCCTGTCCTCCTTCTCTTTCATTCCTCCTCCCTTTTATCTTGTTTTTACACACCTTTGTTTTCAGGTTAGAAATTCAGCCACCTCCTCATCTTAATGTAGCATGTCCTTTAATCAGTTTTTATATCTGGAAACCCACTCATCCAGCACCATCTAGAGGAGTACAGTGGCTTTTTGGTTTTGACCCTTAAAAAAGAACTGAATACCTTTTAGAGTCCTGAAGAGGTCAAACTATCAGCCTGGCAACAAGTGAGGACGGTAACACTTTATTTGAAGGGGTGTGCATAAGGCTGTCATGACACCGTTTATAAACATGAAGGAGTCATTATGAATGTTTGACTGTTGTCATTTGGTCTATTATTTTATTTTTTTATTTTTAATGCAAGGTTGATACTTTTTGAGATGTCTTTGCTATGACAACTTGACATTAACCAGGACAAGATAACCTGTCATTAAAGAAACTATTTAACTTAATGTCAGCATTACATCATACTGTCATACATGTGGTTGGTTTTGACATTGGCTGTCATGAGACCATTGTAAGTGTGTCATAAAAGTCACCGTGGTACCATTTGGACTTAGATGTTATGAAATGTTATTTGGCCAGTTTTATCGGGTGATTTGCAGAGTTTTCTGATGGACAGATAGCTAGCTTTACTTATTGCCAAAGTAGGCTAACCGCTAAATGCGGTCAATTGCAGATTGTGTTCAAGCCCCCCAACCCTAGAATTTTCAGTCATTAACAATACTTGGAAATGATAAAAAAAAAGAATTCAAGAGTTCAATTTTAGTGAAATAAGGGCTGTCAGGATAGAATCAGCAACCCCTGTAGTGACTCTGCGCCCCCCCCCGAGGGGGGCCTGCCCCCCAGTTAGGGAACCCCTGTGTTAGCAAGTTAACTCAGTTAGCAAGCTAGCTGTCCTGTTAGCTGACTCAGCCCAGGAGCCAAACCCTGCAAGACAGCGGTTTCCAAACTTTTTCTCGCAGGTCCCCCCTTCAGAAACCAAAAAAAGTTCATGCCCCACCCTACATTTTTTAACCAATTGTTAACAATATAATCAGGGAAACAACTGATAAAACAAAGGTTACAAGTTGAATTTTAGTGAAATAAAGGTTAATATAATAGCATCAGCAAACTCTTGTTTATTTCCCCTGCATAGATCATTCATTTAACTTTGTTTCACTCTATATTTCTCCCCTGACATCATCATGGTGTCAGTTCAGCCTTATGCACACGCCTTCACAGAAAGTGTTGCCAGTCTCATACAGACATGTGTTGCACTAGACTTGGGCAGCATCTGTTTTTTCATAGCTTCCTGACATTTCACCAGGGTGTACAGTACAGTAGTATCTATTTGAAAAAAAACAGTAAAAGTTGGTGATAGAAGTCATTATAGCATATATAACAATGCTTTGTGTCTAATATGCAATTAATCTTCTTAGATAAGTCTTACTGGGTTTAAATAATGACAGTCCATAAATTAATGAATACATAGGAAATAAGCAGCCTTATTCTATTGGTTGTTGCTGAAGGACCTGATGACACTTGTTGCTGTGGATACCAATCCATCATTTGGTTGAACAGAGATTATTTACACATGTATCATGTGGCTAATAAACTGCTTTTATAGTTGGAAGAAGTCATGTGAAAATAAAGTTATTTGTTGGTAATATTTTCATGATTCTATATCTGGTTATATTTAATTAATTAGCAAGAAGATCTCCGCTATAGAGCAGAAATGATAAGCCAATTATTTCTCTTCTACGTCCCAATAGCTCTTCTCTTGGCTAAGTTCCCTATTAATTTCATTTTATATTTTTATTTTTCATCAAAAAACAGCAGCTACTATGTTTCAGATAACTTTATTCAGATGTTGATATTGAAAATCATACCTTTGGGATTTCTAAATCCCCTGCTCTACTGTAATACCTTGATGACGCCCAAGTCTATGTTCCTCTGCTTTTCAGTGAAATGATAATTGTAGACTTCTAGACTGAATATCATGTTCATGCACTCACTCAGAAAGTTTTTAGAAACATTTTGGATCAGCAGTGTGGCTGTGTTCATCCTCTAACCTGAAAAAAAAAAAAACTGCATCTACACTCTGTCTTTACATCAGATCACTGCCACGTGAGCAATAATCACATCACTGCTGTACATGTAAACACAGACACACATTTAAAACATTCTGATGTCCATGTCTTCATCACTTCCTGGATAAACTGGTCCTGACCTCTTCCTCCTCCTCCTCCTCCTCTCCACAGACCCGGGCAGTAAGATTGTGAAGCCCATCGCAGACCAGGAGGAGGACGAGGGGACGCAGTGGAGCTGCACCGCCTGCACCTTCCTCAACCACCCCGCCCTCAAACCGCTGTGAACAGTGCGAGTTCCCGCGGCACTTCTGAGCCAACGAGGCTGCGACGCGCCGCCCCCACCCCTCCCACCTCCTCTCCGCCCACCGGACTAGAATAGAAAAGGGGCCCTCTCTGTTCTTTTGTCCCCCCTAGTTGTATGAAAACTCAGACGGGTCGGAGTCACAGTGCATCACACGGCCTGTTCCTGTTCTCCTTGATGTTTTTTCTCTTCTCCTCTCTAAGGTTTGTAGAATGCTGTCCACTGAAGGTTGACTGGATAGTGTTTACAGCTTCATAACGGCTGCCGCAGTCGGATGATACCTCACCTTAGAGACTCGGATGGCGTGGGCTCGACGGGTGACACTTTTTTTTACCCCTGGGGATACCTCGCTGCTCCCACTTACAGTATTACGAGTGTGGCCCTGCAGTGTGACGGCGCACATACACACACCTACACACACACACATACACACACAACACAACACAGGTGCCAATGTGCCTTTTTGCTGATTGATTTTTTTTTTTTTTTTTTTGTTTTTGTTTTTTCTTCCTCTGTGGTGGTTGACCGGGGGATTGGGAACTGTGTTCAGCCACTGCTCTCCATCTGAAGGGAAAACTAACAGACTAATCGTGGACTGTAAAGTTTGTTTGCTGTTTCTAGAGGATGTTAAAGGGGGAAGCGGCAGCATCGCCGCCACTCAAAACGTGCCTCTCGTCCTCCCCCTTCAGTCTCCCTTCTCTGTCTCATGAGTTAAAGAAAAAAGAACCTAAGTTGCATGCTTTGTGTACAGTACACGGAGGCAGAAACTCCCCTCGAGCTTTTTACTGTACATAAGTTTAGAATGTGCCTTAAAAGCCTTCTTCCTCACACTATGAATCACTTGTATTTCCTGTAAGTATAGCTTTATAGACTTTATTAACTTTTTTGTCTTGTTTTGTTTCCCTCTTTCAAACAAATAAGCACCATGCTCCCTTTTTTTAAGCTTTTTACTTGATTTCTGTGAGAGTTGAAGCCTTGCAGAAGGAGAGGAGCAGAGCAGTAAAAAAAAAAAGAACCCTTGCAGTCATCATGAAGCTACGTCTGCCCCGGTCTGTTCATCGCTTTGTGTAATTGCTGAGTTTTCCTGTGTACGATCTGCAGATGCAGCAAAGTGGAAGGCGATGGAGGAGTCTTTTTTTAAATTTTTTTTTTTCTTTCCAGGACACCAAATATGTCGGGACTGTCGGGGGAGGGAAAGGGGGGTCAAAAAGCAAAAAAAAAAAAGACAAACTGCCATCTTATCTTGACAACTGGAATGTAGGTTTAACGTTTGGGGACAACTACACCTCAGTGCAAAGAGACACTTGTTTTCCAGTACAATCAGGACGTTACTGCAGATCGATGATGTCAAAGTGCTCCTGGAACAGCTGATTGGCTTAAACGTTTCCATGTTGCTGTGCACCTGAATCGGGTTTTTGTGAGGTATCAAAGTGAATATGTTTCTGTTTCAGCCTGTTCTCATTTTCAGGTTGTCAGATACTGACATTGTGGCGCACCCCTCTGCAACTCATGCTGATGCACAAGGTACCTTTCAGTGTCTTTAGCTTCAGTGTAAACCCATCTGTGTCAGGTGACGTTTAAAGAGCAGGAGAGTCTGTGTGCAGGGTGTACGGATGCATATTCTCTATCCCAGGAAACAAAAGGAATCACAGGAACTGCACTTGTTTTTAAGTTAACTTCAACCACAGTCTAAACACAACGGTCATATTTTAACACTAAATGCATACAGCTTGAACTTGGCTTTTATCTGAGAGGATGAAACATCTCATAGATCTGATATTTTACAATTCTTCCTTGTATGAACAGAGAAATCAGTTAAAATTAGTCATTTGGTGTTTGCAAAGTCATTCTATTGAGCTGAGACAGATTCCATATTCTGTTGGCGTTGACAGGCTGCTATTGCACCTTGTACTGCTTGTGCTGCAGTGTTGGATGAAGTTACTACAAAGATACAAAGTAAAAACAAAAGTCAGATGGATTCTTCTGAAGGTTCTGGTCATCTTTCTTTACTGCTGCACTTAGATAGGTGCGCTATGCCAAACTGTTGAAGGTAAATCAGTCATATGCTGCCATCTCTGTCAGTATTTCACCCAGAAGTCTTTTGTATAAAGTATGAATCCAGTGTTCTTGCAAGCTTTGGGCTTTCACTTTTTCATAATTTTGTGTGAGACTCACAGCAAACTGCCTGATGAACCTCTGACACGTTTGATCCCTTGTTGAGAGCACAGCACACGCTTTGCATGTGTTAGTCTAATTTAGATGTTAGAGCCACGAGTTTACTGTATGTTTAACTGCATTACAGTCACAAGTAGGGCTGAACAATTAATCGAAATGTTATGGAAATCACAATATGGTCTTTGCAGTTTTCAAATCGCAGGATTTGCAGTATTTGTTAAAGGCAAAATGTGTGTCAAAATACCATTTCCATTTTAAATTAAATATTGTGTTGCTGCAGAGGTGTCCTGGCCTCTAGACTTCAGAAAACATCTTTGTTAAGTATAGATCCCTGAAAACATTAACACACCAGAATCTTTTTAATGTGTTTTTCAGTGAAAATGAGCATAATGATGTAAAAACGATCCTTTAAATATATATTTCTTCAAAATTGCAGACCCAGTCAGAAGAATTGATGGCGCTTTGGTGAAACTTTTATTGTGTTCTACTGACACACACTGTCAAATATGTTTTAAGAAGTAAACTGGGAATGTATATTTTCTAAATATATATCCATATGTTCTAAATGTTTTAAAAACATTTTTCCTGGTGTCCTGTTCTTTTATCTCCTGGAAGCAGCAAATGGTTTGGATGGGTTTCCTGGGAATCTCTAAACGGCAGAGTCACTACAGGGGTTGCTGATTCTATCCTGACAGCCCTTATTTCACTAAAATTGAACTCTTGAATTCTTTTTTTTTATCATTTCCAAGTATTGTTAATGACTGAAAATTCTAGGGTTGGGGGGCTTGAACACAATCTGCAATTGACCGCATTTAGCGGTTAGCCTACTTTGGCAATAAGTAAAGCTAGCTATCTGTCCATCAGAAAACTCTGCAAATCACCCGATAAAACTGGCCAAATAACATTTCATAACATCTAAGTCCAAATGGTACCACGGTGACTTTTATGACACACTTACAATGGTCTCATGACAGCCAATGTCAAAACCAACCACACCCTACTGTGGAGGTTGGATGAGTCAAACAAACACACGACTTTCACCCCAGAGGCAGGGGTTCATGTTCCGCATGAAACAAAAAAAAAAAAAAACGTTATCTAAAGTTTTAAGTAAAATAGTGTGACGTTACTTTCACTTGTGCCACGTGGTGTAAGTAATGTAACATTTATTGTAACCGTAAACATGGCCTTTTCTTAAACCTACCCAACTAGTGCTGGTGCCTGAACCTAACCAAACTGCAACAGTTTCACTACATTAACCATGTGTTTAAAGAGACCTTCTGGCAGCGTCTCATACAGACTTTAAATGGAACCTTGTGCATCAGTATCAGAGACGCCAAGTGATGTGACAAAACATCTGTATTTGACGACCTGGGACGAGAACGAGTTGCCTGTTTTCTCTGATGTAGAAATACTTGTGGGTCCCGTGCCTTATATCCAGCAGGTCACAACAGTTACAACATCTTGGAAGCAGACAAGGCAAAAAAAAAAAATCATGTTTTTAGCAACATGTAAGCACAACATGACTGTCCACTTTGTATACTCTTATTTTTTTATTTGGCTCATTTCATCCTCCTAAGCTTTTATTGATGAGGGTGTTTCTAAAGTTTACTTATTGTCATTAACTTACCTTAACTGTGGAGTAGTTACTTTGTTTTATTTTTTTTTTTCCACATTTGTGAAATGTTGCCTTGCATCAGTGCATCGTTGTATCAATAATCTATTCTGTCACATCCAATGAGTGCCATTTTTAAAACCAAAAATTTTAGTGTTGTTTAATCCCATTAAAAGTAGAAGATGAATTATTGTCTCTTAAGCACTTACGCCATACTTTTTTTTCCCTTTTTTTCCAACCCAAAGAAACCAGTTTTCAGCTTTACCTGCACCTTGGTGTGAAGAGGCAGTTTATTCATGTTTTATTAAATGGAAAAAAAATAATTTGGATATCTAAAGTGTTTTTTTGATTTTAGCTGGGAAAACTGTCTTTGTAACAGATAAGTTATTTGTAAAAATAATAAAAAAAAAATCTATTCTGAATGTTTTGGTTTGTCTTAGTGATACTTTAATGCAACAGTAAGATGTTTTTTATCCACTAGGTGGCAGAAGAGACCAACAGGTTTCAGTAGAGGCAGACAGAAACACCACCAGCTTCATGTGTCCAAATCTTTCCACTGGAATCATCTCTGATAGTAAAGCCTCTAAACCAGGAGTGGGCAATTATTTTTCGGGGGGGGGCACAATCATCGCCAAATGATACAAAGTTCGAATAACAGCCAAATCTCTAATAATGGAATGGTCAGAAGTGTTCTTATAGGGCACTTCTGCTGTTCTGAATTGCCATGTGATGAATTGTGGACTAATATTTATCATTACCAATGAACACAACACTGACCCCTTTCAAAATAAAGGTCTGATAGCAGTTTAATGTAAAGTATAATGCTATTGACTGTCTTTGCTTAGACTTTTAATTTTTGGTATTTCCATGATGGCCTTGCGGGCCACATCTGGCCCTTGGGCCACATTTTGCCCAGGCCTGATCTAATCTAACAGCTTTTTCATGCAAACATTTTGCTTCGAAATCACAGGAAAACTGCAGTGGGAACAAATAGTTAACAAAGGGAGGATTCCACTGCAGAGCTGTGCATGCTGGCTCACTGGGACACTGAATAAAATTTAGCACCATTATTAATTACACCTGTGCTTTTCCTGTTATGACCTGTCCATGTGTCTCTTGTGAAGACACTTTAATGATATTTGTCACACAGCACTGAGAGCAGTCTGCTGCAGGAGGTTGTGTCTTCAGCTGCTGGTATTTCAGTTGTGGCAACACTTGCATGTTTTTGGTTTGTCTACATTTTCACCCTTTTGAGAATTTTGTTTTTAGTGATCAGGGACACCTTCCAGAAGGATCCCCTGTCAGAGACAAACAAGGGATGTTGCAGGTCTTTGTAAGGTTGCTCCGATACTAGTATCAGTAATGTCTCTGATACAGACTAAAATGCTGGAAAGTGTCCTGATGAGTCTATGCACCGATCCCTGATTTATTAGCCCTGAACGAGGACCCTGCTGCTTCCCAGCAGTGTCTCATACACCTCCCTTTTTATTTTTTTTTTATGTGAGCCAGGCCATACGACAATGACAGCAATTGTATTGAATCAGGAAGGTAATGGATGTTATTGAATATCTTTCATTCAGTAAGACACTGGGGCAGCCTGACACTTTAGAGTTTCAGCCAACACAGCACTGAAGCGTTGGTCTGCTCAACTTATTCAAAGCTAAACTCTGTATTGTTTGAAAGAAAAAATAACACATTCTTGCTCTTAAGAATGAGAAGCTGATTTTAGAAGCAGTGTAACTTTATCAATTAAAGACACTCAGAGGTTTTGCTGCTACAGTCTAGCTTGGTCTAGTATGACCAGAAGCTTATGGTGGCTCACGCTAGCATACTTAACATAGATAGTGTTAGTTAGAAGATATTACTTTGTAACTCCACCAGCTGTATCACTCATGGGTGAGAAGCTTGTCCTTGTGACAGCGAGCGCGGGATGTGAACATTAATGTGCAGTCCTCCTTGGCTGAGCTGTCACGTTAACCGTGGTGAAACAATTAGTGGGTGTAACTTGACAGAAAGAAAGAAAACCAACACCACACCAAGTGTTCTTCTGTGTAACACTTTTTAAAGGAAAAAGGGAGTTCTTCTTCTAAACACATGCTAATATCTTAGAACATAGTTGCTGAGAACGTGAAAAGACTACAAACTATATAGTACTGGACTGTGGCATTAGACTGTTCCTGTTGTTTATGATTTCTGTGTTCAGGATTTTTTAGGTGGGCCTGAAACATGCTCGCTGAACATGTCGGAGCCATGGTCCCCCACTGAATAAGCCCCATGAACCAACACATGAATGACACCACCTCCCCCTCCCTAACAGTTAGTTACAAACGTAGCTTCAGTGACCCTCTCAGTCCAAATCAGCCCAGCAGTTCATTTCAGCTGGTTCAAACATGTCTGGACAGTAGCCATGTTAATTGTAATGAATAAACATGTCAACTAGTGCTTCACTGGCCAAGCTAATGGTGTGGGTCTGGGGCTAGAGGAAATCTCTCTCTTCCCCCACTTTATGGAAGTGCAATAATGAATCACTGAACTGCTCCTTTAAATACAACATTAAAAAATGAGTCACAGGGTTGAGAAGTACTGCTCCACTGGCTCAGACCTCTCAGCATGTTGCAGCAGGTATTTGGTGGAAAACACCTGCTGCGTCATCACTAGCTGGACTGTGACAACACTCCAGAGTTTTAACCAGCAGAGAGCAGTGCAGCAGTCTGGATTTGAATCTTGAAGACTTACCAGCAACACTCTCTATGAAGGTCTGTAACACATTCTAAACACATTCATAAGGCTTCATAAACCTCTTTATAAATGTTTATAATGATGATTGAAAACACACTGCTTTATAACTATAACTACATGGCAAAGTGACAGCAGTGTTTGAAAGAAGAATCTGAGTCCTGTGTTACACAGCCCATTATAACTACCATAACTAGCTAGTTATAAAGACACATGGAGAACTTATGAAGAACTATGAAGGTCATGTCTATAATGCATTATAAGCACATTCATAAGACATTATAATGCATTTATAAGGCTATAAATGTTTTTAACCATGCATGGCAGTAAATGCACAAGGTAAGTGGTGAACATAAGGTATTATATGTATATATATTATATATTACATTTATAATACTTAATAGCTCCATGCCAAAGTGTCAACAGTGTTTGACAGAAGAATCTGAGTCTTGGGTTACACAGCACATTATAACTACCATGACTTTAGCCAGTTATTAAGACACAGAGAATTGCTCTAACATATAACAGATTATGAATTCCTGAAATGGAGTTTAAGTCTTATAAACATAGTGCAATTGCTAGTAACCTTATACAGCGTTGTCAGTATAATTACAGCTCAAAAAACTACACTATTGATGTTTGTAAGACATTATTCCATGTCAGAAACTTAAAATTTATAATCTGTTATGATACACTAGAGCAGTTATGTATGTGTCTTTATAACTGGCTAAAGTTATGGTGGTTATAATGTGCTGTGTAACCCAGGATTCAGATTCTTCTTTCAAGCACTGTTGCCACTTTGGCATGGAGCTATAAAGCATTATGAATGCTGAACTTAAAATACATTATTTTCACCACTTTTAACACTTTATAAACCTTGTGGTAAGTTCACTGTCATGCATGGTTATAAACATTAATAGAATAAAGCCTCATAAATGCATTATGTCTCATGAATGTGCTTATAGTGCATTATAGACATGACCTTCATAGAAATTGTTACAGATAAGACTACATATGTTAAATCAACACTAGAACTGCTGCTGTACATTCATAAGAAATTATAACACATTTATAAAGCTTAATAAAATGCTTCATAAACATTTGTAATCATGCATTACAACGTAAGCATTATGCATGGTGGACATAGTGTATTTTATGTTCAGCATTCATAATGCTTTTGACCTCCATCACCAGCAAATAGCAGTGCAACAGCAGTTCAAAACTTAATTTAAACATCTTTTATTGGTAACAATTTGTATGAAGGCTATGTCTATAATGCATTATAAGCACATTCATGAGGACATTTTCATATGTTCACCAAATACACATATCCAGAGTGATTTGAATGCTTTTATTTCTCAGGCAGCAGCAAAAATACAAGCCTCTAAATTTGCTATCAAAAACAGCTCAAAGACATCCTTTACATAAGTACATAATAGTGTAATAAGAGTTCCTCACTTTGAGGCAACATGAGAAAACAACACATGCTGCTTTGATAAAACTTTTGTCAGTGCTACAATAAGTAGCATGTATGGAGCGTAGTGCATTGCACTTTTATACTAAGATAAAGACAACATTCAGTCTGCTACATTTTCAAAACTTTCTCAGATCTAGTCACTTTTTAATGCTTCAAATAAAGGGTTAAGTTTGGAATATATATATATATATTATATATAGGTATATATATACATATAGCAAGAGTTCACCGTCATTTGAAGAAAAGTAGACATTTTGTCTTTGTCTTCTGGGATGAGAACGCCAATGTGGGCTCAGTTTAAGTTAAAAATGAGTCTTTCTAATCTAGAAGGAGATGTGGCTGGTCCTGTTGCTCTGGATGAGAGCGATCAGTTTGGACATGTCGGAGACGTGTGGGTAAGCGTTCATGACTTGCTCCACTGTGCTCTGAGGGAACAGGGTGCTCAGCTGGCTCCTCAGGCCCTTCCTCTGCTCGCTGGATGGGCTCTTGGGCCGGCTGCTCAGCCTGCCATCGGAGAGGCTGCCCTGCTGCACCCACGGGTCCCTCGGTAAGCTGTGGCTCTGTCTGTTTGACAGCTGTCTGAAGTACTGCTTCTCTGAGAAATGCCCAGAATGCTCCCCGTTATGTGGGGGCAGAGCCGGGCAGGAGCCCCACGTTGGTTGGTGGTGGTGGGACATCCTGGTCTGCTGCTGATGACCACACCTGCACTGGCTGCACATGTGGCACTCGCAGGACACCGAACCATTTTGATGAGGGTAGTAACTTCCTCCTCCGCTCAGGCACGGCCTCTGCACGTTCCCGCCAAATGACCCTGAGTAGGAGTAGTCGTCATGGCTCAGGCTGTAGCTGGCCACCCCGCTGCTGTAGCTGTGCAGAAGGCGCTCTGTGCTACAGGGCAGCTCGTGGATGAAGAGCCTGGACATGGAGCTCTCCATGGAGCTAAAGGCCTCGTCCCCATCTGGGCTCGGGCAGTGGTGGAGGCCGGTGCCAGGGTGACTTCTCGGGCTGCTGGTGTCTCTTTGGTAGAAGAACTGATCACTGGGCGAAGCCCTGTGGGATTGATCATCCATGCTGGATGGAGGAGGGGTGGATGAAGTGTATCTGAGCTCCGGCTGATACACACTGAGGTAGCACTGTGTGTCCTGCAGGCTCGGCTTGGGTGAGAGGTTCTTGGCTCGGTCTCTCAGCGCTCTCAGCTCATCGGCCACAGAGAGCTGGGATTGGTTGGCTCGCTCTGGGTGGTAGAACTTGCACTTGGCTCCATAAGTACACTTCTTCCCTAAAAGAACGAATAAGCGGTTATTGATGGGCTCTTCTCAAGAAACTGTCAACACAGGATGTCCTGTCTGCATGACTGTAAACATACTTGGCTCTGCAAACAAATTAGCTGTAACCTCCAGTTTTCTTTGTGCCTTTGGTACACAGGCAGACATTATTACTGCAGGACACTTTGTAGGGACCCAAGTCCCACTTTGTCAGCTGGGAGTCTCTCAAGCTCAATCCCTGACAGGCAGGCAAATGAGTCACTCACTCCTCAACTAATCTCTTAATGACAGATGACCTTCCACAAGTTTTCATATGTTCCCATGAGGAGGCACCAAGAAGAAAGGAAACACCCCCAACTGACTTAACTTCTCTCTGACAGGCTTTTTCCACCAACATGGAACTGGTCCCACCCAATTCTGAACCTTTCGGTGCATTTTCACCAAAGATAAATTCATTTGGAGCCTGAAAATTCGGTTCCCAGCAAAATGGGTCTATCATATTCAACAGGTTGTCTATTGTGCTCTTTGTGGACAGTGCATCCTTAATTATAAGGGTTCCACTCAAAACTGGTGGAAATGCAGATTGGTTTGCAAGAGAGCACCCAGGTTCGAAGAATCTTGAAAATAACTGGTTGAAGAACCAGAGCTAATGTGGTGGAAAGTTCCCCAATTTGATTTCAGTCAGTTAATGCAAGGTAGGATGAATTGTAACATAATTTTAATAGTAATAGTGAATGCTCATCCATAACTCTGTTACAGTCTTTGATCTACAACAGATTATGTTGTATTAACATCATAGTTTCCATGAGCAGATGGAAATTTTCACTTTTGTAAAGAAGTAATGCAATGTCAAAAAATTTTACAGTTTGGATCATAGTTTTTACACTTCCAGTTCACTCGAAATCTTTCAGGGATTTAGACTTTCTCTATGAGTTGCAAAATCTGTTCCAAACCAGTTGGACTAGTTGTTTTTTATTATGTCTGTCCACCACTCTTGTCCAAAATGAAACATGTCAACATACATACTGGTCAGCCACAACATGAAAACCACATGCCACCTGCCTAATATTGTAATACTGTGCTGCCAAGAAAGCTCTAACCCATTGAAACATTGACTCCACAAGACCTCTGAAGGTGTTCTGTGGTATCTGTCACCAAGACTTAGCAGCAGATCCTTTAAGTCCTGTAAGTTGTGAGGTGGGGCCTCCATGGATCAGACTTATTGTATTGTTCTAGGACATCCCACAGATCCTCGATTAGATTAGGTGGCCAAGTCAACACCTTGTCAACACCAGGCCACCTTCTTCTATTGCTCCATGGTCCAGTTCTGATGCTCACATGCCCATTGTAGGCACCACAGTAACTGTTCTGTGGGATCAGACCAGATGGTCAAACCTTCACTCCCCACAAGCATCAATAAACTCTGGATGCCTATGACCCTGTGGCTGGTTCACCGGTTGTCCTTCCTCGGACCACTTTTAATTGGTACTAACCACTGCGTACTGGAACAACCCACAAGACCTGCTATTTTGGACTTGCTCTGACCCAGTTGTCTAGCCATCACAATCTGACCCTTGTCAAAGTTTCTCAGATTTAAACTTGTCCATTTTTCCTGTTTAAGCAAATCAACTTGAAGAACTGATTGTTCACTCCTCTAATATACCCTTCCCCTGACAGCAGCCATTGTTATGAGATGATCAGTGTTATTCACTTCACTTGTCAGTGGTTGTAATGTTGTGGCTGATCAGAATATGTTCAGGTTCAGATTATGTTGTATTGACATCATAGTTTCATTGAAGGCAGATGGAGATTTTCACTTTTGTAAAGAACTAACGCAACCACAGATATTTCATAGCTTGAAAGATAGTTTCTACATTTCAGTTGGCTCTCAGGAATTAACTTCCTCTATGGGTTACGAAAACATTTTGGTCTAATGAAATCTGTTCTAAACCAGTGTGATAATCTAAAAGTCACTCTGCAGATGATATGTGTCTGCCTGTGCACTTCCCAGATTGACAACATGACAATGCAATATTGCAATATGGTCTTTTTTGTGGGGTTTCTCTGTAGGTGGTCAGCCATTGTGGTTACCACAACTCATGCTATTATGAAGTTATAATGTTTTTATTGTGTTCATCCACCGCTTTGGTCCAAAATGAAATATCTCAACAACTTTTCCATGGATTATTTTGAAATTTGGCACAGTTATCCACACTGGCCAAAGGTTAAATCCTAATGACTCTGGTCTGGTGTTTCCTCGATATTTCATCTAGCACCACCATTTTTCTAGCCCATGAGTTCAAGTAAAAGATCCAAGACTTCTTCTGTGCTCACAACAGTTTACGTCTCTTAAATTTTATTCACAAATTTGTTAAATTTGTGTCATTTTATTGTGAACAGTGCAAGACACACCTGTGCAATAATCAGGCTGTTTGTAAGAAATTTGTGAACAAAATCTGAGAGAAGTAAAACTTTTGTGTGCACAGAGGAAGTCTTTGATCTTTTACTTCAGCTCAAAAAAAGAAAAAAAGGGGAGAAAAAAACAGATTGCAGTTATATTTTTGTTTAGTTTAGATAATCAGTAGAGCTGATCAAAACAGACATGTCGCAGGTCACAGATCCAAATGTAGGTCATACACTTCATACTTCGTCACCTTGTTCTTATTGTGTTGTGTGCATTGTGTGGTTGCTGTTTTAATCGCCCGGGAGAGTACAAGGAAATGTAACCTGAGTGTGTGTTGGTGGGTGAAAACAGAAACGCAAACCAACCGTAAGGACAGTGCTGCAGCTTGCTGTCTGGAGTCCAAGGCTTCTTCCGCAGAAAATCATCAATGGTTGGACCATTTCTACCCAGAGGATCATCCGGAGGCATGAACCTGCACCAGGAACAGAAACACAGTCAGGACCAGGTGTCATCAGTCAAATGTGTCATGGTGTTATGTTGGGGCCAGAAGGAACCTTCCTCCTAACGAGCGTGCAGAAGAAGTCTGACCTAAAGCTGCCATCAGTCTTACTTGTCATTAGCGAAGGTGTACATCAGCAGCCTCTCCTCGATGAACTTCTTCCACTGGGGATTCTCTGTCTGCAGGTCGCGGTAGTTGTCATTGGACACAATGATACCGTCGGACTCGAATGCTAGCTTGATGATGTAGCGGTCATCATAGCACACCACCCTCTTACCGTTAACGCAGCGGGATGGCGTGTACACCAGGATCTTCCTCCTCTCCAGCTCATGAAGAATGTGTTGATCTACAAAAATACAACAAAAATAAATAGACTTGAATGGTCTTCTCGAGCACATTTTGAGTTATGATAGCTTGTTGGGACGTGAGCTGTCCGTAGTTCAACCTGAGCCATCAATAGCTTGGTTACTGTTAGGTCCCAAAAATTCTGAGGATGGACTGTGTTTTTAAGAACCAGATCTTTTTAGGTGGCTTGCTTGCAGGAAGTAGATGGCAGAAAAATCACTGTTGGCACAAGACAAATTTGTTGCGGAAGTTTCATAGGTCATAGTGTTTTTTGGATTCAGTTTGGTTTCAGTTGGCTTACTTACCACAAAAAAAAAAAAGTCTCATGGTTGAGGAAGTTTCTGAAAACTTATTTACATTGGCTGGGATGTCCATTCATGATCAAGTTAGTATTGTTAACAGTTTTTAAACAAAACTGTTGTCATCAGAGGTGAGTCAGACTCAAGTCACAAATTCAATGACTTAAGACTTGACTTGACCTCTTGACTCAACTTGAAATCAAAGAAGTTTTGCAACTCAACCTGGACTTCAACACCACTGACTCATGACGTCACTCAGACTTGAGCCTTTTTTTTTAAAGATTATTTTTTGGATTTTTGCCTTTATTTGGATATGAACAGCTGAAGATGTGACAGGAAAGGGGGTAGAGAGAGGGGGGATGACACAGCAAATGGACTAAATCATTATTCCTTTGTTTGTTTGTTGAGAGTGAATGATTTTTTTGAACATCCCTTATGTTTTCAGTAAAATTCAGTGATTAATCAGGAAGATGAAAGGAAGGAAGGTGAAACTTCTCATGCTGGTAAGAATGACCAAAGTCAAATTTGAAATGTATAGTTTTCTTGTGTTTGAATACAAGTCAAATGGTTCCATCACCCAGAAATGACTTTCTTTCTGCAATAGAATCTACAGAACTACTTCAGAATCTAGAGCTACTTTCCTCAGGAAAGAAAGTAGCCTAGATGGATAAAATACATTAAAAGACAGATGTCATGAAAAATGTCTTTACTTCATTTAAAATGGATGTCTGTTTAGTGTTACCATAACCATAAGATAGTAGCCACTATTATAGATCTGGAAATACTAATGTAAGAAAAACAAGACTGTTCTGGTGCAGATTGAGGGATTTTCATTGACAATATGAAGGTGAACTTGTTTTAGTGTTTTGATCTCTAGCTATCGAGGTTTGTGGTGCATTTGAAATGAGCGGAGAACACGTCCTTGTAGATAAACAGACCTGTCCTGGGGAAGGTGACCTGCACGTTGCAGTCCATATGAGCTTTTATCTTTATCTCAGTATCCTTGTTTTGACAGTGGCCTTTACAGCATGATCATAAAAGGTGTGAAACTGCACTTGGCACTGATGATGCTTCCTTGTAGTAAACTGCTGATCTTAGTTTCAGGAAGGCGGCTATTTTTAGCTGGCTTGATCCAACATGAAAAATATGCTGGATACCAGTTTTTGTGCTCACACTTCCCCATTGTCTCCACAGACAGTTTGGTACTTGTTTTTCAAAGTGAAACTAGGTGAAAGCCACTGGAATCCAGTGTAAATCCAAGCTGGCTACAGCTGCCCTCCATCAAGGGTTAGACTGTCAAACAAGATGAAGATAACAGCCGGGGCAGAGGGGTGGCACTTCACCAGCAGTCAGCAGTTAAGTGCCAGAGTGGCACAGAACAGGCCTGAACAAGTATAAAGGTTGTAGTTTTTTACTTCCTTGATTTTGGTGACTGTTGGTGACGAGATGTTTCCAGCTCATGCCAGCACTGTCTCAACATGCTCTATGAAACACATTCAGTGTTGTGCCTTCCACTGTTTCTTCAGTCTTTTTCACTTGAATCTATTTGTTTTTTCTGCTGTGAGTCTAAAATGCATCATTTCCTGTAAAGCAGACTTTTTTTTTTCTATTTATGAGTGTGTCAGGTCAAGTTCACAGGAGAGGATGAATTGATAATGTTAACTTACAAAAAACTAACAAAACTACTTGCTTAAAGATTATGGTTTTTCTCTGCCACACAGGTGTAAATAGTCACAGCTATGACTATTTCACCCTGGGTGCAGATAGCATCTGCCTTAACCAAACTTGCCTGTCAGCAAGAAGTCCAAAAAAGATTCTGCTGGGCAATATTTACAATTACAACAGTATTGGAACTGATGATATTATATTCCATAATAAAGGGAGTGTTTGCAGATTGCAGTGTTTGTACTCTCAGAGCACCTCCTTCTTTTCTGTCTGTGCTCCATTAACAGTTTTGCAAGATTGGTACACGCTGGAATCTCTGTCAACTTTCTCCTTTCCTTTTTCCTGTACTTAGATATGCTAAAGGCTGATAAGAGAATTTTGAATATGGTTAAAGGATGTTGCCTGTAAAAGTGACATAAAAACCTACAGCTACATCTTAAGTTAGCAAATGTTAGTGAAACACTAGCTAATGATTGATGTAAATTGACTAGCTAGATTGCAAGCATTTTGCTAACTGCTAACTCAAGATATATGTTGTTTTTACATGTTCCCCCAGCAAGCAAATAGCATAAATAAGTACAGGAAACAGCAAGGAGAAAGTTAACCAAAGTACAGCTGTTAATTGGAGCACAGAGGGACAAGGGGCAGGACTTAGGATATGTCAATTAGTGTTGTTAAGTTTCTCAAAACATCTAACATGATGTGTGTAGAGACAATTATGGCTTCCACTTTGAGAATTCACCTAGTCATGGATTTATTGTGAGTCTGTAACACTCTGTGGTGTCATGTAAAATCTGGCTCTGCTCTAAAGACAGTGAATGGGGTCGGATACTTTGTCAGCACAAAAGATTTTACTGTCAGTTGGTCCATCCATAAACACGGCTTAAAGTCTGGTTCATCCTGATGAGCAGTCACACACAGCCCATAGTTGCTGCCACATTAAATTTATTGTCTGTAAAAACACCTGCAGCTGTGCTGTAATACAGTGACATCAGAGTTGGGCGAGGTGAGGTCATGCTAAGGAAAAATGTGCACACCAGCCCTGATTAAACTGCCTTAAAAAAACAAAAATAACACACACTGACCTCACCCCATGTGCCACCTCCACTCAGTCAGTTACCTGTAATGAGAGCCTCTGGTCGCGGCTGCTCCTTCCTCCACAGGGGGATGAACACTGTGATGTCCCGCAGCCCTTTGTCCCAGAACCAGTTCACTGCCAGCTGGATGCCCTGGCACGAAAACACCTTCTTGTCGCCATGGCTACAAAGACAGAAGCCAGAATCAACATCAACCAAAAAAACGACTTCTTCTTTTGTGTTTCTGTGCACCTTATTCACACTCACGCCTCTTCTCCCTTTTTCAGGAAGTAGAGGTGTCGCAAGGCTTGTGCTCAGAGTTCTGTCAAACATTGCAAAACAGAATGCAAAAGTACAGAGATGAGTAACTCCACACTGAACTGAGACTGTTGAACTTCGTCTCTCTTCAGATTCAAATTCTTCATTTTCTTTTCATAGTACATTACTGTGCCTTACAAAATAAGTTCAGATTTATCACACAAAATCAAAAACATTATGTTTGTCAGCATTTGTCAGCAGGGGTGCTCCTAGAGGGGGGCCAAGGGGAGCACTGGCCACCGCTGAAATCTGATTGGCCACCCCAAGTGCCCCCATTATCCTTAAGCATGATTGGTTATCTCTCCCAGGAGAGGAGGGACCTTTGTTTGAACTAGCTGTTTGATGAGTATTTTTAAATTAGGGATGATAATGATTAAACAAAGTAATATAAGAAACTATGAGATACTGTATTGTTAGTAATTAAAGTAGATATGCGAAATGGTAAATTATTACCATTCTGACATATGTGTACACGCACACATGTACATGTGCCACCTCTGCATAAGTCAGTGCCCCACTTGGGCCACCCCAAAAAAGTCTGGACAGTCGAGGACCTTACTTAGGTCTTTTTTAGTACTTTTTAAAATGTTGCATCCTGAAGGAAAAGTTATAAAGATATTTTCTATAGTATGGTTTTTATATATTTTTCTTCCTGAGTGAAAAATCAAGGCCTCATGTTATACTTGAAGCACTGTGACTGACATCATCGAAAAGTCCTTCAATTCTCGAAAAAATGAACGTGGGAAACCTGAACATCTTGCCTGACGATCACTGACTCAGTGTGACCTGCTCTCAGTTACGTACAAGTTCACCTGACGCACATCTACTCTGTGAAATCCAAACCAGCTGAAGCACTCACATTGCCAGGCTGTTACCCAGGAGCTTCTGGAGAAGGAAACCGGATCGTTTTGCCTGAAGGAGAAAGTCAAACCTGTGTGTACGTGTACATGTGTGTGTTTGCACGCGCGTGGGGTTTCCCCTTCTAGCAATCAGCAGGAAGTGGTGAAACCATTTACATACAACAGGTACCAAAGACAAGGCCTGGCATGAGATAGATTTATTCAGAATCCACCACCGATCTGCCCTCTTATCTTTATTGGCAGGTCATTACGTTTACTGTAAATGATATTTCCTTGATGATTTATACTCGCAGCGTGTAGGTCCTTCTCAAATATAATCAAAGCTGTCACTGAGTTACACATTCGGTGTAGTTGCAGCTGGTTTATTAGCACGCTTGTTGTATATTTCATTGCTTGAATGGGTCCCTGAGTTAAACAGCAACTAATTTGTCTAATGAAACCAACAGAAACACATGTAGGAAACAATCAGCCATCGTGGAGAACTAACTGTGCTGCAGTCAGAAAGATATTGAGATTTTCTGTATTAGTAAGTATTAGCTGTGCAGTTTACTTTAAATGTGAAAAAGCAAAAGTAAAACTACACATTCTGTGTAGTCAGTACATGTAGTCATAAACTGTTGGCTAGTTTAAAGCAGCAATGCAACAAGCTATAAACGTAACACTAACATATCATCACCTCATACAGTTGTTTTGGCTAACATGTTAGCAAATCATTGCTTATTTACTAGGGGTGGGTAGTAACGTGTTACAAGTAACGCACATGAGGAAAGTTTTTTTTAAATAGAAATGGGCACTACCCATGTTCCTTTTTTAAACTGTACTTCTACTCTTTACTCAAGTATATATTTAGCAAAAAAATAAGCACCACCTGTCTTTTGACAAAGATACGATGATGACAAAGCAGCTTCCAGTGACAATTCCTGACCACACTTTTTATACAAAAAACAGTGAGCTCTCTCTTTTAAAACGAACTCTTCTAACCTCATTCTCAAACACATTGAAGTCAGTTACACATACTGTGGGTGAAAATGTAATTAGCTAGCTAACTTTAGCTGTGTCAGTTTTTCACATGTACCATTAATCTCTGATGTTGCTGACATTCACTTCTCTTGAGGTCTGTTGGGCTTTTAGAAAGCAGTTAAGCCAACATAACGCCAAATTCAATGTTAATGTTACTTTGACAATTGCAGGGCAGTCTGTAAATATTAAAATCAAAAGTTACTTTTTAACTTTAGCTTGACCTGGTTTATCAAATGGTATTTTTCACTTTTACAAGAGTATTTTTTTATGGTAGTAATTGTACTTTTACTTGAGTTTAGTTTTGCAGTACTCTACCCACAATTTTTATGAACAGATCCAGCAGACACAGAACAACATTTCTGGCCATCTGCTGAATGTAATATAATATTTAAAGTCCTTTTGTCTAGAGTCTTTTGTTCTCCTGGGAAAATCCTGGGATAAATCTCTGGTTATTGAGCTGCCCAATGCATCACTGAGATCACCAACTAGTTGCTAATTGTCTGCGTCTGCTGTTCGGACCTGAGTAGGGCAGTGTACAGTGGGTTTATCAGAACTTTTTTTAAATAGAAATGACGCCGATGAGAACAGAGAGACTCAAACAAATCAATAGAGATATCAACCACAGAACCAAAACAGGCCAGGAGTGGCTGTACTACTACTAAAATGCTTCTCAAATTTATGTTAATTATTTTGTGAACACAAACTTGTTTTTCTCATGATAACGGGTTCATTTATCTCTTTATCTCGAGGAAACAAGCAAGACATATCCAACTCATCGCTTCCTTTTTAAAATAATGTTTAGCAGAGATAAGGCGTGCCCTGCAGTGTAGATGTTGTGCACTCTTTCTTTTATGGCATTAAAAAAACAATTGCAAGTATGGCTGTTCTCCACTTACGTATAATTAGCTAAAAGAGGGTAAATCACATTGTAAAGCTGAGGGGAGTGGGGTTCTAATCTTCTGTGGTTTATCACACCTTTCACATGATCGTTTTTAATATGAAATTATTGATTAGTGCAGCTTTAAGCTCTCACTTCATCTTCTATGATCTTATGAAATGTTTTGCATATAAACCCTTGAAGAAAGAAGAGAAGAGTCAGTTGACTTGTCATGGATGTGAAACTAGTTGCTAAACGTCTTCTGTGGCTCTGGAGTCAAAGTCTGAGAAATTTACTGATGTGAGATTGTCTGACTAATCTAGGTTTTCATAAAAGAAAGCCTGCGTTACACACTGGGGGCGGCAAGTTTGAAAGATGTGGGCGCTTCCCGAGCAGGGAGGGTCTAACAAAAGATAATACTGAATTCCACTATGGGAAATGTTTTTGCAGCTTGTGTCACAACAGGGACTAAATGTCAGGATATCTCAACCGCGGCTGCTTCGATTTGGAAAGTTGTTTTTGGTGACTTCATGAAAGTTCAATACAGAATCACTGTAGTGCCCTTTAATAACCACATAAACCAAAAAATGAATAACTCTCAGACTGTATGTCAGCTTCAGAGGGTTGTAGGGCACATAGAGTGAAACACTGAAGACAGTCTCCCTCAGCCTCTGAGATTTCATGCTGAGACTGGACGTCAATTACACTACCTCACCCCGGAATAAAGGTGTGACAGTAAATACTTCAGCCCTCTTCCTCTTTCAACTTCATGTCCTTACAGGAATATGTATTATGAAAACATTGCTCTGTTGTTTTCTATTTTGAATTCATATCATACCCTCCACCTGCCTCTTATTTGTATGAGCAAATTTTGACTCAGAACTTCCTTGTTACTCAACACAGGTCAGCTAAAGTATGGAAGCTCATTTCTGCCAATGTGATGAAGAAAAAAAAAACATCCTGTAAGTCATCATAATGAGAGGCTTTCTCAAAATTATGACTTAGTATCACAAAATTACTGCAGATTCACATTTTAACATAAAATGTTTATTGTTATAACAAGAACATATCACATATCATGACATGAAAAAATGAACATGTTTTAACAAGAAACTTCTCTTGATATAACAGTATACTACTTATGGTGTTATAATGTGAAAAGTATCATGTTTTTATATCACTTTTTGTATCACGTTCTAAAATGAAACATTTTATGTTATAACAAGTTTTCATGTTACACTATGAAACTTCTCTTTGTAACAATACACTATTTATGTTAATTTAAAGTTTCATGTTATAATGCATTGTTGTCATGACATGACTTCATAACAGTACAATAAAAATTATCATGTTATAATGGGAAACATTTTATGTATAACAGTAAGTTATCACTTTATAACGTGAAACTTTTCTTGTTATACCAGGATATGTTTTTATTTTATATTATTTATTTTATTTTAACAATAGGTTATTATATACACAAAACTTTTTTGTTACAACTATACACTATTTATATTGGTATAAAATTAAAAAGTTTCAGAAGTTTCATGTTATTATGTATTGTTATCACGTGGTAACAGCAAATGTTTCATGTTATAACAACACGAAACATTTCTTGTTCTAACAAAATACTATTTATACGGTTATAACATGAAAAGTTTCTTTTATAATGCATTATTATGTTATAATGTGATAACAATGCATTATAAGTAATCATGTTATAATGTGAAGTGTTTTATGTTTTAACAATAAGCTGTTACGTTATAACATGAAACATTTCTTGTTATAACAATATATAATTTATTCTGTTATAATGTTAAAGTTTCTGTTATAATGTATTTTTTATCAAGTTAAAACATGATAATAAGTTTCTCCTTATATTTCTCTTTTATAGTGACTGAGAGAATATTTTTTTTTTCTTATGAGCTCCCATAAGTGCCATCCACGAGATCAGAAGAAATAGGAATTTCACTTCTTTTAGTCTCACACATATTGCAAGTCATGCTAGATAAGATAAGAGTCACCTGCAGTTTAAATGTGATGTGAAATATGTGAGAGTGGTGGCAACCTGACCGCTCTGCCCTTCATGTAATGTTGAATTGGGTGGACAAAAAGAGAAGAATACACAGGCGCACATCATGTTTTTACTTCCCACACATTTAAAGAGGAAGTGTGGTGTGATCAAATCTGTGAAGTGAAACAAGGTTTGACACAAATAGAGATGCTGATACACAAACGGAAATGAATGAAAGCACATTTACCCAAGTGGTGTACTAATGAACAATTTTCAGGTACTTTACATGAGCGTTTTCATTTTATGTTGCTTTATGCTTCTGTTCCGCTGTATTTCAGAGGGATATTTGACTCCTGCGTTTGTCTGACAACTGCAGTTACTCTGCAGACTAAAATGTGATGTATTTATTTCAGAAGCTGATGGAGCCCTATTTTAGGGTGCACACTGCTACTACTACAAGTCACATACACACGTATATATGGAAGTGTGCAGCAGGATTTCTGCAAAAAAGCATTCTACTGTTACTATATACAGTTAATACTGTCAAAACCATTTTTTAAAAATAACATAAGGATACTGTTTCAAAATCAAATAATAATCAGAGCAAAAAATAAAAATATTTTGTCTGCTTCTCATTCACACCCCTTCCAGAATAACACATCATGTGGTAAAAGAATGAAGCTGAACATTTCTTAAACATTGTTTAGCAAACTTGTGTTTCTTTAAATAGAGAGACTTCTTGTGCTGGTTTTGGAAAATGCAAAAAGAATATATAATCTGTAAGATCCCCCAAATATTTCAAAGTAAACTGTCAGGGTAGCTCATGTCCTTTTCAGGACATAATTCAAACTCTGCATCATAATATGATATATAATAATATAACACTCTGAAATGCATCACTCTGCCAAAAAAATACTTTCACTTTTGATACTTATGTTGCTGATAATACTGAAGTAAAATCTTGAATGTAGGACTTTCACTTGTAACACAGTAGAGTTTATAAAGTGCTACTTTGACTCAAGTAAAATTAGGGCTTTAACAGAACATTTTACGGTTTCACAGAATAACAGTGTTTGGTATTACACAGTTATTATTATTATCACTTACAATGACCCTTAAAGGAATGAAAAGGGTTTTTTTTTTTTATAATTTCACAAAATATTATGTCCTATATTATGTTTAAAAACCACAGATAAGCAAATGTTCCTTGTGTGATCAGCATCAGTTTTTATCCCACACTACACCTCTGCAACCCCAGGTCATAAATATGAGTACTTCTTTCACTACAGCTGTATATAAACATACAAGTATTGTCGATGATAGATGTAGTGAGTTGACTCACCTCATGGCCACGTTGCTTCCATCAATAACCACTGGTCTGAAGCCAGCAGCTGGCTCTCTGTCTCCACCTCTGGGCTGACTGGGACTGGGGCTGCAGCCTCTGGGCACCAGCTTGGGGCTGTTCGGGACGCTCTTGTTGCTGTGAGTGCGAGTTTGGCAGGTCTTGATCAGCTCCTCCAGGATGTCGTTGGTCTGGGCGTCGTGGCGGAGGCTCTCCAGCACCCTCACGATGTCGCTGTGAGAGTAACCCAGTTTGAGAAATCGCTCCACTTTGGCATGCTGCTGCTGCTGCTGCTGCTGGTCCATCGTAGACACTGACTCAGAATGTCTCCTCTCCTCTGTCTTCTCAGGACTGTCTGTCTGGGGAATCCTCCTCGCCTCCTTATTCTGATTCATCAGCATCTCCACAGCAACGGACTGTGTTTGAGAGCAGTTGACAGGTGTGAAAAGAGGATGGAGGCAGAGTGAACCTCTGTCAGTGTAAACACAGGAAGTGCAGCTGCGGTCTCGCAGGGGTTTTACGGACACATTGATTGTGGTTTGGTGTTCACTGATAGAATCTGCTCTGCTTACCACAAACTCATGACTGCCAACGCAAGCACAAACACTGGCTGACGTCATGCTGGTTAAGAAAGCCCCTGTCTCTCACACACACATACACACACACACACACTAACAGAGGAAGCAGAGGGTCTGCACTGATCTCTGGGCTAAATTTACCTCCACTGTCATAAGGGTCAGTTACCAAAACAAACATGAATGGAACTGACGTGAATGTGAGTGTGGGTATTAATGTTTCGAGCCTCACCCCATTCCACACATATTTTATTGCTCTTTTTATGGAAACCCCCTCACTGTAAAAATAAACTATTTGTTCTAACTTATGTCCAGGCTGCCTTAAACTTTTCTCAGTTGGCTGAATTTGAAAATCAAGTTGAGGTAATTTTGTAATGACTAAAAAAGTTTCTTGTCAAACTATCAATTAAGCTGTACTTGAAAACATGTTAATGTCTCAAAGTGTGTAGAGACACACACAAAGTTTTCATATGTTTTCTTCAAACTATTAAAAAAGAAGGGTCTCAGGAGAGTTTTAACTCTCAAACAATGCATTCTGGGAAGTCTGCTGATATACTGATCATGTTTTCATAGAAGCTTAATTTAATAAGTTGGTTGAATCTGCACAACACATTCATTCAACTCAATTTCAAGTCAAAAGTCTCCAAGTTAGAAGAACTCTTGTTTATTAGTTCTAAGCTTGAATAAATAAAACTTGTATATTTACATGAAGGTAATGTGAAAAATATTAGTTGATTCCACTAAATTCCCAATTTAATTTTTATAAACTTATCATTTGGTTTTGTTATGTCAAATTGAAATCTGAAATGTAATTAGTTACTAAAGCTGCCAGATAAAAATACAAAGTTGAATATTTGGCCCTGAAATGTAGTGGAATGTAAGGGCTAAGTACAATAAAATGGAAAGTACCCTAAAAAAGTACTAAGCACAGTACTTGTGCAAATGTTTAGTTACTTTCCACCACTGGGGCCCAGTCCTGTTGCACTTTGTATCTGCATATGCAGTGTTGCCATGAAAAAACAAAATAAACATTTTTTATTTTGTTGATTAAACTCTGTACAGTACATTCATTCAACTCACCATTTCAAGTAAAGAGACTTCAAGTTAAAAGAATTCATGCCCTCATGCTGATTGAAGGTCAGGTTTAGTTTTTTAATCCACGAAACGCTGCTGGAGTTTCACAGGAAAACAGTGTTGCAGCATCTCCCAAACAATGGAAGTGAATGGTGACCAGTTTTCAAATGTAAAAAATAACAGAATAAAAACATAAAATGCCTCCATACTGCTCGTCTGGTGTAATCCAAGTCTGCTAAAGTCCCGACATCCCGAGTTTATTTGAAAGACGTCATTTGCACCATGTTTTCAGCCTGAATCTTCACTGTAGATCTTTAGCTTGGAGTCACTTTCACTTGCGTGTGCACACTGTCTGAACTCTTGTGTGTGTATTGTGACATTGTGCATGCACAAATGAACAGCATGTCAGGCCTCTGGGAGACTTGGATTACACCAAATGAGCAGTATGGAGATTTTTAGGTTGTTTTTTCTGTTTGAAAACTGGTCACCATTCACTTCCATTGTTTGGGAGATTCTGCAACACTGTTTTCCTGTGAAACTCCAGCAGTGTTTTGTGGACTGAAAAACTAAACCTGACCTTCAATCAGCATGAGGGTGAGCAGATAATGACTGAATTTTCATTTTTGGGTGAACTATCCCTTTAAATTGCCTTGACTTATATTTTAGTTACATAAACATTTTAAAACTCATGTGTTGTCCTCCTCCTCTTGAGCCAGGCTTGACAATATTAGAAATTTAAAGTTGAATTACGTTGTACATTTGCGTTGAGTTAATGAGAACAGATGAGCTGATTTCACTAAATTCCTGTATGATTTTTTTACAGCGCTGAACTTGCCACAGAGAGATCACACTGATGTATTTTAGAGTGTTGAGTGACTCAACCCACTTCTTCCACGTTTCCTCCCACACAGCAGAGCTATTCTGAGTGCAAAAACTTTTAACAAAGTTCTCACACGGCACTACACCTGAAACAATGAAAAACCACCATAACGGCGACGGAGCAGGCGTGTCGACTTTTTAAAAAACACAAGCTGGACTCCTCCCTTGTTTACAGACAAAACATATCCAACATACTTTGAAGCATTTTTCTTTGTTACAGTCTTTTTGATCTGTGCCACACAACATGTATCACTCAAACTCTGCTGCGTTTGATATGTCAACGACACATTTTAAGTATGAGGAAGAAACCAAAGATACAAACCTCGTCAGGGTTTCCTCATTCTACTAAAGCTTTAACAAGTAAATAGCTTATCCACACTAAGCCATAAACAGGACACTGGCACTTGGTTTTACAGTCGAAGATGTTTTTATCCATTCTGCAAGGAGCTTGGCTGTGCACAGGCTTGCTACAACCTGCACCAAACCACATCCTCTGCTGCTGAGTTTACGTTCAGTACATCTGGAGGGCCCTCACACTCATTTTTAACACTGAAAAATAAGAGTTCTGATTATCTGCTTATTTGCTTCACACGTCCAAAACTCCGGCAACCTTTGCTCCTGCCAACGCTGAGCTCAAGTAAGCACACAATCTGACTCTGACACCTACTTGTGTCCCACAATCTGAAACATAAAACAAGTCTGAACAAGACAAAACTACAAAGAGTTCACATTTAACACAAACAGCAGAGCAACAGTCACATGACTCCGTCTTTTTCTGTACTTACACATTCAGTGAGTGGTGGATCAGGACATGAGTCTCTCTGGCTGTGTGTGAGCTGCTCTCAGTCAGTCAGTCAGTCGCTCTGACTGGCAGACCGGTCTGTGTGAGGCTTCTTATTAGTCACAGGAGGAAGTGGCTGCCGGCTGTTTCGTCTCTCTGACCAGCAAGGAAGAGAACACACTGTGAAATTTGCGATCACTACTTCCTCATGGATTCAGAGTTGATCTGGGAGCCTGAGGGAATTATTTCCCCCTGTCTCTTCTGTTTTTTGAGCTCTTCCTGGTGTGGTGAAATAAATGCTGACTGAATGTCTGTGACAAAGCAGTGCATAGCTCCATGAAGCCTGCTACAGTTAGACTGAGGCATCAAATTGTTGGATCAGTGATTCAGACATTTTATCTGAATTGAAATATGTTTTTAAGTGTCTCAGAGTTTCGGGTGTTTTGGTGGTATGTGGTTGTATGAGTTATTCAACTACAGTGGATGGCAGTCGACACACCCCCAGTTTTCAGAAGCAGAGAGGATTACTGGCATAGAAGCTAAGTAACCTACTGCTGTGGACAGCAACAAAATGTATTTAACCAGTTAAAAAGGGCTCATCAAAAAAGCATATGCTATAATATTTTCACTGCTTTACCCTGCCATCAGACAGTATTTTCTGTCAGGAAACCACTGTTATTTAAGCCAAATATCACTCTCTCCAAACCAACCAAACTATTTAGGCAAAATCTGTAATTTTACTTCACAGAATACCGGAGCTGCTGGTCTACTGTTGCCTTGATCTGGTAGTTAGTTTGTATTATTGTGTGACTGATGTGTTTTAAAAGGATAGTTTGGATTTACCAAAGTCACACAATAATACAAAAAACTAACATACAGAGGCAGCAACTTTTGTGTTCTGTGAGGCAAAAAGACTGATTTTGCCAATGGAATCTGGTTAAGTGAGGGAGAGTGATATTTGGCTCATATCACAGTGGTTTCCTGTCTGAAAAGGCTGTCTGACAACAAGGTAAAGCCATGAAAATATTAATATATAGATACTTTTCAACTGTTCTCAACATTTCAACTGTTCTCAACATTTCACCTTTATTCTTAACATTGTGACTTTATTCTTAACATTTTGATTTTATTCTCGTAATGCAAAATCTCGTCCTCTCATTTTTTCACCTCATGCCTGGTTCTAATCCTCTTCCATACTGATCTTCTCATCTTAGTATCTGCCAGAAAGCAAATAAGTGAATTCACAAAATGTCAAACAATTCCTAAGTGTGCCACATGACAAAAAAAGTATGAATGTTTTATATTATTTGTTTTAATAAGGGACTCAGAAGAGGGACGCAGAAGAGAGCTTGAAGAAGCATTTAGTGGCAGTGGTGAGGCTGTATATTGCAACCAACTGATTACTGGTCGCCTCCCACTCCCCTTCCAAGCACGTTGGAGGGACTAAGGTGGCGGTGAAACTCACAGAAAATGTGAAAGTGAAAATGAATATTATATTTAGTTTCTTTCACATTCTGCCAATAGATCCCTATAAATCGTACACACTGGACTATAAGTGTGCCATAATGTCTAATTGCTGATTACTGGCCTTCACACCCCAACAAAAAATTTGGCATGATGCTGCTGCTCACCATTTCCAGATGTTCAGTATCAAAGTAAATCTCCAGATAACTAACATAAAACATAGCATACAACATTTGCATGCCATTATAAAACATTAGGAATGATACTTACATTGAAAAAATCCAGCCAGGTGTTGAGACATGATCTTGATCTCTCTGCTGTCAGCTGTTTGTCAAATGAACAAAGAAATCAATTCAGACACTCCAGTATGAGACAGCATGCAGCTGGCAGAACAGAGCTCAGGGCTGTCACACAGACTGGAGCTAAAAATAACTGAGCACGATGTTTGTTTTTAGAATACTTGTCATTTTCAAGGAAAGGCAGGTGAGTAAAGACTCACCTTTACAAGGGTGGATGATAATATTCTTAAAATTATTGGTTATCTTGAGGTTACTGTCTTTATTATTGAAGGCAATTTGAAACCAGAAACTGACATAATTGGACATAGTTCACCTGAACTGCCTCTTTTTCTGAGAACAGCACTGGTCAAAGTGCACACTGTGCTCAGAGTGTTCAGAGTGCTCACACAAAGCCCCCATGGATCTCTACCCACACCCAGTCACTAGTTCTTCCAGTATGTGTTTTTTCCTTGATATGTTTGGATTAAACTGACCTATATGACTACACAGACAGAAACAGGTCACTATCATCATGATGATAACATGAGGATAAGAAAAAGGAAAGAAAGAAAGGAAAAGAAAGTCAACAATCACAATGAGACAGCATTTGGTGCTGCCTTTAGTTTTGATGTTTGTCCTTTATCTAACCAGGATGTTGGACATACATAAAAATGTGCGTGTGTGTGTGAGAGAGAGAGAGAGAGAGTGAACAGCAGTTTGATCTAATGGGAGGGGCGCGACAACACAATGTGATGAATTTGCCGATCGGAATTTTTTTATTTATACTTACTCACAGATAGATCATGAGTCGGCATTAAAGTCAGGTGCAGTACACAGTTTTTCAGGAAAGATGAAGGAAAGTTTGATGTTAAAGAACAAAGAAATAATGTGGTGTTCATCATGACTTTGAAATCTGCCAGGCTAACTGAAGCTACAAAAACAAATAGCTTATAATACATTTAGAAAAAAGACGTTAGAATGACATATTTTATGCAATATTATATTACTACATAGCACATTATTTTGTTTTAAACACAATTCAAAATACATTTTGTAAAGTTTCTCTTTACAATGAAAACTGAGTAATTTTTAGCTACGCTAGCATCATGGTTACCACTTTGATCCAGACTGAAACTTTCAGCAACTATTGGATGAATTGCCATGAAATATGTAACATCTGATGGTTGAATTGGCAAACATATTCATGGTCCTAATACATTTGGTAACATTCATCAGCCACAGAATGAAAAACAGTTGGACTGAGAGACAAATTATAGGCCAGTTTTATTTCTAAAGCTTGTAAGATTAGGCAAACTAGATTGAATAATACACACATACAATATGAGATCGGTTTATTTGATGTTTTTAAGCCTTGTAAGCCCGTTTGGGCTAGCACTTTAATTAATTGTCCATGAAAAGCCCGTTGAGGCCCAATGCCGACAAAATTCTGTCCGAAACTGACCGGAACCTGCATGCTCATTAGCATATTTCAGCTTAAACCTGATTACAGCCTGACATTTTTCTTAACAAGCTTCCCTCTATGCACCAAACAGTAGGAATTGGCAGTGACAGGGACAATACATGGGGGGAATGGAACTGGCAATGACTAAATTGGGGAGAAAAATTATGATAAATAAATAAATAAATAAATAAATATAGTACTCCCCAAACCTGACATGAGCCCATGATATATGTGAGAAATAAGGCCCAATGCCACCTGAAGCTATTGAGTCCTGCTGGATTTGGGCACAGATCTCAAGCTCTAGTTTGCACAAGATACTAGACTGATATCAGAATTTTTGTTGTTGGACATGATTTACAAGAATGTTTTTCACTCCATTGTTACTTATTTTACACACATGTAGGCCTGTATACACACAGGCACATGTCATTTGTTGGGAAGAGGTGGTAGAGAGATGGATGCTGCCCAGAAACAGGCGCCCCAAGCAGCTGGGAGTTTGGTGCCTTGCTCAAGTGCACCTCAACAGTGCCCAAGAGGTGACCTGGCACCTCTCCAGCTTCTTGTCCACTTACTTACATTTTGGACCAAAATGTCATGCACTTGAACTGGCGACCTTCTGGTCCCCAAGCCAAGTCATTATGGTCCTTGCTATCTTTGTCAATATATTCTAGCACTATTTAGTTCAGGGGTGTCCCACCTATTTTAACTCAACTGTATCAGTCAATGAGGAATAACAAGTATTGTATTTCTGTATTATCCACTACACTCCTGATTTAGTTATGTTTTCGAGTATAAAGTTATGATGGTCAGTTTGAGAATTCATCTACAGTCAAATAGTTTAAAAATCAGGGAAGTCAAGGAGCCAAAAATCTTAAGTAAATCTTCAGAAATTGATCACAAAAATATAAAAAATCATGTCTTTGAAGTTACAGTGAGGCATGATGTCTGCTGTCGATTTAACCTGGGAGTTAAGGCAAAGATGAGGTTGTTAAACAACTTTTTTAGTTACAGTTTTGTTGTTTATTCAGAAAGTGACCAGAAGACCCAACAAGACCCTGACAAGAACACGCATCAGGCACACAACACTCTGAGTGATGCAGGACATTAAGACACTCAGGAGAGACACCATTTTTTAAGGGAGTCTCCACGAATGCAGGTGACCACTGCCTGTCGACGTGAATGCACACAGTCAACCACACACATTTCTCTGCTATGGGTTGAGCCTGCAACTTTGCCAGTCAAAGTTCACAAAAGTTAAACTCCCTTAAACTTCCTGTACAATGCATTCCCACAGTTCACGCTCATTCATTGTCTACAGGAAGCGACTAAGCCCGGAGATATACTTGCTTTTAATTTTGCGTTTGCATAGGCATCCACCCATTACGGCTTCCTTGCGTATCCTGCATGCCATTTGGAACACGAACACAAACATGTGGTCAAATGCAAGTATATCTCTGACTTAATTTGCTGCATAAAGCATGCTGGGATACCTGGTAATGTGGACCAAAACTGGTGGTGCAATGAGAGGGTGTGACAAAAGTAAAAAATTAAAATGGTGCTTAAAGATTGTGTTATTAACCACTGAGCCAAAACTGAATGATTCAAAAATCACCAAGTATATAAAATTAGGTCTCAAAATCATGAAAAAATCATCAGTTTTCTCTGCTCTGAAATGCTAGAATCGTGTCCTCTCTGCTGTCTCAGTGTTAAACACCACTATGACAAGAAAACAACCTGAAACATGGATGCTTCGTCCAGTAGCTTTGCTGGACATGTCCAGACATGTTTGAGCCACCAGAGCCAGAGGACAGTGACAGGGTAGTATTTTTTTCTTCTGTGTCTGGTTGTTGGAACTGAAGTGAGCTAAAGTGAACTGCTGGGCTGATTTGTGATCAAGGTACGTTTGTAACTGACTGGTAGGGAGGTGGAGGGGAGGGGCTGTTGTTCGTGGGGGCTGGGGGACCATGAGCAAAAAGTCCCCAAAAAATCCTGAACACAGAAATCATTAACAGTGCTAACTCCGTAATTCAGTACTTCATAGTTCTGTGTTTTCACTTGTTTTCAGCAGCTATGTTCTAACATGTATAATGTGTTTACACAGACCTAACCCTAACTTGGAAGAAGCTCTGACTCTGCCAGCACTAGTCAGCCTCAGGACTGTGCAGGGACTTCCAGGCAACAAGCAAATCATTTTAGAGATAAAATGAAACACTTTCCTGCCTGCAGCTCTGCTCTCCCAGGCTCATTGTTTTATAAAGACTTAGCTGTCAGCCATTTATCACCATTTTGAACAGGCACACCAAAGATATACTATACAGTGCTACCTGCACTGCCTATATTGGTTTCCTGATGAGAAGAAACAACTACAGCTGCAACGATTATTCAATTATTGACTATTAAATTAACTGCCAACTATTCTGATCATCCATTAATTGGTTTGAGTACATTTTATTAAGAAAAAAGTCTAAATTTTAGCTTCTTAAATGTGAATATTTTCTGCTTTCTTTACTCCTCTCTGACAGTAAACTGAATATCTTTGGGCTGTGGACAAAACAAGACATTTGAGGACGTCATTGTGGACTTTGATCAACATTTCCTGACACTTTATGGACCAAACAACAAATTGATTAGTGGAAAAATGATCACAAGATTGATGACTAGTTGAACAATAGGTCCAAACATGTGAAAACAGGTGGAGCGCACGTACATACGTATTTTGATTTGGGTCATGATGGTTTGTCATTTTTAAAAAGTGCGTCCTCAGAAAAAAACTTTGGGAAAGACTGAAATATACTGTGTACAATAAGAATTTAGGCTGATACTCAAATACAATACTTATTAAGTTCAGTCCTCAAGCACACACTTTCAGGGGCAAATATTGTACTTTTTACTCCACTACTTTTATTTGACAGCCATAGTAACTATAGTAAATTTTACATAGAAATATTTGCTCATCCTAGAAGTTATTACTGTTATAGATTATACTGCCTGACAGTATATAATGTAGGTAGAAAGCTCTATTTCTGCTGCAACTGCAACATTAAAGTGCTACCAACACATTAGCACATCAGTAACAATAATCTGATGGTGAAATATATTAAATAATTTGTCGTTCTGGAGAGGGCCATTCTGCATAATGAGTGCTTTTACCTTTGAACACAGGAAAATTTTCTTTTATGAGTATTTTTTGAAGTGAAGCATGTGGACTTTTTCTTCAGAACTGACCTCTGAGGGCAACCTGCAGTGAAGAGGTCAGAGGGTCAGGGCTCACAGTCTGGACTCCTTCACATTATCCCTGTGACTTAAAACAATGCAGCGCTTGTGGAAATAAAAGGTTTCTAAGGCACGAAACTGGAACAGTAAGTTTTTTTCAGATTTTCAAATGACATATGGCGCTTTTGGTTCCTTAAAACCATATGTGGTTTTTGCCCTGTGTATGTACACAGCGTAAAATGAGGAAGCAGCAGCGCAGATAATGGTGATGGATGATTCGTTTTTGTAACCAGTGTGCAGGTTGTTCTGTGAGCATGACTTTCCTACAGGGTGCTTCTGGGCTAGTTCAGATGGGGGCCTGTGAACACCCACCGCTGAGTGTAGATTTCCAAGTAACACCTGAGTTTTCACTGGAAAGACACACATGCTGATGTGGAGGCAGAGTGATGAGGGTGCTGTGATTACAGAAGACGAAAAGAATGGTTCTAATGAGAACCTGCTGATGTAGAGGAATGTCTTAATTTCCATTAAGACACTGTTGCTTTTAACACGTTATTAAAAGGATTTAAGGTAATGTTCAGATCCATTCTAAGTAAAATAAGACAGCAAAGTGTGATTGCATCATACACAACATTCACAAGAATAGCTTCATGGACACCAGGACTTGTGTAGCAACAAAAACAAAAGTGAATCATTGTGCACCAGAAGGGTTGTGTCAGTGTTTCTCAGAAGTTCATCATCATCACTTAATCGCTTAAGCAATCAGGGAAAGAAATAAAACCTACCATCTGCCATGTTCAGGATGAGTGTTGTGTGTGGCTGCTGGCAGGTTCAAACGTTCAGGTCATTTGCCAAAGAAAAACAGATCAGTACCACATTATAACCTGAAAAATTGATTGTTATACAACATTATACAACATATAAACTTATATCATTATAACAAGAAACATTTCTTGTGATAACAATATACAATTCATCTTGTTCTAATGTGAAATGTTTCATAAGTTACAGTTTTATTATGTGTTGAAAGAGTACTGAAAATCTGTACTCAAGTACAAGTACTGTTACATTGCTAAAATATTACAAAAGAGTAAAAGTACAAAGTATTTGTCGCAAAAACTACTCAGAGTATTAGTTACTTTTAACTGCTGATGTCACAGTCACGTCTCCCTTGCAGCTCGGGCTGCAAATTTTGTACGTTTTCCTGAACCAATAGTTGAAAACACAAACAATTAATTATTCATTAGTAATTTAAAAGATACAAAACGTGCTTTTTCCTCATTTTCATTTTTTTCCTGTTTTTGTTTATCAGATTTGTAAATTTAATTGTCTTTATTCAACAAATGCTCTGCCAGACAAAATAATGTCAAATAAGGCGACCTTGCTGCCATGACTATTGATTAAATATCCATGAATACATCTGTAATTGGTTTCTTAATGGCAATTAATTGATTAATGACTGATCATTCAACATCCTTACTCTAAATGTGTTCTGCCGCAGTGTTTTGTTTTTCAGTTGTATGTCATTGTTTTCACTGGCCTGTTTGTGATCAGATCACCTGATTGGCTAATAAAATGCAGATAAAAGGTTTGGATATTAATTCAAATTAAACTCAGTACTCTAATCTAATCTAAGTAGATTACAGTTTGGAATACATACTTAAGTACAAGTAAAAGTACTGACTTGAAAATTTGCTCAGAAACACACTAATGCAAATATACTGACCTTCCAGGAGACATAACTGATCTTTTACTCCTATACAGTGCGCTTACAATAAGTGTGTTTGCATGAGTATAACAATTCAGTTCAACTTATTATTTGTCCCAGAGGACAAGTTGTGTTCCAGCAAGCATTGACGTAACTCAAACTTCAAAAAGCTATGTGTGTTACCCTGTCTGTGTTAGGAATTTGGACTGACAGGAATGTATAACAGCACTTACAGGACAACCTACCATTCTGTCATTCTTGCTTTTCTTATGTTAACTGATGACGTGAGTAAGAGAGCATAACAGCAGAGAAGAATGCTTAAACTAACATGAGAAAATCCAACGATGACACCTCAGGCTAAGTTCTGTATGTGAGTGTTAAGTAAGTTTTTCTTCCTGGGCGTCATTTATAAAATTATGACGCTTGTAATAATACCAGTACCCTTCTTTCCTCATTTTATGCATTTATGTTTGTCTGATGCCACAGATTTGATTAAATCAAAGAAGCTTGTGTCAAAGCAAAACCAAGCAAATTCTTTTTTTTTTCCTCTAGATCTCTGTAACATTGGTTGGAGGTATCGTCTGGCTGGAGAAGTTTTGATACTACTTGGTACGGGGTTATTTCAATCAGCCATAACACACACTCAAATGACTCAAATATTACTTGGCTAACACTTTATATTAAGGTTCTTGTAATAAGTGTTAGTTAATCGTAATAAGGCCCTTATAAGATGCTTATTAACATTAATATGGGTTAATAACTACAACTATATAAGTGTAAATATAGTGTAATAATTACTAGTATTTTCAGGCTTTCTGCCTTCTGCTGAGCTGGTCTTTGGGCTACATGGTCTCCCTTGCTAGCTCACCTTGTACTGTGCATGTCCCACATTCTGAGTCATTATAATACAGTGTCCTGTATTATAATCCATCTTATCTAATCCATCTTAGAACAGTACAGTACCCCCAAACCGCACAATTAACGGTTAATAGGTGCATAATAAAGGAATAATCAACCCTAGAACACTAACGTTAAAGTTAGTAACACCATCACTAATGACGGGTATATTTTATCCGACATAATATACCCCAAAAAAATATTTCTGCCCATCAAAATACATTAAAGTATACACAGCAAATTGAAGCACTCTTCTTTTATTTCCCATAATACAACATCTCACAAGCCAAAAAAAAGGTATCATGGGGGACCCTATAAAAAGGCTCGAAAATTAGCAAAAAATTAGGGTATCGTTAACAAAAACTTCCCCCCCAAAAAATAAAAAAATAATGGAGCTGGGAACTTCGGTTAATCCATTCCTGGGACATGTGAGCCTTGTCTGGTGAAGGCACAGTCTCCCTGCATCACTGACAACTGTGCAAGAGATGAACAAAAAAAGAAATTTTTTGAGAGGGGAAAAGTGAGCAGCTGACTATGAATAATTTTTGAAATATTAATAATTATTAATTTGTGGTTATTTCAAATGAAATTCATAACCATTACACCAAATAAGGATTACACACAAATTCCAGGACCACTCCAACTTACCTTGTGCCTTACATACAGTTGGTGCAGGCAGGGTAGTAGTGGTGAAGACACACCGGTCGATGGCAGACATGACACCTGTGCCATGTCTTCCTGTCCGAGGCTGTGGGGCAGTCAGCACACCTCACTAAGGGACCTCTGCTTTCTGCTGCCACTGGTTCAGCCTCGCCTGCAGGAGTGCCAGGGGTAGGGATGTCACACGCTACAGATGAGGATTCTGAGCTGAGTTGAAGAGGGGAGCCTCTGCTCTACCCATGGCTTGATGAGTGTCAGTGCCAAAGCCTGCATATACGGCCTCCTCTTCATTTGGTTGTCACCTCTCTTCATGGCATTCTCATTGTCTATGATCCACGAGTTTATCACACCGGCGTTCATCATGCCATAGAACACACGCAGTGGCCACCTCTTGGTTTTTCATCCACAATGCCAATTGCCAATGCCAATGTAAGTGAACCTTAGCTACTTACTTTTTGGCATGCCAAAGTCACCAAGCCTGTGACAGGACTGTGACAGAACAGCTGTGTGTGATATGGGACAAAAAATATGGCGGGCCTGAATGTTGTTATCGTCTGATTTTATACACAAACACTAATGTTGGGTAAAATCCACCTGAAAATATTTTACTCTCAATCACTAACATCGGGTGAAAATCACCCGAACACGTGCCTGCTGAATAAACCAAGGATGGGAGCAGGGAAACACGCCTACCTTTGATGACGTCAGTGAGCAGCCTGAAGCTACCCAAGAACCCATGCAACTCAGACTGCAGCATCACAAAGAAAATCATGTGACTCTAATCGTGTGGGTGAAAATCCCTGACGTTAGTGTTCTAGGGTTAAGCATTGTTCACAAGTTTCATCTAAGTGTGTATAAATGTCTTATAATATAACAATACGCATGTTTATTATGCCATTATTAACAGTTATATAGTCTTATTAACACCTGCTAATGTTAATAAGCATCTTATGAGGACCTTATTACCTACTAACTCACACATATTGCAAGCACCTTAATATAAAGTGTTACTATTACTTGGATCTTTTGTGTTTGGTGTTGACTTCACAGGTGTAATGTCAGTGGAAAAAGCTGTCAAACACCACACAATGCTGAGCCTCAGCACTCCACTGGCTGTGTTGGTATATGCTCTGTGATTTTACAGAAGGTTAAAGGTGACAGTGAAGGGTGCGTGCTGCGTAGGCAGCTGGGGAAGTCTCTACCAGTGGTTCCACCTGGGGGAGTGAAGCAGTGTAACCCTTTTTTTCCGCGATACCAACACCGTTCAGTTCTTACAGACTCCCTCTAGGGTTTATTCAGCTTCACTCCGGAAGACTTATTTCCATTCATGCTCACCACACATGCTCAACCCTGTCTCCACCCACAAAACAACTGTGTATTTTCGGGAAACACAAAACACTGTGTGGTGAGCCTTTCTGAAGAGATACATAGTTTAGTAAGGGATGGGTGTGTGTATGTGTGTGTTTGTGATTAGGTTTGCTGATGAACACAGAAAGTATACAAGTTAATTCTTGCATCTGTATAATGTATAGCTTTAGAGATGTATTAAAAATAAATATGATTATGTATAGTATATAAAATTAGGTCTCAAAATAATTAAAAAAGGAGCAGTTTTCTCTGCTCTGAAATCCTGGGGGTGTGTCCACTCTGCTGTCTCAGTGTCAAACACCACTATGACCTGAAAACCACCTGAAACTTGGAGCATCCAGCAGCTTTACCTGACTCGACATGTCCAGACATATTTGAGCCACCAGAACCAGAGGACGGTGATGGAATTTTTTTTTTTTTTTTACCTCTGTGTTGGGTTGTTGACACTGAAGTGAGCTGACATGAACTGCTGCTTATCTAGTGTTGGCTCCATGGCTCCAGCACGTCACCGAGCCGTGTTTCAGGTCCGCCAAAAAAATCCTGAATTTGTGAACAAGAGTTTTGATCTAACTCCACAATTCAGTACTACGTAGTTCTGGCTGTTTTCACATTTCAGCAACAATTTTCTAACATGTATGATATGTTTAGGAAAAATAATCTGAATTCCCATTACACAGACTTTAAAAGTTTAAAAGCTTACTCATCCTGCCAACAAATAAGTTCTCAATGTCTTGTATAGGGTTCCACATTGACTTCAGCCCAGGAGGTTGCTGCTAACAGTGCTAACAGACTACACAAATCTGTGCACCGATCTGATCTCACGTAATTCAAATTAGCCCCAAAATGAGACCACGCTAGTTCACAGCAGCATAACTGAACATGGAAGAAGTCAGCCATCAAATCTTCTGCCAGAAAGGTCTTCTAACACATGGTTACTGTCTTTTTTATCCAAACTGTCCTAGGGCCTCATTTAACCCTCATTTACCCTAAAAAAGTTACGCTCTTTTCCTGTAAGGGACAAAAATGTCCTCTTTCAAACGCGATAAAAATATCATATGTAATATTTTTTCCAATTTTTTTTCATAAATCTTTGAATCAACTTCAGTCCTGATCACAACTACCAAATATTCAATTATTTTCAGAATTTTAACCCTTTAAATGCCAGTGTTTATGATGGCATCGCAAAGTTTGTAAAAAAAACAAACAAACAAACAAATTGAAAATATTTTCAATAAATCAAATGCAAAGTGGATTTTTCTTGGGGGGATTGTTACAGGCTAAGATATGTCCAATGATCACAGCAACACGATTTTGTTGATTTCTAGTATTTTGCAATGTCAGATTAAAAAAAAAAAACAGCTCATCTCCTGTTAAGGACAAATGTTCTCTTCAAATGCCATAAAAATAGTATATTTTAATATTTTTTCCCACTTTTTTTAATAAATCTTTTTATCAACTCAGTCCTGATCATAACCACCAAATATTCAGAATTTCTTAGTTCTTAAATGCCATTTGTAGTGCAGTTCATATACCTAATTTTGCACTAGAAATGAACATCACTTTGAACAAGAACATGTTTAATTTCAACGTTCAAGAAAACAAAATTCTGCTGTGTGTGTGTGGCCTGTGTGTGTGTGAGGTAGTTCATTTCGTTTATGCACAGACGCACACGGGGATCTGTGGCTTTGCAAACATACTTTCCACACAGCACAAAGGAACTGAAAGCACAGACGTCCAGGATGTTGTAAAACAGCATCAGTGCCACCAGCAAGTCTTTCAGCAACAGCTGTAGGTGCCTACGCAACTGCAAAAAAAAAGAAGACGAAAAACAAAAAATGAATACACATAGGCTATTCTTTCTCACCACATCCAAATATATCATCATTATTAAATGCAAGAATACTGAATAATAAAACACTAAATGTATCTCAGAAAGCAAAGAAATTCAGTAATAACAAAGTTTGTGCATAGTTTGATGCTAGTGACACAAACCTTATCCAGGTTTCCACACCACCTTGCTTTCAGTTCCTTCGTGCTGTGATGGCTGTGATCCAACCTGGATGCAGAACAAACTGTACAAGCGCCGCCTGTTCCTGGAGAAGCTGGAATAGCATAGGTGACTCCGCAGATCAGCAACGACAGCGCCTCCCCCATGCAACCAAGCTCCGCTGCCAGGGTGGCCGAAGCACGAGGGCCACAGCGAGGTAAGGACATGCCAGTGCAGTGCCATGGGATCCAGGGCCCTCCAAACCCCAAAAAGGTGACTGTGTGTGCACTGCACTGGCCAGCAGAAGAAGGCCTCTAACACCTGCTGCAAGTGTGGAAAGTATGTTTGCAAAGCCCACACATCCCTGTGCTGCCACCTGTGCATAAAATGAAACGCAGTGTGCGTATGCGCGCGCACACACACACAAGGCAGAATTTTTGTTTTCTTGAACGCTTGAAATTAAACATGTTCTTGTTCAAAGTGATGTTTATGTCATTTCTAGTGCAACATAAGGTAATAGGACCTCTGCACTACACTGGCATTTAAAGGTTAAGAAATTTTGAATTTTGGTCTTTATGATTCAGGACTGAAGTTGATTAAAAGATTTAGAAAAAAGGAAAAAATATTATAATAATATATAATATTTTTATGGTGTTTTGGAAGAGAACACATTTGTCCCTTAAAAGGATATTCCACCTTTACATGATAATCCACTCATATGTACTCATTCCTATGCTGATGTGATGATGGTGAAGATCTTCAGTTCACTAAACAATCCTGGAGTTTCAGCAGAAAACAGGGTTGCAGTCAAATCCAGTACAATGGCAGTGAATGATGACCACGGATAAAACGTTAAAAAAAGAACACAAAACAAACACAAAATGTCTCCATCCTGCTCGTGTGGTGTAATCCAAGTGTCCGTGGGCCGCGACATTAAAAATTAACCGCAAAAGACGCCATTTACGCCATGTTTTTAGCCGAAATGTCAACTGTAGCATGTAGCCGGTAGGATGTTAATTTTTAATGTCGCGGCTCGCGGACACTTGGATTACTTGGATTTTTTTTTTACATTCACATTTGGTCACCATTCACTGCCATTGTACTGGATTTGGCTGCAACCCTGTTTTCTGCTGAAACTCCAGGATTGTTGTGAATTGAAGATCTTCACCCATCCTCACATCGGCATAGGGGTGAGTACATACTAAGTGGGCTATTATTCAGCGGTGGAATATCACTTTAACAGGAAGGGTGTGAGTTTTTTTTTAAGTCTGACATTACAAAAAAAAACCTAAAAATCCAACAAAATCAATGTTGTTGCTGATCATCGACATATTCTAGCCTGTAATAATCCCCCCGCCCAAGAAAAATCCACTTTGCATTTGATTTATTGAAAATATTTCGATTTTTGTGTTTTTTTGTTTTTTTTTTACAAAAATTTGCGATGCCATCATAAACACTGGCATTTAAAGGGTTAAAATTCTGAAAATAATTGAATATTTGGTAGTCATGATCAGGACTGAAGTTGATTCAAAGATTTATGAAAAAAAAAATGGAAAAAATATTTACATATAATATTTTTATGGCATTTTGAAAGAGGACACTTTTGTCCCTTAACAGGAAGAGTGTGACTATTTTTGCTACAGTGTAGAAAAGTGACTAAAAAGATAATCACTGCAAAGATATCACGAAAATAAAACTTGTAAAGGACACTTTTTTCCCTAACAGGGCACGAGGGTTAAAAAAAACCAAAAACATTCTTAGTTTTGTATTTGAACTTAGTCTTTAGATCTTTTTCAATGGTGTTCTTAAGTCTGATTCATAAAGGACACTGAGCATTAAAAAAACTTTTATAAGCAGATTCTAGGAGAGAGTTGAGAAGGCAATTCTCAGAAGGCAGTTTGTGAGTTTTGGATCAAACTCAAACTTTTGTGTGAACCTTTTGGTCTTAAATAAATATGACTCTTTGAGTTTTGGAAACAAAACATTTTGAATTTCAAAAAACATTGAGTAAACTCATTAAAGTGAAAGTGAATAATGGTGACTAATTTAATATTTCCAATTAAAACCATTTCATTTTCCAGCACCCAAATAATGATAAATAGGGTTTCTGAAACAATTTCTGAAATAAAGAATTCTTTGGATTTATCTTAAGAAGAAAAGTAAATTATTAAATCAATAAAAATTTGGTCGGCAAAGCTTTTTTGAGCTTATTTCAAAACTTAAGAGTTTGACTTAGAACTCAAAAATTTAGTGAGGACAGTTGCCTTGAGTTTTCTCAACTTTTTTTTAAAAATGGTGAATAGCTTAAAAAAAAGAGAGAGAAAAGAGAACCTTTTGGAAGATGAGATAACAGCAATGATAGAGGAGACTGAAGCCAGACAACACATATTACTCAGTGGACTAATAAGTGGGATGACAAAGACAAACTTGAGAGTGTTTTGCTATTAATTTGTCACACCTTTAATTGATAATTCCTGTCACAATGTTCATAAAGCTGATGCAAATTTTGGCTTGAGTACATTTCCTCCCAAACTGCAACATAACCAGCAGGAAAATCACTTAAATCAAGTCTAGACTTTGAGATTAAGATCATTTCAACGTTAAAGTAAGGTTTTACAAATTACTTCTAATACTTGTTTTTCTCCTTAAGATCAAAATTAATCAAGTTCCTTAAATAAGTTCATCTAATAAATTAAGAACTTCTTCAACGTCTATCTTTCTTTAAACCTGAGCCAGGACATGATACTCACGTATCTTGAGGCACATTGAGTTTACGCTTGTCGTATGAAATGTGCTATATAAATAAAGTTGACTTGACTTGACATGACATGTAACAATGTTAAAAATACAGATTAGTATACAGCTGTTAAAAAATAATACATATATTTTAATGCACTGATACTGTTCTGAATCCAGAAGGAAAAAATGGTACTGGAATATCTCCATGCATCCTGTTGTACACATTTGGCTGCACTTACACCTCTTTGGACTGTAACTGAAACATTCCTCCGTCACAACACGCGGGTTTAACAACTGATAAAGACAGTTTTTAAATTTATGAAGCATGTCTCCCAGAAAGAGCTTTTCATCAGTAACCCTTTGAAATTCAGATCAGCTATAAGATTACCTTCTGTCACATTTTATCTTATCAGCACACACCTAAAACATTCAGCTGACACTAAACTGGCAGCCAGAGATTTCAGTTTGTGCCACGACACACTGAGATGTTGTGTAACCCCGGCTGTATGAGGTGGGTGGAGGGAGACACCAGTGAATTCCCTCAGTGCTGTGGAGACACACTCCACCCAGCAATTTTCCATGCTCACATTTTATGAATGTAGAAAACCCCCCACCTGTTAGAAACCAAAGTCAAAGGTGAGATATTAATCACTCACAAAATGGTTCTAAATTGGGAAGGGTGTGAGGGGAGGGGGAAGCTGCAGTAGTAGTAGAGAACAGAGAAGGAAGTCTGTCGTGGAATTCAAATGAAATAAGTGAAAAAAAGATATGACAAGTGACACATTTTTGGGGAATTTTGAACTTTTAATATACATGTAAAAAACATTTCCCAAACATTTTTGTTCTTCAAGACAATGTGACAAGGAACTGATAAACATCTGTTTTATTTTCTAAAAGTCCAGTGATTTAAAGGGAAGCCGGTAGGTTTAGACTTGTGAATATTTAGATGCCATAGAATTCATGCTGCATACAGTTCATGACCTGTCTGTGGACCTCATCTGTACCTGCTCCTGTCTTTGTCCTTGGACTTCTTGGGTGAGCGGCTGCGGCTCCTGTCCTTGCGGCTGTGGCCTTTATTGCGGTCCTCCTTCCCGTGTTTGACCCGGGACTTGCCGTGTTTGTGATCCCTGTCCCTGGAACGGGATCTTGAGCGGGATCGAGAGCGCTGGCGTACTGTCTTCCTGTCTCGCCGGCTATCCTCACTGTCCTGGAAATGTCAGAGAAAACACAAGGGTGTGAGATAAAGATTGATGACAAAGACAAACCTGTAAAGACGTAAGGTTGTGTTCAGGACTGTGGATTGGTTCCACTGCTCTGGACAAGGGCTGGGTACAGAACTTTGATGCTTTTATGGCATTGACCCATTTGTGTCGATTTGTGTCCACTATTAATAAATGCCTCGTCATTCAGTAACAAATTGTGATACCTAAGGAGTAAATATCTAAATATCATCGGCATCAGTGAGAATATAAACATGCAACATGCTCACACCAAGTCCTGATCAACAACTGTGAGGATGCCAGTATTCAGCCTGAGACACGTAGCTTTTACAGACGCAGCAATCGACCGGCAGGAGACCAGAACCTGCTGTTTTTTAGCGTGACCGGCCCTGACCTGGTGACAGGCCGGTCAGTGTCACCTTAGCAATTCTGTACTGGTCAAATTTGCACACACGCTCCACATGATGGTGATTACTTGCGTGCAGTGACACAGACAGTCACGTCACAGTCACAACAGCACTGGTCACAGCTACAGACACATGCTGGCATGAAGTCGGCGTTTTTCCAAGAGCAGGATAAAGAAAAGACACAGTCTAATATATATAAATATGCAATGAAATTGGCACATCTCTAGTTTGTTGATTTCTTTGTAGTATTGAAGACTGAATATTTAAAAAATGGAATGACTGACAATTTAGATGTTAAATCTGCCACCATTATCACTGTAAACTGAATATGTGCAGTTCCAGAACAGAAAGCCTGACAAAGCCATGTCAAATGTATGACAAAGTATCCTTCTTCAGTGTAATGTAACTTTATGTTTATTGGGTTTTAACTTGAACATTTAACCACAGGTCTTGGGTATCTGATTTTTTTTTTTCAGAAATAAAGAAAAAAAAAGGCAATAAATCAAAAAACAAAACATAAAAGCCATGATTTTAAATGTCTTTTGTTGAAGAAGGGTGTATACAAGTCCATTATCTTGAGGTTTATGGGTCCATGTACATTTTCCACTTTGTCATAAATCATCCATCTCTTCCATTTACAAAATAAAATAAAAACATTTTTCTCAGTCCAAGCAAATAAACTCTGCAAAAAAAGTTTTGAAATTTGTGTTTGGTTGGTCGTATCTCTGTTGTCACTGTATTATTAGCATTGTGTCTTATATCACTGGAAAGCCTGAAGCTCCTGACTGTGCAATGAATGAAAGTGTAAAATTACAAATATGTCATGTTTGTTCCTTGTTAGTGATAGAAAGTTCAATCAGCCAATCCCCAAACAACTCAAAACAATAGAGTCAATACCAATGCCATTACACTTTTTGACATTTGCAGGGACATTTGGCACATTTCACTCGGGACCCACCCACATAATCAGCTGTCCTCCTCATCACACAAATGCAGGATCCTTACAAATTGGACATCATTGTAGAGGAAATCAACAGGCTTTCCAGTGACATAAGATACAATGCTAATAATACAGTGACAGCAGAGATATGATCCACCAAACACATTTCCAAACTTTTGTTGACGAGTTTAGGTCATATTGTTCATGTTTTCAAAAATGTGTGTGTTTTGCTCTCTATTCCCACATAACCTCAAACATGATTGTTGTGACCCAGTTTGTTTACTCTATATTAGGTGTGATGAAGCAGCAGGTTAGATTCTTGCACCCAAACACCCTCCATGTCCTTGAACTTGTTGTGTTGTGTTGTGTTTGAGACATGTTGAGCCATTACTGTCTTGTAATTTCAACATTTAGCTCCCATTTAGCCTTGGTGTACATAGTTGAGGAAGGTTTACAGTCTCTTCAATTTTGGTGCACTGCTGAAATTGCCCTGAATTGTGTTCCATTGTATGTCCATATCATTATATCAAGTAACACTATTTCTTTTTCCATTTTTAAATTTTTTGTATTTACCTTATAAAATAATTCCTCAACTGTAAATATTTTAAAAGCCCTCATTTGTCTCTTTAAGATCCTATCATAATAATAATAATTACTATAAAAAGGTATCTCAGGGCTATGAGACACTAAATTAATTATGATAAGTCAGAATGATCAGGTCTTTTGTGTAGGGTGAGCATGTGGTCTGTTGATGCAGTTGGGAAGCCAGCTGTCACTGTGGGTGCCCACATTTACCACAGCATCTGCCTAGAAACTGACATGGGGATCTGTTTCCTGGAAAAACTGTTACTTCCTGGAGAAACTGCTACTTTGTAGTTGTACCTCATAGTGCACTGCGAGGTTTCCCCTGAAGATTCATTGTTTCCACAGTGTGAGTAAACACCACACCTTAGCTACATAACTAATCCAATAGAACTTTTTAGTATTTGACATGTCATAGTAGAAAAAACAGAGATAAATAGTAAAATGAAAGAGGTCATACTTCTATTTTGCTATACATATTCTGGTATTTGTGGTTTCCATCCAAATTTAGCACAAATTTTAACCAAATTCCAGCAAAAATAACTGTCAATTAATGTGTGTTACCATCCATTTGTCTTTTATGAGAACATTTATATTTTATATAGCTTTCCATACACAGAGCTGGCCTGGCTTTACTCAGCCCATAAGCCCAGCACAGCAGTGTCTTTTACCTTAAGACGAGCTCGAGAAGGCTCAAGTCGAGAGGCCGTAAAGCAGTGGATAAACTGTTCATCTAGGTCTCAGGGATAAACACGCTCTTTCCTTGATTTCTTCACAATAAAAGCCCTGTGTGTTTTTGTTATTTAAACACTTAGTTATGAAGCAGCACATTCTGGGGTTTCATCAGCAGTAACTTAACCATGACCCCAACACAGCTGAAAGTGAATATGAAATGGTAAAATAATGCAGATACCTGAAAGTACAAACAGCGACAGAGGAGAGACACTACATGTCAAAGCAGAGAGATTCAGTTAGAAGGTACAGAAGCACTGAGAGCTGAACATAAAGAGACTTTTAGAAACATCTTTCTCTCTGCTCTCTTGCACACACAAGCTCAGTATCACAACACTCGCTTGTTCAAGAGGGCGAAAGGAGGGTTGTCATGGGTTGGCCACGGTTGACGAGACATTACCGCAAGCCCAACCCACATGGAGGCTTTGGCCCCACTCCAGAGTACGTAAATCTTAGGCACAGCTCAGCGAAGCGATAAAAGTGGTAAAGGAAATGCTAATCAGTGTGGCACGGTTTGACTCGGCGCAGCCAAAAGCACCAATGGAAAAGCCCCATTAGAAGTTAGTGCAGCTGATGAGACCAACTGACCTGACCCCTTTTAGCTCTTTGCTCCAGTACCAGTTAAGCAAGCGAAAGTTTGTCAACTTTCTCCTTTCCTCTAAAAGCTACATATAGTCGCATCTTAAGTTAGCAAAATGCTTGGCAATGATTGCTGTAGATTAGCTAGCTAGTTAGCAAGTGCTTTGCTTAAGATGTGACTATATGTATATAACTTTTACAGGTGCCTCAGTAACATCTTTTAACCATCTTAAAAATTTGTTTTCCTTTTAAACAGAGATGAGACCAGCACATCTAAGTACAGGAAACAGGAAGGCCAAGGTCCCAAGCTTTAGAACAGAGCCAACAGTTGGGCTGAAAAATCTGCCAAAAAACTTTTAAACGAATGAAAGTCATGAGGCAGAGATGTCCTGTGCTACAAATCAGATTCTACACACTTAAAAAACATCTTCATTTGTTACACACTACTGAGAAAAGGAAAAACACCATGGTCACTTAAATGTTTTTCAATCAAAATAAGAATGATCATTACTTCTAATATCGCAAATCACATCACAACTGCAAAATCAGTCAAAACAATTGCAATTACATGTTTTTTTCTAAATTGTTCAACCCTACCAAAAAGGAGCAGGACTTAAGAGTCGATTTTGCCATTAAACCACTGCAGATAAAGAGGACACAGTGAGATAGCATAATTTAAAAGAACTGCAGTCAAACCTCAGATGGATGAAAACAATGGGTATTTATGTATTAATGTGAGGAGGGTTGCAGTCTCTTCATCGCTCCACTCACATCTGATGTTTCTGTCTACTGCCATTTTTCACCTCTTCAGTAGAGTGGAGACTTCAGTGACGCTTTATAGTTGCATAATTATGTACGTCATGATTTATTCACCAAATCTGTTTCTATTGCAGTTGGTTGCATTTATCGATGCCTCTATATTTTGACTTTTTCCCCTGATATTTACACTGGACAGAAGAATGGAAAACACACTTACAGACACACTCCCATGGCTTAATGAGATATTTGAATAGAGCCATCAATAATGTCATGAGTAACACCTGTGCTTTTCCTACCAGTAGTGTCTGCCCCAACTTCCTGATTGAACAGGACATGGTTATAGTTATTTAAGGAAGTTATGATAACTCTTTGATGGAAGTGTTAAGGTAAATTATGAGACCTACTGTTCACTGTATGCATTGTTTGGTATGTACTGGTTGCTATTTATTAACCTCCTGATTTGTATGCCCTGTCATGTGTACCTTCTCTGATGGTCACAGAGCATTGAAGGAGCAATATCTAACTACTGCATGTGAAAAAATGAATACAACAGTGAGTTGGAGTCATTAGACTGTATATTAAATAGGTTGTAATTCTGTATAATTTATGGTCTATGGTTGAAGTGAGTTGTTTCCACCTGCCCCCTCCTCCCCAGACACAGCAGAGACAGGTGGGCCCCAGGAGCTCAGAATGTGCACAACACTGTAAACTGATGATAACAAACAATGATAAGTCCCCCACTGGAAGTTAATCACCTGTTTATAACTGTCAATTGTCTGTCAATGTAAAGTTAAGCCGGTTATCCTGAAAACACAAAAGCTCACTGCTCTGAAGTAACACACTCTGGATGATGAGTTAAGTGGCTCCCTCTCTCACTGCTGCCAAACTCCATTCACATTTTGCTCAATTCAAAATTTATAAACATCTACGCCTTCTACAAGATTATTAACAATTTCTTGCGATTCATAAACAGATACTTACTCATTTGGCAAAAATTTGGCATTAATTTGAACTGTGATTAATGCAAACAGACATAAAACAGATATTCTGGTCTGGAATAGAAATTTCAAAAGGGGAAACTGCGGCTGTAGTTTTTCAAGCGTTTCCTTGATGTCTGATGACACATCGTGGTCATTTTATGATATATTACAGTAAATATATTACAAATTTCCTTCTTTCTTCAAGCACTAGTTGTATATGAGCATCCGTATTGACTGCAGTACACATGATCTGTACAGTGACATGACAAAGGAAACCATTGTCATGAAGAGCAGATTAATCAAGTATATTTGGCTCGTTAAGCTTTGGAATTCAACACAGTGCTTAACTAGTCTGGTTTTCCACATGCACAGATGGTTTTCCACAGGTTGTTCTAGTGCAGTGCTGCGATCACAACAAATTGGAGTTACGTGTTCACACTCTGATGACGAAATTCACATCACACGAACCCTAGCTATCCTTGGCTTACGCAGAAAGTATAATTTTAGCTTTAGAAGTGTTGTTTTAAGCATGCAGTCTTTGGTTAGTTTATTTGCACATTATATATATATATGTACAACAAACATTGTGCAGGAGAGGTTGGAAGCCAAGAAGGCAAGAAGGCTTATAAAAAATACCTCTCCAATAAAGCTAAACAATAGACAAACTTCAAAGGTGTCAAGACTAAGCCTGAAGATCTCCAACCCAGGGCCCCGCATTGACCAGATCCTGTCAAGAGGAAGGTTAAATCAGTCGGATGAAACTCAGCGGCAGGAAAAACCCCACAGTCCCGCAGAGTATCAGCACCCCACGGGATGAGGAAGAGGCTTCAGGCAGAACCATCAGTCTCAGGCAACACCCAGTACACAGCAAAGTTGAGAATATGCAAGGACGCAAGCCGTTGGTGAAATGGCCAAAGTCTAACAGCAAGGAGTGGGAAACTATCAACACAGATTTAAGCCTTATCTTAAATCACATTAAAGGATCAGCCGAAAAGAAGCTGGAGAAGATGGGTGACCTAATCTACAGCTATGGAGAGGAGAGATGTGGAGTGAAGGAGCAAGTTAGAAAGAGAGACATGCTTCCCACCCCCAAATCCCGTTGGCTTCAAGAAATCCAACAACTCGTTAAAGAAAGGTGACGGCTAAGGAAGTTGTGGAAAAAGGAGACAGCAGAAGAAAAGGAAGGCATCAGCCTCCTCCAAGATGACCTAAAACAGAGGCTGTCAAAGCTCCGCCCAGCAGAAAGCCTAAGGATGCGTCGGAAAAAGAAAGAAAAAACCAGAATCGACTTCTACAAAGACCCCTTTAAATTTGTGAAAGGTATATTCACAAAGGAAAAGAGTGGATCTCTGAAAACATCAAAAGACCAGGTTGAAGAACATTTGAGAACCACCTATACTGATGAATGAAAAGATGAACCAATCTTTGTCACCACTGACATCCCTCCAATATCACCCCCACAACATCAATTTGATAGCAGCCCTCCCAAGCTGAGTGAGGTGAAGCAGGCGGTGAAAAAGGCAAGATCGGCATCTGCACCAGACCCTAACGGCGTTCCATATAGTGTATACAAGAACGCTCCAGATGTTCTGAAAACCCTGTGGAAAAACATGAGAGTGGGTGTGGGATAAGCAAGTTATTCCAAAAGCCTGGCGAAGAGCGGGAGGAGTGCTTATCCCAAAAGAAAAGAACTCGACCACCATTGAACAGTTCCGCCAAATAAACCTTCTGAATATCGAAGGCAAGATCTTCTTCAGTGTATTGGCACAACAAAATATCAGAAACAAAATCTCCTCATCGACACATCAATCCAAAAGGCTGGCATAGCAGGATTCTCGGGATGCCTCGAACACAACAGCGTTATATGGCATCAAATCCAGACTGCTAAAAGAGAAGGGAAAGATCTTCATGTCTTGTTCCTTGATCTGGCCAACGCCTATGGATCTGTCCCCCATTAACTACTGTGGACTGCCTTCGAGTTCTTCCAAGTGCCCACGGCAATGACAAACCTGGTAAAAAACTACTTCCTGGACCTGCAGTTTTGCCTCACAACATCAGGCTTCACCACAACATGGCAACCTCTGGAAGTGGGTATTATGGCGGGGTGCACCATCTCCCCCTTGGCCTTTACGATGGCAATGGAGATCTTCATCAGAGCCTCGAAATGGGTGGTGGGAGGAGCACAACTGCAGAGCAGTCAGAAACTACCACCAATACGAGCCTATATGGACAACTTAACAACACTGACAACAACAGTGCCCTGCATCAAGAGACTCCTGGACAAACTTCATCAAAACATCACATGGGCGAGGATGAAGTTAAAGCCCAACAAGTGCAGAAGCATCTCTATCCTAAGAGGCCAAGTCACAGACCAGAGATTCTATGTTAGCGGAACACCTGTACCAACAGTTTCAGAAATGCCAGTAAAGAGCTTGGGACGATGTTATGATGCAAAGCTCAAAGACACAGAGTAGTTTGAACAACTAAAAAAGGATACCATCACCTACATGGATCGCATCAACAAGACCTTGCTGTCAGGAAAACTCAAGTTGTGTGTTTTCAGTTTGGCATACTCCCAAGACTCTTGTGGTCTTTAACTGTGTATGAGATCCCCATTACCAAGGTGGAAAAACTAGAAAGGGTGATAAGCACACAGCTGAAACAGTGGCTTGGAGTTCCACGTTGCCTAAGCTCTATTTGACTGTATGGGAGTGGCAAACTGGAATTACCAATCACAGTTCTTGTGGAAGAATTCAAATGCACCAAAGCAAGGCTAGTCATGACCCTTTCTGAATCTGAGGACACAGTCATTCGAACAGCGGCCCCCCGGGTGGCAACGGGAAGGAAGTGGACTCCATCAGAAGCTGTTCAGAGTGCAAAGTCTGCTCTTCACTTCAGAGATGTGGTTGGCCAAGTCCAGCAAGGGAGAGCGGGTCTTGGGCTCATCCCTAAAGCTCCTCTGTGGCACAAAGCAACATCAGTGCAGAAAAGACGGCTTGTGGTAGAGGAAGTCAGGAGGCAGGAGGAGGTGGAGCGACATGCTAAGGCTGTTTCAATGGCTAGGCAGGGGAGATGGACCAACTGGGAGAGCCTGGAGAAGAAAAAGATCAGCTGGCGTGACATCTGGCAGATGGAGGGAGCGAGGCTGAGTTTTATCATCAGAGCCATGTATGACCTGCTACCTTCCCCCGAAAATCTGAAGCTGTGGTACGGAGAAGATCCCGCTTGTTCCCTGTGTCATGCACCAGCATCCCTTAAGCACATTCTGTCAGGGTGTACTACAAGTCTCACCCAAGGGTGCTATACTTGGCGGCATAACCAAGTACTCAGAGAGCTGGCATCAACACTGGAACAGAGGCGAACCACCACAAATAACCTCCCACAAACATCAGCAAGAAAGGTCCATTTCCTACGTTTTGTACCAGCAGGCCAACCTCAAGAGCATCAAACAACACTAAAGGAAGCAAGCATCCTACAGTCTGCTCAAGATTGGAAATTGGAAGTGGATGCTGACAAAAAGCTTGTGTTTCCCCCAGAAATAGTGGCAACAACACTCCGGCCAGACATGGTCCTGTGGTCTCCAACAGCCAAACTGGTTTAGATCGTGGAGCTGACAGTACCATGGGAAGATGGGGTTGAAGAGGCTTACGAAAGGAAAAAAAAAAAACAAATATTCTGACCTGGCTGCTGAAGCATCCCAGAACGGCTGGAAGACCACCATCTTCCCAGTAGAAGTGGGATGCAGGGGATTTGTTGCAGCATCTACCATCAGTCTATTGAGGAAAATGGGGGTAAGGGGCCGCTCCCTCCAACAGGCTATCAAGACCGTGTGAAGTGCTGCCGAAAAAAGCAGCGACTGGCTCTGGATCAAACGGAACGACAACAGCTGGGCACCGAAATAAAGACAGATGGTATGCGGCCAGGTGTTCACTAGGGAGAAGGACGTCCCTGCCATGCAGAGTCCACAGAGCGTATGGCATAGAGGGGGGTGTACCTGGGACGCTGGGTACACCGTTGAACCCTCTGGAGACGTTGTGGGCTTCAATCAACGAAACGTCGATGAAGCAGGGTGCCCACCTGATGACCCCAATGATATCCATACCCTCTCTTTTTACCACTCCACTCCGACTGCTATTTTCAAGAACTACTTACCAGGGATTGAAACACCTAGTCCTATTAGCTTTACAGTAGTATAAAACTGATATACAGAAATGAATGTATACAAGGTGCAATGCATACAATGAGGTCCAAAAAAAAAAAAATTTAAAAAATTGCTACGAATCTTTGCTCATTAAAAACTTTTTCAGATATTTTTTGAACAATGATAATGATTGGAGAGATGGAGGTAGTTTGTTTAGTGTTTACTATCAGCAGCCATATTTATTTAACAACACGGAAGGAATTCAGTTTCGACAAGGCATACCTGACCTGAAGTTTTTTCTTTAAACTGTATTTATTATGTGTCTTTTTGAAAACATTAAACACAGTACAGTGCATACAAATGTCTATACCCATACACTCACACATATAAACAAAGTGGCATAACCCTAATAACATAAAACAGTATATAATAAATTGAGAGTATGCAAAAGAAATTAGAGACAAAAAGTATGGAAGGATTAAAATAAACTCTTAAAAAACAGGCAAACAAATGTTGTCATAGCATAGTTCATGTATAACGTACACTTGACCTCTGTTGTTCTATATCTATTCTATATTGTTTGCAGTTGTCTATTATTATTAGTGTATATTCAAAATATATTTTATAATTGGGGAATAAGCAATGAAAAATCTATATACCATTTATGAAAAGACATATTAGATTATTTAAGTTGTGACAACCTTAAACTTAACGTATGGGAATTCAGATTTTAACTAAGAAATTTACTGTTTATTTTTGTTTTCCTGGTCAGAAGGAGGGAATAACAAATCAATAAAACGCAGGACGAATCAGCACCAGACAAAGCAGAGTTTGTTTAAACCAGATCGAGTCAGATTAGGTTAGGTGTTAGACAAGTGTTTCACATGGCAAAAGGCAGCAGAGATAAAGGACTCTTACACAAATTGAAATCAAAAACGAACTAAATCGTGTGAGGCAGGAAGAATGAGGAAACTTGTACACTGACTCATACATTAACTCAGAGTTAAACTGACTCTTGGTATCATTACTATAGCTCTGACAAACCTGTGGTCACCGTGCTAAATTCTACATGATACTGCGGTCTGCTTGCTGCATACAGCTTTCTAAAGGTCTGAATTATTATACATGCTGACAACATAAATAGGGCTAAGCAGTATATCCACATGTATTTCATTTTTTTTATCAATTTATGTCTTATGGGGGTTATACTCTGATATGTACAGGATAATGGGGGGTTATTTGGCAATAATGACCTGCTCACTGTACAATATCCCACTTATTACATGCTTACTTATAAAAAGCCATCAAAAATGATTTTATTGCTCCTCCAGAGTCTATAATCAGAAATGCATCCATAGCTATAGTCTGTTGTTCTTAGCAATGGCCTGTTATAGCTGACCTTAGAATGCTATAAATGACCAGTCAGAATCTAGTATTTAAAAAAGCCATGAAATAAAATCCGACACACTCAAATTACAAGACTGGGTCATGACCCACAAGTGGGTAACGGGCTGTGTATTTCTTCTTTTAAGGAGCAGAATATTTGTTTCACAGTATGAACAAGATGTTTTTCGATGGCTAGATTGTCCCGACATGCCGTTTGCACCCTGTCACAACACACACACCCAGTTCAGATGGTGTGCATGTGCACGCGAACGTGGTTCCAAGCTAAGGATCTAGAGTTAAGATTCAGGCTTAAAACATGGCATAAATAACATTTTTTTAGTCAGCTTGTTATGTTGGGGCTTTAAGAGACTTGGATTACACCAGACAAGCAGTATGGAGATATTTTATGTTTTTATTCTGTTGTTTTTTACATATGAAAACTGGTCACCATTCACTTCCATTGTTTGGGAGATTCTACAACACTGTTTTCCTGTGAAACTCCAGCAGTGTTTTGTGGACTAAAAAAACTAAACCCGAGCTTCAACTGGCATGAGGGTGAGTAGATAATGACTGAATTTTCATTTTGGGGTGAACTATCCCTTTAACAGCTAGTCATCTGAGAGAGGGAAAAAGATGAATTAGCTACAGCTTAAACTAACCTAAAATTCTTTCATTTATTCCAGCCTATAATGGTGAATTCCTCATGCGCTGCAGTCCTTGCAGACAGTCACACTGACGCCCTTGTGTCGCTGAACTACTTCTATCAGGATGAGACTGCTGCGTATTTACTAGCACAACTTCTTCTATCACTTATGTAACACATTGTCCTCTTTCTGCAGGGCACTACAGGCTGTAAATATGTTTTTAATGACAACAAGGAAACTGAAAATATCAAAGGTCAAAGTAAACAGCCTGGATAAGACTTGAGATAAAAGGCTGCCAGCCTGGTAACTCCTTGCATGTAAACAAAGACGCTGTAAAACTTACTAGTACAGTACAGTAATTAGAAGTGGCAGGAACAACAGAGGACAAGAGACCTCAGACAGCAGCTGTATATCTGTGTGCTGCAGTGATGTTTAGGGTTTACACTTGGATCGCACTTATTAATTAAAATGCAATGCAAAAACAGCCATTTCCACTACTTGTCTGGGTGAATCAACTGGGGAGACAGCGAGATGGAGACTATGTGTGTGTGCACCCATGTGTGACTGAACATCTGTGCATGCAGGAGCGTGTTCAAAGAATCAGGTTTTATTTATCAGGAAGAGCTCTGTGTACATCACTCAGTGTTCCAGGTATGAGGTAGTTACTCAGCAATCATCCAGTTAAATCAGTAAATCTGCATCTCAGAAAAAAAAGATCTGGTGTGTGTGTGTTTGCTTGTTTGGTTACTGTCAAAGTAACAATTAACTGCAACTCTTTGCTAAACAAGTTTAAACAACTTAAACCTGCTGCTGTTAACTGCTTTCCAGTTTTAGTTTTTGCTTTACTTCCTTCTCAACGTCTTGATTTAACAGCCTTATTTCCTGAAGCTCACTTGTTTTGTAAATGGTTTCATCAGACAGCCAAACCCCTAAATATGGAATACTGCTCCTCCCTAGGTGTTGCTTTAGGTGTGTGATTGACAGGTGCAATAGTTAGCTAGTTAAGAGTAAAGAGACTGGTGAGCCTTTGGTAGAACTGAACAGTGCAAGGACGGTTACAGCCGAAAGCTGCACGCTTCCAAGAAACGTCCAAATGAAAGTAAAACACATGTTAATTGTTCAGTGTTAAGATGTACATCTGATGCCACCATAGTCAGTCACCACCATCACTACACCTTTAGTGGTAAATATGCAACAATTAGTATCTGCCATTGTGCAGAATGCCTGTTAGACTTCAAGCATAACTTTTTTTTTACATGCTTCTGAAGGCTAAAGAGAAAAGATGCTTTCTTAGGGCCTGTGCAACATTAACACAGTTTTTCTGAATAAAGGGCAATAATATCAAAATATTTTTTATACAAATACAATACTGTGCAAAAATTTTAGGCAGGTGTGAAGAAATGTTGTAAAGTAAGAATGCTTTCAAAAATATACAATTGTTTATTAATTGTTTATTTTTTATCAATTTACAAAATGCAAAGTGAGCGAACAGAGAAAAAATCTAAATCAAATCAATATTTGGTGTGACCACCCTTTGCCTTCAAACTGGATCAATTCTTCCAGGTACACTTGCACAAAGTCAGGGATTTTGTAGGATCATAGTCAGGTGTTTGATTAACCAATTATACCAAACAGGTGCTAATGATCATCAATTTCATATGAAACACAGTCATTAACTGAAACAGAAACAGCTGTGTAGGAGGCTTAAAACTGGGTAAGGAACAGCCAAACTCTGCTACCAAGGTGAGGTTGTGGAAGACAGTTTGATGTCACAGGTCAGACACCAGGACAAGACTGAGGACAGCAACAAGACACAAGGTAGTTATACTGCATCAGCAGGGTCTCTCCCAGGCAGAGATTTCAAAGCAGACTGGGGTTTCAAGATGTGCTGTTCAAGCTCTTTTGAAGAAGCACAAAGAAACTGGGCAACATTGAGGACTGTAGACACAGTGGTCGGCCAAGGAAACAGCAGATGAAAGACACATTATGCTTACTTCCCTTTGAAATCGGAAGCTGTCCAGCAGTGCCACCAGCTCAGAACTAGCAGAAACCAGTGGGACCCTGGTACACCCATCTACTGTCCGGAGAAGTCTGGCCAGAAGTGGTCTTCATGGAAGAATTGTGGCCAAAAAGCCATACCTCTGACGTGGAAACAAGGCCAAGTGAGTCAACTATGCATGAGAACAGAGGAACTGTGGTGCAAAGTGTGAAATTATTTTGGCTGTAGCAGAAGGCAGTTTGTTCACTGAAGGCTGGAGAGCGGTACAATAATGAGTGTCTGCAGGCAACAGTGAAACATGGTGGAGGTTCTTGACAAGTTTGGGACTGGATTTCTGCAAAGGGAGTTGGGGATTTGATCAGGATTAATGGTGTCCTCAGTGCTGAGAAATACAGGCAGATACTTATCCATCATGCAATACCATCAGGGAGCGTCTGATTGGCCCCAAATTTATTCTGCAGCAGGACAACAACCCAAACATACAGGCAATGTCATTAGGAACTATCTTCAGCGTAAAGAACAAGGAGTCCTGGAAGTGATGGTATGTCCCCCACAGAGCCCTGATCTCAACATCACGGAGTCTGTCTGGGATTACATGAAGAGACAGAAGGATTTGAGGCAGCCTACATCCACAGAAGATCTGTGCTTAGTTCTCCAAGATGTTTGGAACAATCTACCTGCCGAGTTCCTTCAAAAACTGTGTGCAAGTGTACCTAGAAGAAATGATGCTGATTTGAAGGCAAAGGGTGGCCACATCAAATATTGATTTGATTTAGATTTTTTTCTGACTTTTTTTTTCTCACTTTGCATTTTGTAAATTGATGACAATAAACAATTACATTTTATATTTTTGAAAGCATTCTTACTTTACAGCATTTCCTCACACCTGCCTAAAACCTTTGCAGAGTACGGTACATCCACAGACAATCAGAATGTAGGACATTTGCAGTATCAGACCTGCAAACTCTAGAGTGGTGAAAACAGTGATGAGTTGATATGAAACTAAAGTCAAGTTGCTGGGTCCAGGGACATTCTCACACTGAAGAAAATGTTTGTGATTTCAATAAACAAATGAAGCCTTTCGAGATTAGAATACAAGGAGAAAACATACTTTGATTTAAGAAGAAAAAGAAAGGTTTTAGAAGAGGGAGAACACACACCATGCTGTTCTTTTTGTTTTTTAAGTCTATTCACCTACACAAGCATTTCATGAGCATGTTTGAAAGTAGTAATACAACAGTACAAGTAAAAAGTCCTGAATTTAAAATGTTACTTAAGTAAAAGTACAAAAGTATTAGCACCAAAATATACTTTAAGTATCAAAAGTAAAACCAATAATTATACAGAATAGTTCATTTCAGAATTGGATATTAGATTAGAGTCATTAATGCATTAATGTCTTGATCGCTTTAATATTGCAGCTAATAAACCTGGAGCTAATTTTAATTTATATAGATGTGTTTTATATATTACTTTATATACTGATGAGTAGCTTGTGGATTTACCCCTGGGGACCAATTAAGCCTTACTGACACAAGAATATCAGAGTTTATTTATTGATTATATGTAATTGTATGATAATGTACAGTGAGCAGGTTGTTAAAATAAATCCCAATATGACGTGGAGGATTATCCTGCTTATTACACTGTTACTGACAAAATTTGGTACACATTTTTGTGACACAAAATATTACTTTTAAAATTTTAACAATGATTTTTTTGTTCCTCGAGAATCTATCATCAGAACTGTGTCCACAGCAATGGTCTGTTCTTCATAACAACAGTCTGTTATACATAACCACGGTCTGCTACTGTATAAAGAAATAACTCACCTTAGAATGCTGTAATGGACAAATCAGAATTGAGTATTTAACAAAGCCATGTCATAAAACAAAATGTTAATCTGAATCTGCAAATTAACTACTAACTGATACTGAAAAAAGAAATAAGAAATTTGTACTTAATTACTTTTCACCACTAGCAACTGAGTTGAATGAAGCTAGCTAATGCTAGCTTGTTTAGTGAACATTATATATCAGGATGGCGGCTTTAAACAGTCCGTACCTTATGTAAGTTGTGTTGGCAGTGGCTGCTACTTTATTTGCTCAGGCTGCAGGGAATCAAACTTGATTCATGGCAAAACTCTGGCATGTCACGGACAATCATTCTTGTGTTCTTCACATCATTTGTTCAGCGTGTGCAAATAAACACTGCACTGTAATTTCCAAACACTACAAGAGCAACAATGCGTGTTCATGTTGTCTATGGAAATAAAAGCTTAAAATAAAAGCCCCTTTTAAAGGATTCTCTGGATCTACAGGATTCACAAGAATGACCTGATTGACACTAAAAAAACAGCGATTGTTGGTAAAAGGCAACAAGTTTGCAGGTGTGATTATTTATGTGGCCGCCTTCATCTTTTGTATAAATTGTTTTTTTTAAACATTCATTTGAGGTTTAACTTGACAGATGATTTGCACAGTACATCATATATACATCAACACACAGATTTAGAGAGAAAATGTGATTCCAGATCAGGTTCCCTATAACTTCAAGATAAATACTGTGTCACTGCAGAAAACGCAGAAATAAAAATGCAGTAGCGGAAACTGCACAGCAATCTACTCTTTCCTTATAATTGGGAGAGTATAACACAATATTACAGTATTGCAGTGTTGGCTTGAAGCATTTCAAGAGTGAGAAGGGTGTGACAGAGTGAAAATACCTTGTGCTTTTTGGACTTCCTGCTGTCCTCATCATCTGAATGATGATGGTGCCTCCTCTCTTTGTGTTTCTTCTCAGAATGCCGATGGCTTGTTGCCTCCTCTTCCTCCTCCAGCAGCAGGTCATACTTGGAACTTTTGGCAAAGTTACGGAAATCTTCAGGAAGTTGAGAAAGTCAGTGCTGAAAGGTTTGCCAAATCAAACTGTGAAAGAAATTGTGGAACATCCACCACCACAGAGGCCGTGCAGTTAAATCCTGCAGACTGATATGTTGTGACATGAAGTGGTTAAAGTGGAAGATTTAATTCCAGCTTATTAACACACAAGGATACTCTTGTTTAGGTTTCACTTGATCCTTGAGAGCCAGTTTGGATCGGTTCTCCTCGTCCTTCTCATAGGCTTTGAAGTCATCTTTAGTGTACTTTCCACCTGGGAAACAGACAAGGCCGAGAGTTCAGAACTCCGCTTATGAAACACACAGTCAACTCAATGTGAGGAGGACGATTAGCAAAAATATAAAAACTCAGTTTGAATTGGCATAAGCTGTTGTTAAAATTAGAACAAAACAAAAAGGAATATTCAAAACATGTTAACCACGAAGGCTTCAGTGGGAATACCTTTCCCTTTCCATTTGATCTTGGAAACTGACTGGCTGAAGTCTACATGAATGCGACGGTCATCAATGAGCACATTGTCCATTTTGAAGTAGGCCTTTTCACAGTCTTCTTGCTGTGGACACAGAAAGCATAACACTTAAATAGCTGTGATGGAAGTGAATGTCCTACAGAAACAGATCATGTAATGATGCCACTAACGAATAGCATACATTGTTAAAAAAAGAGGCTCCTCTGAACGAGTAGAAATAGCAATAAAACCAGTATATGATCTTTTTCACCTGACCAAGCGGACTTGGTTCGAATGGGGAGCTGAAAGTCGCAACATTGTTGCATTTATCACTTGTTTCGGTTCTGCTTTCACACTGTGATTTCTGAAGCGCACCAAAACTTTCTGAGCAGCATCACGTGGTTGAAAGGGGTGCTCGTCGATTGGACAAAGTAGGAGGGGAAATCCCTCATGCTTCGTCACATTATTTTAGGGAATGCTACAACGTTAGTGAACGCAACTGTTCCTATAATGCTATCGTAGCTTGTCAGGGATTGATTGTTATTTTTCTAACTTTGACGATCTAACATGTGACAACATATGAGCTCAGAGTTTAAGGACTGACTGTTGGTAGTTGTGATTTGATTTTGTTTAAATATGCCAAATTGTGAATTTATGGGTTATTGTTGTTCAGACAACTGAGCTAAGCTAGCTAGCAGCTGCTAATGTCAGCGGTCACTTGTTGCCATAGCAACAGTATACATTCACGTAAGGACTAATGAGCTGTAAATAGAGATGCAGAATCAAGCTATATTATAAATACAGATGAGATACATTGTATTTTAGCACAGAATACATGACTTTAGTAAACCTATAGAAAATAATTTGTTTAATTCGCATAATTTACCACTGAATTTATTCGTACGCACTGCGTATAGCATCACTACGTATATTTGGTCCTGTGTTTGGTCCGGTGAGCTTCACACTGCATACGCACCGGACCAGGATTCACTTGCAAGCGAACCGAGACCCACGTTTTCAGGCGGACCAGAGTTTGCTTGTTTGGTCCGCACCAGAGTTCGGATGAGCTTTCACACCTGCCCAAACGAAGCGGACTATCCGAGGAAACGAACTCTGGTCCGTTTAAAGCGGACCAAACAGCTCTGGTGTGAAAGCGACCTTAATGTCCTGAAACGGGAACCTGCTACATTCCGCCAGTGTCCTTGTGGACCAGTTTTTTACCTGAGCCAGGCCATACAATGATGATAATCATATCACATCTGTACAGGGTTAGTAATATACAACTGTTAACAAATAATCTGTTCTTTGTGTAGATTTCAGTAACTTTTAATGCACTGTTATGGAGTTGGTCCTCTGTACTGGCTGATTTGCAGAGTTCAGTAGCGAAATTGGTAGCGGGAAGGAAAAAGTGGCATCACAACATTTCTGGTTTAGTCTACAAACTGAACTTACTCATACATTCACAGCCTATTACTGAAACATACAAAAAATTACTGATAACAAGTACCAATAATTCAAATGAACAATGAACTGACCAAATGTATGAAGGAAAAGGGGACACTATTTCACTGTGTGTGGAAATGTCAAAGCTTTCTGGGAGGAAATTAAAACAACAATAGAAAAAAAATATCTCAAAAGACCTTCTATGAACCCTGTTTTTTTGTTTGTTTTTTTTTGTTTTAGGATTCTATTCAAAAGGTCACAAGTATACCAAGAGTAAATGAATAATCATAGCTATGTGCTTTCTGCATGCTAAAAAATCAATTTCACTGTTTTGGAAAAAGACAAGCAGACCATGTGTCACATACTGGGTTTGGCAAATGCTAATAACTTTTCCTCTGGAAAAAAACATCTCATACAAAGAGGGAAATGAGACTTATTTGAGAAGGTTTGGTGACCATTTCATTTGTCTGTGAAAGATATGAAGCTAACAGATGAAGAGAACTGAATACTGACTGATGTAAACCTCAGTGCGGCTGCTATGAGTTCAAATTGCAAAACTACGAAAATGATTTTGAACTCTATGTACAAAATTTATTTTGTCTGATTTCTTTTTACTTTTTTGTTTATTTATTTACTATATTTATTTCTTATTTCTTTGTTTTTTCTTGTTTTATTTATCTGTTTGATTGTGTGTTTTTGTCATCTATGCCTCAGTGCAGCATGGATTGTTGAAGCGCACATCTGTAGGTCTGGATTTGTAACTGTATACATATGTGGGCTTAAATGTGTAAACCGTTAAACACATGTTCAAAAACAAAAACAATGAAGTGACGCCAAAACAGACCATATCTTTGTCATCCACAACCATGTAGTCCAATTAATTTACAGAAAATCAGCAAAAGAAGGTGCTAAGTAATGTGTGTTTCTGTCCACTACCATTATGTAAATATTAGAAGTTAAACTCTTTAAGATAAATAATTAGTGGTACTAATTTTCTAATCAGGTGTAATTAAACCACAGAAGAAGCACGGACACAATGAGATGATAAAAGACTTCTTTTAACTGTTTTTTATGGATGAATGGAAACGACTATGCAAAATGACTGCGATCATGTAAATAATTGTCAGGCCTCGTCAATACACCATTAAATTTAAAGCGATATTCCACCCCAGAGTGATAATCCACTCAATATGTACTCACCCCTATGCCGATGTGAGGATGGGTGAAGATCTTCAGTTCACTAAACAATCCCGGAGTTTCAGCAGAAAACAGGGTTGCAGCCAAATCCAGTACAATGGCAGTGAATGGTGACCACGGATAAAATGTTTAAAAAAAAGAACACAAAACAAACACAAAATGTCTCCATCCTGCTCGTGTGGTGTAATCCAAGTGTCCTGAGCTGCGACATAAAAATTTAACCACAAAAGACGCCATTTACACCATGTTTTTAGCTGAAATGTCAACTGAAGCCTCTCAGACTTGAGCCAGATGCACAAGAGATCTCGCGATATTTTCTCACGTGCATCCATTAAGAGATATACGAAGTCTCGCGATACATCGACACCATGTTTACATGCTACCTGGGAGGCTACAGTTGACATTTCGGCTAAAAACATGGTGTAAATGGCGTCTTTTGTGGTTAAATTTTAATGTCATGGCTCACGGACACTTGGATTACACCACACGAGCAGGATGGAGACATTTTGTGTTTGTTTTGTGTTCTTTTTTTTTTACATTTTATCCGTGGTCTCCATTCACTGCCATTGTACTGGATTTAGCTGCAACCCTGTTTTCTGCTGAAACTCCGGGATTGTTTTGTGAGCTGAAGATCTTCACCCATCCTCACATCGGCATAGGGGTGAGTACATATTGAGTGGATTATCGTTCTGGGATGGAATATCGCTTTAAACTACAAAAACAAAACTCAAGCTCAAAACTTGTTTTATCCTACAAACTTCCTCCTTGTTCTTCTCCCAAAACTCGGCACTTGCACACCATAAAAGCCAATAAGAACAATTCCAAATGAGAGCGAAATCATTAATGTTTTTCTGCAAGTCATTTACTGGAACAGCAGGATGAATCATTTCCTAAAACGTCCTTCACTTGGTATCTGCTATCAGATATCTAAGAACAAGTGTGGCCTTCCTTGACTGTTTATAGAGATATTTAATGCGAGGTGCCAAAACCACTGCTTTAACCAGACACTCAGAGTTTCAACACAGTGACGGGAGGAGTGGCCTCTGTGTCCAGTGTCATACTGTGTGTTAAACAAGGTCATAATACCTGCTGACAATGTGAGCAAAACACATCTGTCTGCAGCAGGAGTGTATGAATGAATTACACTATGGAAAAACCCTTTGCTGCCTTTTATCTTTAATATTCATCGCAACAGCTCTTTGGCTCATTTCCAGTGACATTATATGGCATAAAATGATTATATGACTGGATGTCACATGTAGAAGTCTGAGTGAAAACACATTTTATCTAAAACAAACTGCCCAGCGCCCTCTAATGGTTTAAATATTTAGAGCAGGTCAACATGTCCAGCACCATCGTTGATATTATGGCTGTGCTCCATTTCCTTTAATTTGCAGTTCATTGTTCAGGGTGTTCAGAGGACTGAAGGCCAGGCGCAAAAACCGGCAACCTCCTCATAAAATGACTACAGAAGACTACAGATAAAATTTAAAAAAATTAAACAGTCCATAACTCATATATGTATGTGGTACTTTTAAAAATTATAAATAAGTATAAATAAAAAACAACTTCAATGAAGAAAAAGGATAATAAAGACATAAAATGCTGTCTATAAAACTATAAAAAAAAAGCTGAGGAATCTGCATTATTCTTTGTAAAGACAAATGTCTGCCAACATATAGACCAGTATAGCTGTGCTAGGCCATGAACAGCAGATTTAAGCTCTTTTAGTGTTTAGCCCAATATGCAACTTTCCATTAACATTCCAAAGTATAAACAACAAATCCCAGTGTAAATCAATTTATTTTCATTGTGAATAAGAAAATGATTGGAGGGCCAGATTTGGCCCACGGGCTGCAAGTTGAGTATCACTGACATAAGGGTATCATAAATGTATAAATGCATACGTTTTACCATGGGGAAGTAGCCCTGGAACAAGCAAAACAAGGCGAGACCCAGTCATAAACTGAAGCCAGTTCCACTCCAGTTTTACTTCCACAATGGTTAGATAGCCAGCAACATGCAACCAGGTTGATGGTGAATATATTATGTTTATAACACTTTCACATCTCTATGATAAGACTTCTCTATCATGATGACTCAGCAGCCCATGTGATGATTATCAACACGTCAGTTCATGAGTTCATGACTTCCATTATTCACATCCTGTAGGGGGTTTCCAGCCATCATTTTCAATACATATACTGGCTCTGCAGACGACTAATAAAAATTGCATATTGCTCAGAATAAAGCAGTACATACAGAACAAGAGTAAACACAATGCAGAACTGTTTATCTTGGCTAAAGGTAGATGGCAGATATTACCGTTTCCTTGCTCAACTTTATCTGAAACATTTTAGTATTATATAAACAGTTATGTCTGAGTTCAGATAACTATCATACCAGGCATGCAACTGGAGGTAGATTTACATGACCCAAAGTCAAGACTAGTATGTTGAAGAACAGTAATGTACAGAGCTATGGTTACATCGAACTCTCTGAGCTTATCGTCCAGGAAAGCAGTAACAATCGCTTTAAAAATGCTGCTAAAACATCTCCTGAAACAGGAGATTATGATTAGTAGCTGACAAATAGACATGTTTAACAGTCTACAATCTAGAGGAGCTGATCAAATAATACAAGAGTACTAATAGTTAAATTACACGTCTTTTATGTGATTTTTTGTACGTGTCACCATAAAGAAATGATGGAAGCGCTATGAAACCTTTTTATAGATATTTGGAGCACTGGAGGCTTTTCTGTCAGCCCATTTTGATTTGATTTGGTTTTAACGGGCCAGAGCCTGTGCATTAACTTAAATATGAGCCATTTGTATCTATCTGTATCTCTATAGCTACATAGAAATCTGGGTCCTGTTTTGTGTTGTTTTTGTGGTAGTGATCATGTACAGCTGTGGTCAAAAGTTTACATACACCACAACTGTATATAGTATTGTGTTTGGTGTGGACCCCAGGAAGAAAAGCTGCTGCTATAGCTGGAGCTAATGGTGATTCTAATAAATGAAATAAATGAAATAAATGACATCAACACCTGAATGCAAAATCCTAACAGATGTTATGTCATATTTCAAATTCTAAATATACTGACAAAAAAAAACCTAATTTAAACAGTCTTAAATGATTCCTATAGAATATGTATGCATGCATATGTATGCACAAAAAACATCATTATAGGTAGGGTAACATATTATTTGACTGTGCAATACCATATTTAATGTCTTCTAAAGTTCCCCTGATTGCACATATTTAAGTGGTGGTTCAAAACCTTATGAAATGTGCTTCCTCTGCTGTGCTGGTTATGTGTGTCTGTTGCTGCTGTATGTAAATGTGCTGACAGACCGGCCCTGTGCTACACTGACTTTTGTACTGACTATTATATAAGTATATATTTATATACTTTAGTTTTTCTGCCAAATAAATGCTGTTGAGATGCCTAATCCAGCCCTGGTCTGAGACTGAATCTCATTACATGAACTAATTAACCTACATTATGGTGCAGACTGCTCCTCAGGACGACACCTCATTTTCATTACTGTTTGGAGCCGATGAAAACATCAGTTTTTTTTTATATCAGGCAGAATCATGTTTTGAACATATATCCTTTATTGTATATGTAATACCATGACATAATACTGTCACTGTGAAAAACAAAAACAAAAACAAACTAGAACTGCAAGCAGTTATGAACGGGGGCCAAGCCTCCCCGCGCGACTCGAACCCCGGTTCTCGCGGAGCCCACGTAACGCGAATGGCTCTATTTCGGTACCAGGAGGTATATCGCCAAGATTTGCTATCAAACGTGGGGTCAAACAAAGCTGCCCTCTCTCTCCATTCCTCTTATTGCAATGGGAAGAGCACTGGAAGCTCTGTAATATTGCTGAACATGTTTGCTGTAACAAGTCACGACCACTTTGACCAAACAGTACAAAACTTTACGGCTGGCCTCAGGAGTGACTCCCCATCATGGTCACCAAATTTCGTGCGAATCCGATGAACTTTTATGTCACTTGATATTTCTCTGTTTATAGCGCCCCCTATCGGTCAATTTGCGTCGAATTTGGTACAGTGTCTCTGGTTGACCTCTGAAATGTGTGGATTGAGTTTGATCTTGATAGCTTTTACTTTGACAAAAATATGCAAGAGTATGTGTTTTTTAGCTAGCGGAAAAATTTTTTTATTTATAAGTACCGCGTTTTATGGAGTAGCAAAATTCTTTTGATAACTTTTGATCAGGCACATCTGGAGATTGTGTGTGCAAAGTTTTGTGCAGATGGAGCGTACACCCTATGAGGAGTTCAAAAAAGTAGGTTTTTGACGTGTAGCGACTTACAAAGAGAAATATGCTGTGGGAGTGGGCATGGCCTATGTCAGAAGATGCTGCCCTATGTAGGGAACACGTGGATATAAAGGTTATGAGGATGTGATTAAAAATGTGGAAGTTACAGGCCAAAATGCATTTGCGTCCGTTACAGCGCCACCTAGTGGAGTAGATGCAAAATTTTTGGTATAGGTGGTCTCTGTGCTATTCTATATATACCCTGTAAATTTGACAGCCCTCAGCATAGTACTTGAGCTGAAATAAATGTTTGTTGTTTATCTTGTAATAAGCCACGCCCACTTTGACCAGTCAGGAATACCTTCAAGATATGGCCTCAGGAGTGAGGCAGCATCATGCTCACCAAATTTGGTAAAAATCGGTGTTGCCGTTTAAGAGATATAACATTGGCATATTTACAGTGCCCCCTAGTGGCCAACATCAGCCAAATTTGGCTCATATCCCCACAGTCACATGCCAACCAAGTTTCTAGTACTTCGTGTCGTTAGCATTAATTTTCACCGAGATATGCAACTGTTCGCATTTTTAGAGCTAGCTTGAAAATTTTATTCGTTAATAATTTGCGCATATTTTGACCGAACGAAATTTTTTTGATAACTTTAGATCAGGTCCCTCTCAAGACTGTACGTGCCAAATTTCACACTGATCGGACAAAACCCCACGGAGGAGTTCGAAAAAGTAGGTTTTCCAGTTTTTTGTGATTTTGCAAAAAAAAATTATAGGCGGAAATGGGCGTGGCCTAGCCCAGGTGATTCAGAGCTATTCAGGGAATCTGTGGATATGAGGCTTTTGAATGTGCGACATACGGTGTGGGAGTTATAGGCCAAAACGTGTTTCCCTTGCTTATAGCGCCACCTGCTGGCGGACATATGTGATTTTTTGCGCCTGAGGTCCCTGCAGGGGTCTGGACCAACCCTCCAAATTGCACCGCCCTCCCTTGCACGGTTTAGGCTGCAGCACCACTTTTACGAACGGAAGAATAAAAATAGAGAAAAAAAAACAAAACTATAAAAATCCGAACAAAAACAATAGGGTTCCCAGCACCGCTGGTCCTGGGAAACGCGTATGCTTGTGCATACGCGTCCCCCAGGCCCCGCGGGCTTGGCCCCCTAAAAACATATTATAAATTTTAGGTCATATCAGCTACCTCTATTGCTGACCAGCAGTGCTTTGCTTAGCTTCCTTCTCCAGACTGGGGGCGTGTCGACCATCATCTACTATAGCTAATACACTGACTCTGGATATGTACTTAACAAAACCCCACTCGAAGTAATCCAAACTGTCCCTTTAACACAGTCATGAGATTAATATTGATCTTTTCGTCCTACACTCAGAAAGTGAATAGAGCCCACATTCTTTGAATACTCAAGTGTAGTGCTCATATACAGTTTATCTAGATATTGTAGGCCACAATGCTCACCTTTTCAAACTCAATGAAAGCGTAACAGAGGGAATCTCCAGTTTTCCAGTCTCTGATGATCTCACAGCTGCACACAACAGAGCAACATGGGAAAGTTTCAATATCAATTCAATTTCCACATACATAAATCATTCCTAAACACGTAGAATACAAAGTGGTATTATATAGAACTTGGAGGTTAGCGTCACCTTTTTATGGTGCCAAAGCGAGAGAAGATGATTTCCAGGTCCTCGTCTGTGGTCACTGGGTTCAGTTTGCACACAAACAGCACATTCTCTGGAGGCTTCACATCTGCATCTGGGAGATCACCCACCTGGAGGAGTGTATGACAGAGGAGTGTAGAAATGTCTCAGACTATATCTTTAGTATCTTCAGTTAAAGAGTGCAGGCAGATTTCTTCTTCTCACCATCTCCAGCAGGATGGCCTGAGTCTTGGCTTCTTTCTCCTTCAACCTCTCCTCCAGCTCCTCAGCTCCTTTCCCTTCTGTATCGTCAATCACTTCATCCGCTCCGATTCGGCCACTCTGCACACCCGTGTTAGAAACACTGGGAGTTATTGATACTGTCACTTGAGATACATAGCTTTACTTTGATATTTTAGATTAAGCTAGATTAAATTTAACATTTAACTTTTTGTTAACCTTTTAGCAAGCTAGCAAACAATGTAACTTATAAACACTTTTAGCAAGATAGCAAACAATGAAACTTTTTAGTAAGCTAGCAGACAATGTATCATTTTCTAACCTTTTTAGCTGGGTAGCAAAAAATGTAATATTTTCTTAAGAAATACAGAGCAGCCATGAGTTAACTGTCAACTGTGCAACAGAGATCTTCTTAATTCTATTTTAAATTTCTCATTTTAAACCTAGTTCTGCTTAACTCTAATCTCAAATAATCTCATATTAAATTCATCTTTGTTGGCGCATCCCAGTCTCAGAGCTTTCCTGAATGAATGTAGAGTAGCACTGCACTCACATCTAGCTGTTCTCTGGTGGGCTCAGGGGATCGATCAGGCACTGGCAAGTCAGGAGGGTCATCAAAAGGGTCGTCCAGGATCACTGTGTGGTTTATCCTGCAGCAAAAAGATATTCTCTTCTCATGATGGTAAAACTTTATGCCCTGAGGCGTTTCTGGCAAATAATACATGCATTCATAAACACAAAGGCTACTACTACACCAGCTACACAGGCAGTTTGACTTTGTTCACCTGATATCCTGAAATGGGACAAAGTCCTTGTCCACAAAAGTCTCATTTATTTTGGTCAAGACGTCCATGCCTTCTGTCACTTCCCCAAATACAGTGTGGACTCCATCCAGGTAGTCCAAGTTGTCAGCCATGGTGATGAGGAACTGAGGGCAACAATGACACCAGATTAAACACGTCATTGTTCTGTGTGTAACGCAACTGGATGGATTTCCCTACAGTTCATTTCTGAAGCTTCCAAATTACCTCACATCTCTTCTCTCATTTGCGTTACTAACTACTGTAGACAATTTGGTCAGGGCTACAACTAATCATTATTTTCATCATCAATTAATCTGTTGATTATTTATTAATCAATTAGTGGTTTGGTCAGTAAAATGTCAGAAAATGGTGAAAAATGTTGATCACTGTTTTCCAAAGCCCAAGTTGGCATCCTCAGATGTCTTGTTTGGTCCAAAACTCAAAGATATTCAGTTTACTGTAACAGATGACAAAAGAAACCAGAAAATATTCACATTTAAGAAGCTTCGAAGAATTTGGACATTTTTTATTTAAAAAATGACTCAAAACGATTAATCAATTATCAGAATAGTTGGCGATTAGTCTAATGATTGATTAATAATGGTTGCAGCTCTAGATCTAGTAACTACTTAACCTTAGATATCTCTCACGTTCACACTAATGTTGGCGGAACCAGTTTCAGGTACCAGTATGCACCTTTTAAATAAAATTAACGGCAATCAGCCCTCAAAGTCTTAATTACCCTTGGAGATTTTAAAGCCATATTGTCTGATGTTTTTTTGTGATTCTTGTAACTGCGCTTATTAATTCCTTCTTTAGAGTGTAGTTGTGTTGTTTCTGGTTTCAGTGTTGTGACCGTTTCTTGTTCACAGGTCTTTCTTGGAAAAGAGATTTAAACTCAGTGAACCTCCTGTTAAAACAATAAATACAAATATCTGCGGATTTGACCTGTAAATTAGAAATGGTTTATATCAAGAAAGCAAAAGCACTGTACACCACTTGGTCCAACTAACACAGCAAACACAGCAAAACTGGTGAGATTTGAGAGGGAGTCCATGGTTCAGTATAAAATGATAGAAACTTGGTTAATGGCAAATATTACATTCGATATCCATGAATTCTATGCAACATTATAGTCTCTAGGCTTTTTTCAATTAATCTGATTTATACATTAAATTATATGGTTATTTTCACGTTGGCTGATCGAGATAAACCATCAAACTAGAACAAATGAGACATTTTTTCAGTGATTTCTTCTCTGGAAGCTTTTTGAAACTTACAGGGCAAACAACAATGTGAATATACATTATATTCACCTGAGAACCGTGCTGATCGTTTCCATTGTTCACCATGGACACTGTCCCCTTCTTCCTGTGTTTGATGCGTGGGGCTTTCTCTGAATCAAAAAAGCGAGCCTGGTCCCCATAGAGTTTGCTAATCACACACAGGAGAGAAAATTTGTTCAGTTTTCAGTGTCAAAACAAAGGTCAACAAAAGTGTTGGTGAAGATGAACTGACCTATAGACAGAGTCTCCACCACGGCCCGTCCCAGTGGGATCTCCAGTCTGCACAATGAAGTCTCTCTGAGGAAGAGACAAACACATTGTTAAAGCATGTTTAACACAGTGTCCATCTAAAAGACAAATGGAGCCAGTATCATAATAATAACACAAATGTGCTCTAGACCCCGACAGACATGTTTATATTCATACAACAGGGGCATCTTTTCTACCTTGTTGTACTGTGAGCTGGCTTAACTTTTACATTAAAGGAATAGTTCACCCAAAAATGAAAATTCAGTCATTATCTACTTGCCCTCATGATGACTGAAGGTTGGGTTAGTTTTTTAGTTCACTAAACACTGCTGGAGGAAAACAGTGTTGCAGAATTTCCCAAACAATGGAAGTGAATGGTGACCAGTTTTCAAATGTAAAAAACAACAGAATAAAAACATAAAATGCCTCCATGCTGCTCGTCTGGTGTAATCCAAGTCTCCTAAAGCCCCAACATGTCAAGTTGATTTGAAAGACGTCATTTCCACCATGTTTTTAGGCTGAACCTTCGCTGCTCCTTAGCTTAGAGTCACATTGATGTGCACATGCACACTGTCTGAACTGTGTGTGTGGGGTGACGGTGTGTGAACTGCATGTTGGGGTTTTAGGAGATTTGGATTACGCCAGACGAACAGTATGGAGGCATTGTATGTTCTTTTGTGTGTGTTTGTTTTTTATGTTTGAAAACTGGTCACCATTCACTTCCGATGTTTGGGAGATTCAGCAACATGGTTTTTGGATGTTTCTGAGCATTTAAAGCCACTAATATTTATATTCTAATAAAATAGTATTGGAATTTTAAATATAAAAGGCAACATGCTGCAACAGAAAAAATATTAAATAACATAAAACCTTCCAATGACACTGATTGCTAAATTTTAATGCAATGCATTTTCATACCTGGGATCAGAGTCTGAGGTGAGTCTGAGAATTAAGACTCTGTGCTCTTATTTTAATATCTTTCTGTACTGTTGTTACATATAGTGGTATAATACACATAACTGACATATTTCTTCGTTTTCTTGCAGATATTTTACATATTAGAATACAGTAATTGAAGTTACAGTGGTTTGCTGTGGTTTCTCTACGGCTTTTTGCAGTTCCTGTAATTTTGACCCGCTTTTTTTTTCTTGTCCACCTGACAAAGGATGTCTTTAATACATACATTTTTAATATACTGAATTCATAGTAGGGCTGGGGTGATTTGTCAATGTAATCAATGTCCTCAATTATGAAAATACGCCGATGATCATCTAAAGTGTTGGAGTATTTTAGACAGAGACACAACAATTTGGCTCTCTTTAGCTCCACAAACTGAACATGACTTCTCTCAGCAGGACAAACTTCTGCTCCTCACGAGTGCTGGAAGTGAAGCACTGAGTGACAGCAGCAGCAGCATCATCATCCTGTTTACTTTCTCTCAGCACCAAAACACCATATATCAGGATGATCAACACGTGGAACATGTTTCTGTCAGTAGAAGCCACTTTAAATAGATTTTCTAGATGCTTCTTCATCACCCCTGTGTTAAAAGTGATGTCTGCACCGCTGCAGTGAACTTTACACGATATGTCATCTAACTATGTTATTTGGCCGTTTTATACTTTCAGTTCACTTTATCAGCCATGTATGAGTCAGAAATGGCTAGAACTAATGTTACAGACTGTCTGTAATTCATTTTAATTATTTTCTTTGCCTCACAGTGATGCAAAAATACACTGTCGGTGATTGTCTTACCGTCATAAGACTCCAGTGATGAAATAACTCCATGTCATAACCAGTTTTACGTCAAAATACTTTGTCCAGTTTCAGTGAAGGGTTGACAGTGATTAGTGATGAAATTAATATGCATCACAGCTCCTTTTGATTTGAGGTCCAGTATTTTTCTGATCAGGCGTCTGACATGAAGTCTATTAATTAGGGTGGAAATTAGACTAACTTTAAAATATTGCACTATTATCATTATTCTAATGTGCTTTAATTTTCTGTTTTTCAGACTTATGATTGAATGAAATATTGAAATATTCACAAGACAAGTTTCTGATATTTAATTTAGGTAAATTAATTGTTATATAATTGATTAATAAAAAATAATAATTTGATTAATCGCTAAATTAACCAATTAAGCCCTAATCCTTAGCGGCAATTAATTGATTATTGATAATAGAACTGCTTAAACAGATATAATGATATCCAAAATCTAAGATGATATCTAGTTTTATATTGATATGATATAGATATATTGCCCAGCCTTTGTTCTTCTTCCTACATCGCTAGTTTTTAACTCTTTTGTACCTGCACGGGCAAATACTCAAGAATCATTAATTAAAAGTCTCTACATGTACACATGTCGGCTTTTTGGGGCTCCATAAATGAGAGGTCCAACATATCTGTGCACCATAAGTAACCTGACTTAAAATTTAGCCCATATACGTATTTGCACTGGCCTGAACTCAGAGTTGAGCTTTTCAGATTTGATCTGTGACTATATCGCCCTCCTCTGGCCAGTTAACTGAAAATATCTGAGACTTCTCCACAGCTGTTAAAGTAGTTTTAAAGAGAGCAGTCAGAGTTACCTGAACACTGTGGATGAGGCAGTAGTTGTAGTATTTTATCTTGCATAATTTCAGAAAGTTCAGGCAAGCTGCAAAAGAAAAGAAGACAAAGATTAAAGTTACACTTGTAATCATTACAACTGACCACAGCCTTAATAAAACAATAAGCTGCTATTTAGCTTCACGAACTTCAGGCTAAATATGTGTGTGTGTTGACTTGTTCCACTTTCACTGTTATTTCTGAACTAACTGTTTGCTAATGTTACATAAACAAATGAATAGGACGCAGGCAAGCTAACAGCATTAGCTTTAGCGACTTGTTCTGCGACTCAGCTTGTTAACAGCTCACTCAGCGAGCGACCACTACTAGAAATTAGCAGCCTTTCTGTTTAAATATCTTTATTTTCTTACTTTTAGGACGTTCTTCTGTAAACAAATCGATTACAATATCGCCCAGAGTCGTTTCAAGGAGCACCGCCATGCTGACGTTCCTGATCTCGCGAGAAGAGTGTTTGGATTTTTCTCGCGCATGCGCAGTACGTATGTCTCACTCAATGTTTTTGTTTTAGCTGCTGCTGTTGAGAGAAGCCAAGTGAAAATGGAAACGACAGGGTTAGCAGTTAGTGTTATATTTCTTCTTTCCGCATCAGTGACGTGCACAGAGTCTCCGCCGAGGCAGCTGAACACGGTAAGAACCAGAGAGACGAATGTTAGTAGCACAATGATGTTAGCATAGCGTTAGCTTACTGACGTCCAGCGTCACGTCTGTTTGTGTTTTCTGTCTCCTTTTCTTCTAATTATTGATCTCTACAGGAAAACATCCTGATTAACGTGACAGCAGGGACACTGACTGACACACAGCTGCAGGATTCCAACAACCTGCAGGTATACATCATAAACCAACTTCCATAGCAAAGATTCAGAGGTGTGTCTGTTTATATTATTACTAAAAGTGCGACCAGTCAGGTGAGCTTTAACGCCTTTATTTCTTCTTTCAGATCAATTTGAACATATCGGTGGGAGAAGAGCAGGTGCTGGTCAATGACATCCCAGTAGAGCTGTCAGGGGTCACCAGGTTCAATTGTCAAGCTCTTCTCTGTAAGTTACCTGGATGTTAGCTATGATTAATTACTAAACCGTCATAACAGAAACCAGAGGAAATTACAAATCAAACTTAATGAAAAAATATTGTACACCTGTTAAAAAAAACAATTATTCCTGTTGTTGAATTTAAAAAAATAGGTGGGGCTACCCTCCCTCACATCATGGCATTATTTGGGAGTGATATGTCAGATAGACCTGTCTCACGGCCAGGGCTGGAAGTAACTAATTACAAATACTCAAATTGCTGTAATTAAGTAGTTTTTGGAGCGGGGGGGTCATGTCAAAATGGATGACACTCAATAGATGAGCCAATAATGACAATAATGCAGTGGCTGTAAGAAACACTTCCTGAAGGGATAGTTAGAGTTTTTTGAAGTGTGGTTGTATGAGGTACTTAGGTACCATAGTCAGTGTGTCACCTACAGCAGTGTTCCCCAAAATTTTTACTCTGGGAACCCCCCCTTTTTTTAAAAAAAATGACAAACCATCATGACCCAAATCACAATGGACCTTATCAATAAATCTCGGGAGATTTACTTGCATAAATGTTCATAAATGAACATTTTTGACCTTTTTACTGCCATTTCTGCATCACCTTATATTTTATTGATGGATGTTATTAAAAACATACGCACATAAAATATTTTATAAATGAGAAATAAATGCATTTAGGCTGAGTTAACAGGTCATCTCATTGCCTGTATTTTCCTCTCATCTGGAAAATAACATGGAACATTTTAGCCTAAACGGACAAAATCAGTGTATTTAGGTGGAATTAACAGGCTCTCATTTTTTGTCCTTTCTTTTTTTTGTAAAACAATATGCAAATTTTAAATGCTTTATGAGAAGTATACCACCGATAAAAATCTTAAATTGCACAATTTCTTCTGTAGTCTATTTTTTAGGGGACCCAAATAAAACCTCCTGTGACCCACTTGTGGGTCCCAACCCAGTCTATGGGAATGACTGACCTACAATACCGGTGTAGGAAGCTAAGCAATGTACTGCTGTGGACAGGGTCAACAGCAAATATGTATAATGTATACATGCATATGTACAAAATGTACTGTATATATAAGCCCTCTAAACCGACCAGACTTCTTTGACAAAGTCAGTCATTTTACCTGTCTGAACATAGTCAATGATAATTTTGATTATGAATTCAAGTCACATTCCTGAAAGTTAAAGGGACAGTTCACCCCCAAATCAAAAATACATGTTATTCCTCTTACCTGTAGTGCTGTTAATCCGTCTAGATTTTTTGTGTGTGAGTTTCAGAGTTTTGGAGATATCAGCAGTAGAAACATCTGACTTCTCTCCAAGGGGACTAAATGGCACTAGGATTGTGGTGCATAAAAACTAAATCTGAAAAATTCAAAACTAGTGTCTCTCCCCTAAAATCATGACCTGGTTACTCAAGATCCACAGACCTTGTTGTGACCAGGTTCATGTAGGAACTATTTTCTTTCTGCAGTAGAATCTACCAGAACATAACATCTACATGAAACTGCTCACAAGTTGTGTGGATCCTGAGTAACCAGGTCATGATTTCTGGAAAGAGACACTGGTTTTGAATTTTTCAAATGTATTTTTTGTGCTTTGAGCACTTCAAGCCGAGTACCACCTCGTTCCACTATATTGGAGAGAAGGCAGACATCTCTACGGCTGATATCTGCAAAACTCTGCAATTCACACCAAAACTATCTACATGGACAGACAGCACTACAGGCCAAAGGAAAAAAAAAATTTTGTTTAAAATGTTTTTCATTGGAAGCATTTATGCAAAAGGCTTGACATTCTCACAGAATAAGAAACTGCTTCAGGATTTACAATATTTCACAGACATGACTTAACCTGAAGGAAAGAGAGAAATTAATGAGAGTAGAGGAAGAGAGAAAAAAGAAAAAAGAGGGGAAAAACCATCTAACCCATCTGCTTGCCCGCCTGTCCAGTACTACTTGTAATTATTGGGTTTGTATTTATTTTGTGTGTTGTTCAAGAGACGAGATAAATGGTGACCAAATCTTTAAAATTGCTTTACTTTATCATTTAAGACAAACCTAATTTGCTCGAGTTGGAGTGAATCAGTTAGCTCCATGATCCACAACTTCACTTGGGATCTTTGGCTTTCTTCCAGAATTTAAGAATAAGTTTTGTAGTCACTGTTAGCCCATAGGAGACTAAGTGTTGTTGTCATTTTTGTAAAAGCATCCAATATTCCCAATACAATCATTTTCGGATCTGGTTTCAGAGAGATTTTCAGTATAGAGGAAAAGATGCTGAATATTTCACTCCAGAGACTTTCTATCTTAAGTAGAGTACAAAAGTACAAAATGATGGATTATTATGGCTTCTTGGAACTGACATTTAGAGGAATATTTTATTGAGTTTAGATTGAGTTTAGATTTTGAATAGTACAATCTGTGCACCACCTTAAACTGTATAAGGCAATGTCTGGCATTCACTGAACAGGTATGAATATTCTGGAAACTTTTGTCCCATTTGTCTTGTGCCCAACTCATTGTAGATATACAGAATGAGCTTCTCTGAGTCTGCCTGCCTATTCAAACAGTCATCATGTTTGCCTGGATGTGTAGTGCTATAGTCCTGCATGTTAAATTTGACATAATCCCTAACCTGAAGAAATCTAAAAATGATTAGTGTTCAGATTGTATTTTTCCTGCAGCTCATTAAAGGAGGCAATGGTCCCCTTCACTTACAGGTCACCTACTGTGTTGATTACTTGGTTTTTCCAGTGGGTAAAGGCACCATCTAATATAGAGGCTTTGAAGGAGGGGTTATTTGCAATTGGGGGGAGGAAAGACATGTTACTCAATTTGAGGCTGTGCTTTATCTGTTTCCAGGTACAAGTGGCTTCATGTATTATAGGTTTATGGTTGTATGTTGACTTGTTCAGTGGTATAGGAGACATGATGATTGTGCCTATGGTGAAAGGTGAACTGTCCTAAAAATCTCTATTTTTGATTTTGGTGTGACCTTCTAAACACACTGAATTGTATTTTGCAGTAGACAGTGTCAATGGAAGCAGTGACTTTGAATCCGGGGACTTGGTGTCCACCGTCACCCGGGTGATGGTGAGCCAGAACAGGCTGTACAGCGACTCAGAGGAGGTGGTGGCTCTGCAGGTGTTCAGTGAAGTGATCGAGATGGAGGGCAAAGAGGTAAATGTCTCTTCTTCTTATGGGTCTTACTGTCAAATCTTAATTTTGTGAGTAGTATTACCTCAGAACTGTTCAAATACAGGATTTGGGACAGTCGTGTTTGTATATAACTTCACACCATATGGGTTTGTATCATTTAGGTCCAGCAGCCTGACATGTGTGAGGTGAAAATTCTGATGAGCCCAGATTTCCAGAAACTGGCTCAGTTTACCAACATCTACCCCATTGGACACAGCGAAATCTTCCGGGTTCCCAGGGAGAACGATGTAGTTGTCACAGATCCACCGAATCCAAGAAAAGGTCTGAAAACATGCTGCTTTTTCATTATGCAGATGCTTTTTAACAGTACAGTTTACTAGGGGTGCAATGGATCAAAAAACTCATGGTTCGGATCGTATCACGGTTTTGAGTCACGGATCGATCATTTTTCAGATCAGCAAAAAAGAAAAAAGTGGTGGGATTAGGGTTAAATTATTTTAAAAATGCACTTGGCTTTGATCTCTGTCTGTCTGTAATTATCACCATAGTTATGTAATGTAATAATAATGATAATAGTAATGATAATGGTAATAATATTAAAATCTTCAAACTTATACAGTACTGTTCTATGTATATACTAGATCATTATACACTGCACAGTATAATACACAACTACGCTCTGTCGTCTGGCTCAATGTCCCGCCTACAACACATCTGATTGGTTAGAAGTTACGGGTAATCAATCAGCACAGACACACTGTGTCACAGACAGGGTGAGACAGAGCTGCACCGGTGAGCAGAGAGGAGCTGTGTAGAAGTTAATACAGCTGATATAACCAAAGTTTTAATAATTATCACAGTGTTATGATCTGTTTCTTTGACGACAGCATAGTTACATCAGTGAAAAAAGTCATGGTCTGGATTTCACTCAAGACGATGTGACGGATTTTAAATCAGTCGCTCTTCACAGAGATGCGCTGCACACAGCAGCATCTGTCCTGTCTTTTCACTGCAACTCTGCATTGAGATTTCGGGTATTATAACTTATACAAAAGTAACAGTGACAATAAAACTATGATGCTCACATAGTCTGCAGATCACATGTGTGCCGAACCGTGGAGGGCGATCTGTACGAAACACAGATCAACTGCGATCCGTTGCACCACTACAGTTTACAGTGTATTCTTATTTTTTCCACACTTTTTAAATCAGATGAAGAGCAGCTGATGTCCCAGACCACCAGCCAGTACCCACTGAAGCACACAGAGACCACCCAGGAGGAAATCGCAGCCCCAGGAAAGCTCCCAGAGACTCCCCTGCGTATGGACGACCTCCTCTATGATGTCCGATATGATGACGAATTCGATGACAGAGAACCGAGCCAGCCGGATCAGATTCAGATGGAAACTCCACCCAAAGAATTCATATCATCCTACTCTGTAAGCCAAGCGTGACGCTGAATCTAATTGATGTCGTACAGCATGTGCTGCCTCAGAGGAGGTGTCCAAATGTCAGCAGTAGAGCCGTCATTGGTAGTGGAGTGTGTGTTTGTTATGTAGAAGTAAGAAGACGACAGTTTCCAGATTCCTAAGAAATCAGGCTGGGTGGGTTTTTTTGAAGCAAACAGGGAAGTGCTCTAGCACTGATACTCCTATGCTTCACTGAAAGATGTAAGACTATCTAAATTATAGGTACACCATCTAAATTTGTCATAGCTTACTGTAGTGCCCATAAAGCTGCATTTCCACCAAGCACTTGATCAGCTGTTTATAACTGTCAGCTGTCTGTCAAAGTAACATTCAGCCCGTTATCCTGAAAACAAAAGCTCACTGCTCTGAAAATACACACTCTGGAATTAAGAGTGTAGAGTTGAGTGACTGCCTGCCTCACTGTCACTGTCACTGCCAAACTCCATTAAAATATTGCTCAGTTTATCGGTTATAAACTTCTCTGTTGTCTACAAGATTATTAATGATTTCATACAACTCATAAATGGATATTTACTCATTTGGCGAACATTCGGCATTAGTTTGAATTCTAATTAAGGTGAAACAGGCAAACAAAACCAGTCAGAAATTTCAAAGCAGGACACTGCAACTGTAGTGAAGCAAGTGTTTCAACTTAACATGTTTCGTCTCATCTCCGATGAATTATCATGGTTATTTAATGATTTATTACAGTAAATATATTACAGATTTCTTCTTTAAGTGTCTTTTTGTCATAAGCCACTCTCACTGCCACACCCCCTTTTGCTAATTGGCAGTTAATCAGTGGTCCTTTGGCTAATGAACCAATCTTTCCACTAAATCTTGTGCAATTCTGTGAATCCATTTGGAAGATATTCACCTTTTTGTTACAGGCTGCTCTGATTGCAACACCCCACTTTTCTGAATTTGCATGAACACAAACACATGCCTTCACACAGACACACACACACTTTACCTCTATGCCAGATTATAGCCTCCTAAAACTGTGGGTGCCAAAGAGTGCATAATTAATCAGTTACAAATAAAAGTACTGGTGTTCATCTCAAAAACTACTCCGGGTATTCGTTACTTTTTAACCGCTGGTGTTTAATACATCATCAATAGTAGTATTAATTAAAGAGGTTTCTGTTTCTCCAAATCATCAGTCTAAATTCCTCCCAGCTCCTTCTGTTCTTCTGTTCTTTTCTGCTCAGTACTCACAGTTATCTCTACAAACTGGGGTAGCAAATTTTGTGCATGATAGTTGAAAATGCTAACAACTGATTAATCATCAGTAATTTATAAGTTATTTTCAATTTTTTCTATTTTGTTTTGTCATTTTAAGTCTCCTTATTTTAACAAACGGCTCCACCAGACAGAACAGTGTCAAATGAGGTTACTGTCATTTCTACACTATTGATTAAATATCCATAAATACATTTTTAATTGTTTAAATTCTCAATAGCAATTAATTAATTAATGAAAGTTCTCAGTCAGTCTGGTTTCCTTTTTTGCCTTCACATGTGCACATCTTCCAACATGGCTCAGAAACACTTAGTTTAGTTTAGTTAAATTTAACTTAAATAATAAATGTAGTTTATTTGTATTTAGTTTACTTTATTTAGAGAAGGGACAGTGCAAATAGATACACAAAAAAGGCCAGAATTAGCTAAAAGGCTTCCTAAAATACATCAAAGCAAAAACAAAAAACAGAGCTGCAGTTTTCAGACAGGAAAAGGACACAAGCAGTAGTCAGAGTTTACTGCTGACATGTGTATTCATGTATTAAACTGTTTTAATTGGTTACTGACAGGTCCAGAAGTGTTTGGTAGTCTGTGATATGTAGCACTAGTAGAGTCTTGTTCCAGCAGGACATGCTCATGTCGCTGTGTCCATCCTGTCCTCAGGCCATGTGTCAGTGGGTAGAGGAAGTGAGGGAGCGTCTGAGGCGCTTCAGCTCCGAGTCGCTGCCTCTTTTCTTCCTGGTCATGTGGGTGGTGGTGATTGGCGTGGTCGGATCAGCGGTCATTGTCAAGATCTTGGACATCTTCTTCCCGACGTGTGAACACAAGTGAGTTTGTTTTCATGGGGTTTTCCAGAACATAACCATGTGATCATTGACAAGCTGACGCCCCCAGCTGATCTTTTCTTCCGCTCTTTTTTTACAGGCACATTTTTCACCTAAACCCTGTCACTCTAATGCCAGAGGAGGAGAAGCACACTCTGCTGGAGAACATAGAAGTAGAAGCAGAGGAAGAAGAGAAGAAGCCTTGAATGAGGATCAACGTGGCAGCTCCTCTATTTTCAGTTTGTTCTTATTTATTCTTTAACCTCAGTTACTATTTTCAGCATGGCCTGATTTTGTTGTGAGCTTATATTCAGATCTGTGAACTGCTAGGTTGTGTTTTCACTTCAGTTTACCCTATAAGCACATTAGCTGTGGAACCCGAGGCAGATTAAAACCAACAAATTGACTGAAATCAAAGCTAGGCCACGGGAATCTGCTAAATTTAGTGACATGATCTTAAAGGAAAATGAAGTGAGTGATTCATAGTGCTGAGGCGTGAAGGCACTGAGAGCTCTGTCAGGTTGCTGTATTGGTAAGAGAGCAGTGTGTTTACCAGCATCTGACCAATCAGACCAATCAGCTCATCATTTGTACAGAGAATTCTCTCTTTGCTCCTGATTGGTCAGATGGAGTTTATGGAAAGTCACTGCTGTATCAACATGGCTTATTCTTCCATATTTGTTGTCATTATTATTTAAAAATGTAACACAAGCAAATATGGTAAAAATCAATTTAGGGGCATTTTTCACAACAGCTGACAAAACAGTCTCACCTCAAGGGTCCATTTTATAGTTTAGCTTCATGAAGATGAAGTGATTCGGTCAAAAGGTTGGAACTTTGAAGCTCAGCTCTTAAAGCAATACTTCAGTCCCTCCAGGATTTGTTTTGTTTGTCTGTTTTTGGGATTGTTGCAGCCTAAAATGCCTGATTTCACAGCAGCTTTTCTAAAAAAAAATGCAATTGGGATGTTTTTAGACATTTTTTGCAATGAAAACCAAAAGAAAGTTGTGATTTTTTTTGTTGGTATAATTCATTAAAAATGGATGGCAACTTGTTCCAGGGAGAACAAAACCAGCACTCTGTCCTGAGTGTTCTAACTAACCTTACCAAATCAGAATTACAAAAAATGCTAAAACTCTGCTTTGTTTGTAAATGAAGAAGTGCACCAGGGGGGTATTCCACAAAGAAGCAGAATGTTTTTGGAGCTCAAACTCAAAATTATAAAATAAAAGTGCACAGATGTGTTGGTAGATGTCAATAATTATAACAAATGTGTTCTTTTCAGTACATGTGGCAAAAGAACACAAATATAAATCCAGAAAAGTAGAGAATAATAAAACAGAACATTGAGTCGGTTCATTGAGGTGTATGATGCTTGTGCAGGGGACTGCTCTGATTTGTGGAAAAACATGTAAAAATGATGATGATCTTTAGGATGGAGGAGGATCTGTTCCACAGTTCTCTTCAGTCTGAGGTTAATGATTTGTAGGCGGGGATATCTCGTAGCATCACAGTGCTTCATTTGTAATGACATGTTGAGACACATTTTCCCCTCATCAAAAAATGCTTTTTGGCCCATTTTGTAAAAAAAACTGGGGGGCTTTGCTTGGGGGCCCTGTCTTATAAAAGGTTTTTAGGCCCCTGCGAGGACTGGGGAAGTCGGGGCTCGATCATTTATCCAATGGGCAAAAAAGGGAAAATTGAGCATGCCCCGCAATTTACTGAAGATGTGTTGTATGGCAAAAAGTTAGAAATTTTCTAAATGGACCTTGAGGGGCCCCTGTTTCTTTTTTGGGTTTTTCTTTTGTTTTGGCTTTTTTGGGGGTCACCAACACTAGCAAACTTATCAAAAACGAAGGGGTCGGAAAAGGGGCAGATGTGAGTACTGAAGGTTTCCCAAGGGAATTTAAAAAACAAAACGACCCTTTTAGGGTTGATCCAATGATTTAGAGCTCTATGTTCACTAAAAAGACTTTTTTATATGTAGCAGTTCTTTTAAGGGAAAACACTTTTATTCTACATTTTTTTTTTTCCCCAAAAACTGTCCCCATGCTAAAAAAAAGTTAGAGAAGAAAGCTCTAAGGAGAAAATGCATTTTAAAATTGACTTTTTTTAATATATTTTTTTAAACGTCAGGGCGACAGGTCTGTTCCCTGTCGTCTGGGAAAAGTGAAGGAAGACAAAAAAATTAAACCCTTTTACCTGAATCTTTGTTACTAAGCATTGATGCACCCCAAGTTTTATTTCATAAAAAAGGAAAAGATGCTTACGGGCTTTTTTAAGCCCATTAGGCTGGGGTTTAAAAAAAAAAAAAGAGTGGGGGAGGGAGAGGACCCCAGAAATTTCCAAGATTAAAGCCCTAAATTTAAGAAAAAAAAAACACCTATTTATGGGGAAAAAAAAACTTGATATATTCTGAGTTTATAGATTTTTTTAAGGGAAAAAAAAAAATCTAAAATTTCAGAGGTTAAAGTCAAAAATTTTAAGGGGGAAAAAAATTTCTGAGTTTTTTAAAGTCATGTTTTTGCAAAAAAAAACGGGAAAATATTGGGGAAGAATGCCAATTTTTTTAGAAGAAACTCAATATTTACAAAAAGAAATTAAAAAATTTGTGAGAAAAAAAACTAAAAATTCATGGGAAACAAACGGGGAAATCCTCTGACTTTTTAAGTATAAAAAGCAAAAAAAAAATCCCCAAATTAGGAAAAAAAAATTGAATATTCTCTGAGATTGTAAAATCTTTAAATTTGTATGAGAAAAAAAAAATCTAAAAATTTTTTAAGGGTTTAAAAGTCCCCAAAATTTAAAAAGGGAAAAAACCCCTAGAAGAAAAAAAAAAGAAATTCCCCAAAAAACAAAAAATTAAAATTTTTTTGATTTTTAAACTCATAAATATAAGAAAAAAAAAAAAACTCTAAAATTCTTTTTATGTTAAAAATAAAAAATTTGGTAGAAAAACCTTTATATTCTTTAAGATTATAACGTCAAAAATTTTTGGGGAAAAGGGAAAAAAAATTTTAAAGGAAAAAAAACCCTAAACATTTCTGAGAAAAGGGTCAAAAAATTTTTTAAAAAAAAAAATTCTAACCCCTTAAAATTTAAAAAGTGGAAAAAACAAAACAAAAAAAAAACTCAAAAATTTCCCAATTGGGGAATGCTTTGAAGTACTGCCATAGAAAAAAGGTGCATGGGTTGTCTAGCTATTTAAAGCAGTTTGCTGTTCCCTTTAAAAAATAGGAAGGGCATGATGACTAAAAACAGCTCAACCTGTGTTTGGATCACCCTAAAAATTCCCAAAATTAAATAAGGGGACAACAAAGTGCTGTGCCGACCCGAAATTAGCCTAAAAAGGGAAAAACAGAAAGTCAGGCATGGATTCGGGACGTGTTCCCTAAATTTAAAACAAAAAAAAATCTTTTTTTCATTTGCTCTTTTTTTCCCTGGCGGTGGCCCCATGGGTTTACTATTTGGGGACTTTTGTGTGCATAAAATTTTAAGAATTACAGGGGGACTGTGTATCTGGGTCTAAAATCCTGTGATTAAAGGGCTTTCCTTATGCCATCAGACTGTTGTTTTGGGTCTAAAAGTGAAAAAAAAGGAAATTAAAATTTCTTGAGGTGGGGGTCCCCAAATTTAAAAAGGAGAAAACCTGGATATTTTCTGAAAATTAAAAAAGTCAAAAAATTGCAAGAAATTCAAAAATGATTAAAAAGAAAGTCACAAATTTAAAAGGGAAAACCTCACAAATTAAAAAAAGAAAAACTTGTTTTAAACTGGGGTTTTAAAGTGTAAATTCACAAAAAAAAACTCAAAATTTAAAACCTTTGCGGGAGATTATAGAGTCAAAAAATTTCCCAATAAGTTCGAGTTTATCTGAGAAGAAATCACAAATCTATGAGGAAAAAAAAACTCAAAAAATTCAAAAGAAACAAATTTTAAATAAATTTTGCAAGATGGACATTTCTTAGGGTTTAAAAAAAAAAAGTCAAAAATTTTGTGAGAAAAAAACCCTTAAATTCTCAGTTTTTAAGGGCCAAAAATTTTGAAAAAAAATGTTGGTATTCTCAGAGTTTTAAACTGGAAAATTTAAACAAAAAAAAAAACCCCAAATTTTTGGGAAAAAACAAGCTTAAAACTTTTCTCTAGTTTAAAAAGTCAACATTTGCAAAAAATTTCCCAGAAATGATCGGGTTTCTGAGAAAAAAAGTAAAAAACCTTTAAAAAAATTTACCCTTACAAATTTACAAAAAAAATTTTTTTATTGGGGTTTAAAAAGTGGAAAAATTTATGGAAGAAATTCATGAAAAAAAAAAACTCACAAATTCATGAAAAAAAAATTGAATGTTCTGAGATTATAAAGCCCAAATTATGTGAGAAGAAAATCTAAAAACCCTCTATCGTTAAAGTAAAAAAAATTTGGGCCAAAAAAAAAATAAAAAATTCCCACGAAAAAAAACCCACGGGAATATTTCGGGAGTCTAAATTTGGGGAAAAAAAAAAATGTCCCAAATTTCGTTTTAAGGTGAAAAATTTACAAAAAAAAAGTGCGTTTTTCTCAGAGTTTAAAACCATAAATGTGGAGAAAAAAAAACCTGAATATTCTTGAGATTTTTAAACGTGGGTACGTTGTGAGAATAAATTTACAGCTGGCCTGTGTTTTTGGATCAAAAAATCGTGGATTAAATCCCTTTCCTTTTGCCTTTAAGGTGTTGTTTGTCTGATATCGGGGTCGTGCAGGCTCAGAGATTGTAAACCCCGGCTGCTTTGTTCTCAGTTATTGGTGACCGAGCAGAAACATCGGTACACAGGGGGAACGGCATAAAATGGTTCCCCGCATTTTCCACGGGAGAAATTAAATTCGAGGCCCCCGATCCCCCGGGGGTTTGGCGGGGGGGGGTAAAAGGGGGGGGGGGGGGGGTTTTTCCCAATTCTAGTTGCTTAAATGTGATCGTGAGGGCACAACCAAAAAACCACAGGTGGAAAAAGGATTTTCACCCCCCCTTCTTCTGAAAAAAGTAAAAAAACACCACACTGAAAAAAATACTCCACTAAAGGTATTTTTGAAGGGTTTTCTTTTTTTAACCGGGGTTTTTTTGGATTACTTTTTCTGCTGCATTCATGTACATTTTGGGCTTTTTAAATGCTGTAGAAAAATTGATTTAAAAAAAATCGTTATTTAAAAAACGGGCTTTTCAAAACCCAATGAAACCCAAGTGTGTAAAAAGGGGCAGAAAAAATTTTTCCCGGTTTGAGTCTTTTTAAACGATTTCCTTTTAAAATTTTTGGGTATTTGAATTACAGCAGTGCTTCAATAAAAATTCCTTTGATTTTTTGAAAAAATTTTTAAACCAAGAAAAATTTTTACTTTTTTTTTTTAGATAAATTAAATCTTTGATTTTTTTGGGAAACCCCTAAAATGTAAAAAAAAATTATAAAGAAAAATTCATTGGGGTAAAAATGAATAAATTTTATTTTTAAACCCATTTAAAAAATGAAAAATAGGTTCACAGTCCTGTGACCAATTTGTGAAATTAAAATTTTTTTTTTTTTGAGTTTCTAAAACCTCAAAAATTCAAGGTTTAAAAAAGGGAAAAGTAAATTATCTCAATTAAAGTTTACATGTTGTTTTTAAAAGTTTACTTCAAGTTTAAAGAGTTTGAGTCAATTTCCCAAAAATCAAAAATCTATTGTAGTACACTCCCTTGAAATTTTGAGTTGTCCCAGCTATTTTTTTTATGTGTACATTTTACTCTTAAAAATTTCCCAAAATTTTTAAACCAGGGAGCCTAACCCCAAAAATATAAAATGAATTTTTAATATTTTGTTAACTAAAATGTGATCTTACCCTTACTTTAGGGCTTGGTCCCTTTTACGCTAAATTTTGGTTGAGTCCCAAAAAGCTGTTTTGGGAATCCCAAAATTAAAAAAAAAGGGCCTTTATTAAAATTTAAAATTTTAAAACAGTTGGGGTTTTCCAGGCAGTTTTTTTTTTTTTGGTTTAAAAAAGGGTTTCTTTTAAATCAAAAAGGTTTCCCCAGCCCCCTGTGTTAGAACCATCCCATCTCTCAAAGTCAGAAAAAACAGCCCTTTTCTCAGCTTTGTGGGGGGACACTTTTCCCTTTTTTTAAAGAGATGGGACGTTTTTCTCAGCCCTTAAAAAGAACACTTCACCCCTTTAAATTAAAGTGTTTCCCCCAAATTTTTTCCATTTAATCCCCCCTTTCAAAAACCCAATAAAAGTTAAAGGCCCCCCCCCAAAAATTTTAAATAAATTGTAAACAAAAATTGGCATGGAACTGATAAAAAAAAAAAATTAAAAATTTAAAATTTTTAGCTAAATAAAGGTCTTCTGGATAAAAACCCGCAGACCCCTTTTTTTTTAAACCCCCCTACTTTGGGATCATTTTTTTCCCACCCTTAGTTTCGCTCTTTTTTTTTTTCCCCCTGGTCTTTCGCCCCCTTGCAGTGGCTCCGCCCCCCCCTTTTGGGGAAAACCATGCTTTATTTTTTTACAAACCTTCAAATTCAAAAATTTTTGGAGATAATGGTTTTCACAAAACATGAAGGGTATAAAAAAATTGTAATCTAAAAACTGACAAAAGGGGTCAAAAAAGGAAAGAAAAAAATTTCATACGTAGTGGAGTATAAGTATAAAATTGCTAAAGTGAATTAGTTCTTAAATGCAGCGTTTTGCCCTTCAGATATCTGCCCTCTGTGTTCTCAGGCTTTTTTTTAAAAGGCAGGGGGTTTTGTTTTGCAGTTTTTTTGGGGGTTTGTGGTCACCCCAGTAATCTTATCATTTATAAATAGGGTTGGGAAAAAGCAAGAAATTCAAAGGACGGAAAGGGTTTTCTTGCTTTTTCACTGAAAGAAAGTTTGAATTTTTCAAGTGCATTTAGTACACCCTGGGCAATATATTAATATTAAAAAAAAATATTGATATGAGATCGTACCCGTCCAAGATTTTGAAATGGGGTATATGTCAGAAGTGTTATTTTTCTTGGTTTTTAAAGGGGCTGCATACGGGAAAGGGGATGAAAATTTTCGGGTTTTTTACAAAATGTTAAAAGTTTTTTAAAAATTTTTAAATTTCGGGGCTTGAGAAGTTGGGGTAAAAAAAGGGCCCCAAAAAGGGGGAATTTTTTTGTCTAAACCCCGCCCCAAAAACTCATCCCTCATTAGCATATTTAACCCCAAACCCCGATTACACCCTCCCTTTTTTCCTTAACAAGTTCCCCTGTCCCAGACAGTAGGAGTGGCAGTGACAGGGAAAAATTACATGGGGGGAAATTTGAATTGGCAAGGGACTAAACTGGGGGGAAAAAATGAAAAAAAGACAAAAAATTTTAACACTAAAACAAACCATATATATTTAACTCTACAATACCACTAATAATGTGATAGTAAATAATAAAAATTAAATAATAAACAATAATAACAAAAATAATAAAAATTAATAATAATAAAAATTTCACCCCAAAACCCCGGAAGTAAGCCTATGAAACAGGGGAAAAAAAAATACACCCCGCCCGCCCTTAAAACCCTTTTCCAGGTCCTTTTGGGTTTGGGGGCAAAGATTTCAAGTTAGTACCCAATTCTATTATTTCCCTTTTAAAACCCCCTTTTATTTCTTTATTTCCCATTATTTAATAAATTATTTAAAAAAAAATTTCATTCTTTAAATATTTGAAAAAGGGCACCAATATTTCCCCCTACAATGCTGTGCAATGTGATATTAAATTTTTTTGGTCAAAATCTATTTTTTTATTATTTTTTTTTAAACCTTATTTCGGGAGCCAAATTTACTGAAATTTTATTTAAGGGGAAAATTTTTTATAATGAGATTTATTTTGCATATTCCCAAAAAAGGGCCTAAAAGCCTAAAAAATTTAATGCTTCTTAAACAATAAAAGGGAATCTATAAAAATCATTTTTTAAATTTAAAATGAATTTCCCCTTGGGGATCAAAAAAGTATTTGTTTTTTCGTATTCGTTTTCGTATTCGTATAAAATCTGTTCCCAGCAGTTTTAAACTTTAAAAAAAGGTTTTCAAAACCCAATGAATGGCGGGAAGATATATATATGATCAAAATAAATGTTGCAAAAATTTTAAAAGAGGTTTTTAAAATTTTATGGTTTTTAAGATAAAAAAAAATCTTGTAAATGCCCCATTGTATTTTTTTTAAATAAAAATTTAAGTTTATTTGAGATAAAATTTTTGTATTTTGCCCCAATAGAAGGAAATGAGCAAAAAAGGGGGAGGGGAGGAAGGTTTTCATGTAGCAGAGTCCTCTGCCGGACCCCCACTGGGAAAGTTTGAGTCTTAAATCACTCTTTCAGTCAGGTTTACCGGGTTTTAATGACTGACCCCTGCACTTTTAAACCCAGGGGTTAAAACAACATATTTTTAAGTAGGTTTTTAGACAACATTTAACACTGGGGAAAATTTGTTTTGATTGTGTTTTTTTTCAGTTCGGGACAGAAGCAAAATAAATTAGAAGTAAACCCAATATTAAAATTTATAATACAATAATACATTATACCTGTTGAAGTGGGAAAATTTGTTGGGTGTGGTAGTTTTCCCCCCAGCAGACGTGTTGCCTTCTTTAATAAATGTCCCTTTTTAAGACGTTTTAAAATTTGCACTTCATTAACTTTTTTTATAGGGGATTGTTAGTTTTTAGCCCAAAAGGATTTACATCTTCAAACAAAGTAAAAAGAATCACATTTTTTCAAAAAAACCCAAAGTGCATTCAAAAAAAAAAAAAAAACAGGAACGAAGTAAATTGGGATTGACATTATGACATTTGGGGAAGGCAAAGTAGCAGTTAAAACATGTCTGGAAATGAACTCTAAAAACATGTCCTCGAAATGTCGTGTTTCTAACGCTACAGTTGATTTTGTTTTAAAGTTGAAATGTTTCATGCTTTTTAGATCATTAAAAATTTTGGAAAAAATGCCCAATTTTAAAAGAAAGATCAAAATTTTGGTCAAGCATCAAGTTGCCCTCTTCGGGTCTTTTAAAAGAAAAGATTTTTGCAAAAACATTAACATAATGTAAAATTTAGCATTTTTAAGTGCCATATTTCCCTAAAGTAAAAATTTAAAACCCTACTTCATTTCCTCCATCCCCCAAATTTAATTTCAGAAAAATACACGGCCAAAAACCTGAACACAGAGAAAAACACTTTGTAAAAAATGTTTACTTTTACCCTTTAAAGGCACGACAAGGGGAAATTGTTTGGTTTTTTTCTCGGGAAACCCCCAAATTTTTAAAATCCACTTTTCATATTCTCCGGGGCGGCGGCGGAAAAACGATTTAGACACTTTCTTCAAAAGCCAAATCAAAGTCCTCCAGGGTGGTGGGCATGTGCATCTCGTCCCGGGGAGGTTGGGGGAACCCTCCTCGGGGCTTGGGGGCCCTCGTTTCCCTTCGCCTCATGGCCATAAAGAGGGGGCGCCCCTGCAGCGCCACACAAAAAAACAGCTTCATCTAAACAGGATTTTATAGAGGAGCTACATGAAATCCAGTGAAAAAAATTTTTTAAAATTGAATCACCCCAAATTCTAAAAACAGGACAAAATGGGGGAAGGGGAGAAAAACCCCAATTTGAAAAACCCCCTGAAACAAAAAACCCCTGTCAACAAGTGAGACCCTTGGATTAAATTTTTTAATTCAAATTTTTTGTTTTAAAAAACAAATTTAAAATAAAACCCAAAACTGGATTTTTTTTATTTTAAAAAACTTGGGACAGGGGGTGCAAATTGTTTTCTCCCCCCAAGCCAAAAACAGAGACACTGATGTTTTATTACCTCGAAGGGGTTTTACTGAAATGCTCTACTTTTGGTTTTCCCTAAAAAAAAACAAGGGCTCGTTACAGTTTTAAAAAAATTTCCGCTGCAGTGTGGGAGAGGGCAGAAAGGGGAAGCAGTTTCACCCAATTTCAAAGTCTCTGTTTTGGGTTTCCCTGTGTGCTTGGGAATTTGTTTTTAAAGATCATTTTTTTTGGTTTATAAAGCTCTTCATGATTTTTCCCCTCCCTTTTTAAATCAAAATTTGCTTTTATCCTATAAAACCCTTAAAACCCCTCAGGTCCTTGGAGGGGCCCTTTTAAAATTTCCCCCAAATTAGAAAAAAAAATTCCCTTTTGGTTTCCAAATCGGGTGGGACAGTAAAGGGACCAGAGGGCCCCCAGAGCACGTTGACTATTTATTTATTTTTTTAATCTGGTATTTTTCTTCTATTCTTTTCCACTGATTATTATTAACTTATTTATTTTTTGATTTTAAATTATTTTCTGTTTTTGTTTTTATCTGTCTGGTTGTTAGGTTTCCTCATTTCCCCATTTTTAATGCGTGCATTCTTATTTAGTCTTTTTTGTTAAAAGTTTTTTGCTTTTTTGTGTGTGTGTGTGTTTTGGGGTGTTATTGGTGCTTCTAAAAACTTAAAAAGGGGGGGAAAAAATATTCTGTAAAAACGGGAAAATAGGAACACTTTGTTTTGGGTTTTTAATCCACACATGATTTTTTTTCCCCCCAGTATGGGGGCCACTGAGTTTTGTTGCCAAACCTTTTGGGGATTTAAATCACAGAAAAGGGGCTTTAAAATACCCCAGTTTTTTTATAAAAGGCATGTGTAAAGAATATCAAAATTTTAATTTTGATTTAAGGAGATGGCACATAATTTAATTAGGAAATGTAAATGTAAAAAAATTTAAATTTAAATTTAAATTTAATGTGTTAATTAAATAAATTTTCAAACCAAATGTGAGTTTATTTTCTTTTTTTCAAAAAAGGGTTTACAGGGGTGGGGGGAGGGCAGAAAAAGAAGTTTCCCATATTTTTACTGTATTTTTTTTTTATAGGGCATTTTGTCTTTTTTTGGGGCAGTGTCAGAAAGAAACAGGGAGGGAAAAAGGCTGTGACGTGCAAATGGGGATTAATGGGGAAACCAATACTTTGCAAATAAAGGAAAAAGGAAAAATCAAAATTCTCATTTTTCTACAGAACCATAGGTACGGGGGGCCCCTTTGTTTCAGAGGAGGAACGAAAAAAAAAAACGGGCCCCAGAGGCGCAGCTTTAGGGCGGGAAGAGGGGCAAAAAATTTGCAACAGCTCGTGTGACAGCTTGTTTTACTCATTGAAAAAGAAAAACATGGCCGTGCTTTTCTTTCGAGGCGGGCTTTTGGGGATTAATAAAAAATTCAAAAAAAATTATTATGCAAAGGGTTTGCCATTGTACTTTTAAATTTAAGGGAAAGGAAAAAACACCCCAAACTGTCGATTCGTTTTAAAATTTTACTTTAACAAAGACCCAAAAATGTTTTCTTACCCTGAAAATTACATTGGCATTTCTTTGCCCCCCGTTTGTAACAGCAAAAACATTTAAAGGCTAACCTAATGAAACTATATTAGTCATATTAAGTAGAAACCCATTTTTGACTCGGGTCCCGTTCATTTTGGGGATATGTCTTTAAAAAATTAAAAAAACATTTTAAAATGCTGTTTTGGTCGGGTCCCCCTTGTCATTTAAATTTTAAAAGTACTGCTCCCAATCTGAGTTCAAACTTTATTCAAAAGTTCACCACCCAAAAATTCAGGTTTGGCCCCCTTTATTTTTCAGGAAACTTGCTCCCTTGACAGTGATAGGGGATCGGCTAAGAAAATTTCCCCACCTCTGTGGTCCTTGTAGGTCAAAAGATTTTTAAAAATTGGGGGAAAAAGAAAAATGACAATGAGGGATCTTTTTTTGGGTTTTGGTTTTTTACTGGTTACCCAAATTTGGGTTATTGGAATCAGGGGAATTTTAAATGGATTATTTCTGACTACAAAAAATTTTGGTATTGGGGAACCCCCTATTTGCAAAAAAAAGCCCCCTGATGTTGCAGTTTTTTGATATATGTTGTGGGCCACCAGCCATATTTTAAATTAAAAACTGGTATATGTCAAACCTTTCCCAAACCCCTTTTTGTATTGTTTTTTGTTGAAAGGGACAGATCAGAATCAGAATCAGTTTTTATTGGCCATGTATGGGGTACCCCTACAAGGGATTTGACTTGCTCAAAAATAATTTAAAAGTTAACCCGGGGAAGAGCCCATTTGTGCTTTTTTTTTTGTTTCATCTCGGGTTTCAATAGAAACTACGGTTTTAAAGATTGACATTTGGTTTGAAGGATAGGAAAAAAAACAAGATCTCTGCCCTTGCCCCGTTCGTGATGCCCCGCTCCTGAGTAACCCCCCAAAACTGCTCTAAATCTTGTCCGGGTTTCCCACATCGGGGGCCAGCTCCAGCTCCTTCGGGGTTGATTTCAGCGCTCGTCCCCCTTTTGGGCAAAAAAACTTAAATGCAACGGTTTGGGGGGGGGAAACAGCCCAAACACTGGTTTATCTATTTGCAGTGAGAAACTGGAGGTAAAATTTTTTAATCGGGCTAGCTTTAACTATTTGGGGACAGAAACGGCTTTTACCCTTCCACGGGCAAAAAAATTTTTGTCTTGTCTGACAAAAAAGCTGCTTCCATTTTCCTTGTGGGAACTGCTGGTTTTGGGGCCCAAACACTCAGAAATTACTGACTAATCTTACAAAATTTTAACACCAAATATAAAAACATGTTTGAAAAAATTCCCCAGTTAAGTTAAGGATAATCTGAATTTCCCAGAAAATTTACAAAAAAAACCAAAAAACCCAAACCTAAACCCAGGCAGTAATCCCGGGAAAAGTACCAGTTGTGTATTGGTGCCCAAAAAAAAAATATAATGCGCATGGTTTTGTTGTCGTGTGAAATTATACTTGTGGGTTTAACGCGCAGAAAAATGCAAGGAATTTTGGGGGGTCGGGGGGGCCCCAAAACGCAAATTTCTTCCCCAGGGCCTCCAGGGTTTGGGTTTAAAATCCAGTGGGGCCCCCACAAATTTAGTTAAAAAGGCGGGAAATTTCTGTCTGGTGTTTGTATTTGGTGTTTTGTGTGTATTATTCGCACAGCTCCCAGTCATTTTAAAATTGACTAAAATGTTTCATGAATAAAAGCAAGAAGAAAGACGGCCGTACTTGAGGGCAGGGGGGAGGTAGTTCCTCTTCCCCAAAGCCTCTTCTCAGAGCCTCGTCGATGTTCCCGGGGAAAATTGGTGGCAGCCCCGCACCATCACCAAACTTGGATGGGTCATCGTTTTTTGATGCTCCCCCCGGGCACCTAGACCCCTGTCAAAAAAAAGGAATAAATGAAACGCTTCAAAATTTTTTTTTTGATTTTAAAATTTGGGTTTTAGCCAAAATGTTTTTAATGGTTCAAACGAGAAAAGAAATTTTAACAGGGAAAAATTTTAAATTTTTGTTAAATTTTCAACAGTTGGGTTTTGCTATTGTTCCTCAAAAAATATCCCCCTCCATCTGCACCAGGAGCTTTTCTTTGACTTGCGGTGGCCTCATGTTTTCCCCTTTAATTTTCCCCTGGGCTGCACATGGAAATCAATTTCGCAAGAAAATTGTAGTGGGGGGCATAAAAAAAAGGGCCCGTTTCCCAAAATCAAAGCAATGAATCAGGGCAAAAAATTTTAACCTGTTTCATACTCAAAAAATTTGTAATTCTCAGGTTAAATTCTATAAAAAAAACAGTGTTTTTATCGGGAAATTGCTAAATTTTTTTACAAAAAATAAAAATAAAACCCAATGGGTCTGCCATAGTGACAGAGGCCTTTATCGTATATGATTTCAAAACCACTGTCAGAGGTCTGCAAAATAATTGTATTTCTAACCATGTCCAAAAGATTCAGACCCCAAAAATTAAAAGGGGCACGGAAATGATTTTTTATCCAAAATGGGAGGAAAATTCACAAAAAAGGACTTGTGAAGTTTGGCTAAGACAAAGAGAGGGCATGAAAATCCCAAATTGTCCAATACTTTATGTTCCCTTTTTTGCTGTGGTTTTTTTCCATAAAATCAGGTGAAATATTTTTAATCAGCTTTCCCAGATATTCCCCCTTTTTCGGGAGCCCTCGTTTCTTTGGGTTTTTGCCATTTTTAAGCAAAGCAGGGTTTGTGTTTACCCTTTACCCCCTTTATGCTTGTTTTCTGGAAAACCCCTGGCTTTGGTTTTGTTATGGGGGGTTTTGGGACTGAAAAGGGTTTCATTTAGAATGCAAGGTTGTCAAAAGATTTATTTCTTAGATAAAAACTCTGTTAATTAAAACCATTTAATAATATGAAAGTACCAAAGCCCAAAATTTTAAGACTTCATTTGGTTTTAGTCTTTACTGTCCGGGCCCGAAATTTGAAATTTTTAATCCACATTTGTGTAAAACCCCACAGGAAAACCTTGAATGATTAAATTGAAAACCCCCAAAAAAATGTTCAAAAACAAAACAAAAGGGATTCGTGGTCTTTGTCCCGCACCAAAGCAGGGTTTTAAAGTTCACCAAATTTTAAAGGGGCAGGCGAAAACCCCAGCCCCCTTCTTCAAAAATTTTTCCCTTTTGTTAATTGGAGGGTGAGAGGGTTAAAAATTTTAGGGGGAAGGGGTTGGGGAAGGGGGAAATTTTGGTTCTGCACTCGGTAGCCACGGCTTTGGCCAAAAAATGTTTTCCCTGGCCTGGGGTCCCACCTAAGCACTCCTGAAGTAAATACCCGGATATTGATATTAGTTTTTAGATATTACCAAAAAAAAGAATAAAAAATAAAATTATTTAAAAACAGAAACCCTTTCCCTGGGGGGTTTTAATGCCTTTGAAAAATGCTGGCATCCACATGGCAGGGCGACTGCTTCTTTCAGGAGTTTTTTTGGGATTTCCAAGTCGCAATATTGCCCTTAAAGAAAAAAGGGTGGGACAGACATTACCCCCTTTCAGGAGGCTGGTGGCTTTCAAAAGTAAGTTTGCTGATATAAAACCCCACATTTGGGTCTCTTACAGAAAATGAGCTAGTGTCAGAAAAAATGAAAAAATGATTTAACCAGCTAAACTAGGGCGAAAAATACAGGGTGGAATGTAACTTTTTTTAGCTACCCGATTAGTTTAAAATTTACCTCTTACCAAGGGTTTAATTTTTAAACCCTTCGCTTTTTAAAACATTTGGGAAAATTGAGTATAGCCTAAATTTTAAAACAAAGCACCTTTAAAAATTTGAAAGTTCCACTTTTTTTTCCCGTTATGATTTCCCAAATTTTAAAATTATTTTTTCACTCCAAACCTTTTTAGCAAATTTTTCTTTCAGTGTGACGGGCTATGGCCCCGGGCCCCCATTACAGATATTCCCGTTTTTAAGATATTTAGTGGAAAATAAATGGCACTCAGTCAAAGCAAAAAAATACTTTTTAAAAAATTCAAAACCCAAATTTTTCTTTCCCAAAAGTAACCCGGTTTTTCAAGATTTAAACCACCGATATGTAGATGTTTTTGTAGGACAGGAAAAATACTTCCCGTAGATTCAGAGAAATGAAATTGGGTTCCCAGATGAAACTGCAAAACAAGGTGTGGGGGAATTTTTTTGCGTGCCAGGGGCATTATTTTGCAAAGTGTGCTGCTGTTGAGTTTTTCAAAAGTATTCTTTGATTCTTTGAGCACCACAGGGTGAGTGCCATTTTTTTTCCCTTATTAAAGGAGAGAAAGGGAGACATTTTTTAAGCCAATATCTCAAAACTTGCAATTCAGACCAAAAAAAGTACGATGGATAAACAGCCCACAGGGAAGAGGAAAAAATGTATTTTAGGGTGGAAAAACTTTAACCCCAAGATAGAACCCAAGGGGATACGAAATTTTTAATTTAAAGGGATTGGGGGCTTTCCCGAGTTAAAATTCCCAAGGGCTCTCTGTTTTAAGCTAGTGTCTATTAAAATGGTTAATTTTAATGACAAATAAATTTTAAAAATTCTGAATCATTTTTTTTCTGAAAAAGATTAAAAAAGGGGCCCAAATTTAGCATCTTCAGAAATGGGCCCTTTTTCACCTTTTTAAGCGTTTAAAGCAAAGAAGCAAAAAAAGTAACATTACCCCCGAATGACACAAAAAATTTTTTCATGGGCTTTTCCCCCTGTGGATGGGAAAAAAAATAAATGATGAACCAAAACCATTTAACATTTGGATTTGAGATTAATGTTTTTCTCCCGAGCTTCCCCAAGGTTTTTTGTCATATCCTGTCCCCTTAAACTTTTTCATTCTTTCTCCTGGAATTGTTTTTTTCTGGAAGGGGAGACACGGGAAACCCTTTTACTTTCCCTTTTTCCCCCAATGTAAAAATATGTGGTTGGTTTTTCCCCTCAGAGGGAAAAAAAAGGGAATTACAGGCTAGATGTTTGGGTAAGGTAAACAAGCAACATGGGGGAACACTGTTTTAACAACAAAGCAAATTTGTTGTGTCTGAATTTATGTTTTGTAATTTTATGAAGGAAAACCCGAAAGGGGGTACATTGAAAACCCCCAAAACCCCCTGTTAAACCCTTTCATCCTTTTTTTTTGCCCGCAGCTCCCTTTCCCCCCCTTTGGGCCCCTTCCCTTTTTTTTCCCCTTTGGTTTGGGTTTTCTTCTGTCCCCCCTTGGGGGCCCCCGAGGCGGGGTGCCTCTGCTGGGCCCCCCCACAGCACGCTCAGGCGGTTGTTGGGAGGGGGTTTTCTGTCTTTATAGGGGGGAGAAGGCCCCCCTGCGGGAAAGGAGAATGTTTGTGAAAGGAGGAGAGAAAGAGGGGGAAATATTAAAGGTGCAGTAAGCAGTTCTGGGGGAAAGACAGTTATTGTTTTGTTTTAAACCCTGGGCCATTTAAAATTACTGAAGCTTTGGACTGGTGGCTTGAAGTGGTTGATTTTGAGTTTTTCCCTTCTAGGTCGTCAAATTTTAAAATTTTGGGAACGGAGCTCAACAAACAATTAATTTTCAGACCCGTAACTGGTGAAGTCTCCCCAAATTTTGGCCCCCGATTTTTTAAACCGAAAAAAGATTTCAAGAGGATGGCGAAGTTTTTTTTCTTTCAGACCACTAGAAATCATTACACTTAAAGGTTTTTATTGGGGCTGAACAGTTTGTCGGGTTTAAATTGGGTTAGTTTTCAATTATTTAATTAATTTCTAAGTTTTTGATCAATTGTTTTTAAAAAATGTTTTTTAAGACAAAATATCCAAATTCCTTTATTTCAGTTTTTCAAATGTTTTTTTTTTAACCCTTTTTTTGTTTAATTTTTTGGCCCAAAAAGAATAAACTTTGGATTGCACAGCTAATGGGGATCCCAAAAAAATCCCAAAACAAATCAAAAAAAGAATGAATAAACAAGAAAAATCACTGATTTGGGTTTATCAAAGTAAATAATTTAAAAACCCCAAAAAGCCCGAAAAATAACTTCTCCCGTGTTTTATTTTATCCCGTTTACAAATTTAAACTTTAAAAAAATTCTTAGAATCCTTGGAGGCACACATGCTGCGTGAGATAATACATTTTTATGTGAAAAAGCATTTTTTTTTTAAGTGGGATTTTACAACCGACTTGAAAAATAAAAAAAAACCCAACCAAAAAAACCAAGAGGCCCCGTGTGAGGTTTTTAAAGGCCCCCCTTTTCTTGAGGGCAGAGCAAGAAAAAAAAACAGCCTACATCAGGGATAAGTTTACTAATCTCAATCCTATGACTACCCTAGGCCCTTTTTGTTTTACATTAAACAGCCCTTTCAAAGTCAGAAAACCAAAAAGTGGGGGAACAGTGAGCTAGGTTTTATAAACCCGAGAAATTTTTCCAAAAAGTATCAAGAAAAAGTGAAAAAAATGAAAAGAAAAGAAAATTTTTTAAAGCCTCTGGAAATTTTGTTTGAAATAGTAAAAATTTCAATATGAAAAAAATTAAAAGGGGAGTGTTTTCATTAAGATCCACAAAAAACTTTTGAGAAAAAAAAATGTAAATGCTATTAGAAAAAACTGGGGTTAAAAAAAAGCTCATTTTGTTGTTTAGGATGCCTTTTTCAAGATGTGTAGGGAGCAGACACATTTTGATTGGCGTTTGACATTGAATCAAACACAGAAGATAAAAAATTTTATGCGTGGACAGGTCAGCAGAGAAGTATTTTGCCCCCTAAAAAAAAAAAATTTTGTTTCAGCTTAAGTGTAAGCTAATTTAGAATATTTCCATGTTTTTTTGCCCCAGAAAATTTCCCGGGCACCATATATGCTTGTTCAAAGCCCCCCACTCTTTGCAAAAGAGTATTTTGGGTGGGTTACGTGCCTCGATTGTTTGTTTTTTTTGTGTTATTTCACATTTTTAAAATGTTAGTTTGGGGTCAGAATTTGAGTTTGGGAAAAATTTTTTGCATTTTCCCTTTAACGGAAATCAAATACGATACAATCAAAAAATGGATAATTTAAATTTTTGGTTAGCGTTATATAACACCCTCTTTTTTTAGTTTGTTTTATTTAAAAATTTATATAGGAAAAATTTGGGTTTGGGCAGGGGTCTGCAAACCCGGGCCAGAAAAAACGTTGAAACCGCAGCTGTTAAAATTTTTTTTTTAATAAAAGCTTTTTTTTTTAAAAAAGAAATTTTTTGGGATTTTAAAAGCAAAACTTAAAGAGGCTCAAGGGACTCAAAAATTTTGAGGAAAAAGACACCCCAAACCCAGATGTATGCATCAAGTGTGGGTAAAATGAAAAAAAAGTCGGGGTGATTGGGAAAGTCTTTATTTTCTTGTTATTGGGGTTGGCTTGTTGGCTTATTAGTTTGCAGAATTAATTGCTCCGTTTTTTTTTAAAAAATGTCTAAAAACAACCTTTGGCCCCAAATTTAGCCAAATATAGGAGTGTGTACACAAAAAATTTAAAAAATATTTTGGGATTTGGATTTTAAAAAAAATTAATTTTTTAAAAATTTTTTTAGATGTTTTCCCGTTATTAAAGAACGGGCCCTTTAAAATTTCATAGTCAGAAAGTATTTTGGAATTTTGGGGTTAACAGGGCTTTTTCCCCTTTTCCCGAAGGGGCAAAAAGTTTAGAAAAACTACTGGCCCAAAAACAAAATTTTTTTTTTCCCTTTTACAAAATTTTTTTTATTGGGAAATTATTTTAAAAAACCCAAAAAAAGACTAAAGGGAAATTGGCCCCGTTTAAACCCAGGGTTTCCCTAAGGGCCAAAGTCAAAATTGATGTTTTAAATTTTCTTTGTTTTGCCCCCCTAAAAAACCCAAAAATATCAGTTTAAAAAAGGATTTTAAAGGGGGAAAAAAGGTTTTTTCCCAATTTTGATTTATAATCAAATTTTTGAAAATATTTTTTTTTAAAAAATTATTTTAAAATTGTTTAAAAATTTTTTTATTTTTCAGTTTCTTGGAAAGCCCTTAAAAAAGTTAAAAACCCCTATTTGACATCCGGGATTTAAGGGCTGAGCCTTTAAAAATATTTCTTTTGTGCGGGGACAAAAAAGCTACTGACAATTTCCCACTGTGTTTTACCCTTTTTGCCCAAAAAATGAGAAAATTAAAATAAATATTGAAAAAGAAAAAAAAACATGTTTAAAAAACCAACTGCAATACCCCTTTTTCCCCGTGCCCGGCCTTATTTCAAAATCATTTATGGGGTTTGCAGGGTTTAAAAAAAGGGGTCTGTCCGCTGAAAATTCTTACGAGTCGACATGAAAATCCCGAAATTGTCGATTTCTTTACTAATTTCTTTTCCCAAAATGCGACAAAAGCAGATAAAAAAATTTAGGGGAAAACAAGGGCTTTTTCTGATATGATTTTTATGTTTTTAAGGGGGGATATTCCTGTGCCACCTTTGTGGAAATGGGTGTCCCCCACGGTGTACAAATACTTTTTGATTTGTTTAGCAAAACCCTTTATAGAGAAAAACTGGCTGAGTGTTTGTTTCCCCGCAGGGCCAAAAAAGGGGCCCGGGTTCACGTTTCCCCTGTCTCTGTTTTTCCATTATGTAAGGAAACACGACCGAAAGGGTTTAAAACCAAAGCTTTATGCAACTATTCACCAATGTAGGCCCCGCATTAGCAAACATTAGATTTTTGGGTTTTTTTTTTTTGTACAGTGCAGACAGTGAAAAGCTCAAGAAAATTTCGGGCCTTAACTGACCAAAATTAAAAAAACTGTCCCGGTGCCTAAAACCTGTAAAAATAATGTTTGGGCAGGCTTCCCCCCACCACATTAACAAGGACATCATTTTAAAAGTGGGCTCTTTGGGGGCCCGTTTTTTTTGGGCAGGCAAAAAAAAGGGGATGCAGGAACACAGCGTTGCAGGAAACTCCCAAAAATGGAAGTGAATATGACCAGTTTTAAACAGAAAAAAAAACAAAAAAGAATAAAAAAAAATAAAATGCCTCCGTACTTTCAAGTGTAATCCCAAATCTCCCAAAGGCCCCCTTTGCAATGTGTTTTCCCCTGTGAAAAATCCAGCCCCCGCTTTGTGACAAAAAATAAACCCAAATTCCCCAATCAGCCTTTAGAATGAGTAGATAAAAGACTGAATTTTCATGTTTGGGGGGAAAAATATCCCCTTTTAAAACAGACTTTAAAAGTGGAAAAAAAAACAAAAAAAAAACCCTTTTTGTTTTTGATTTTCTTCAATTTCTCAGCTACTATTTTTATGTGATAAACTGTGTATTTCTGCCCCCCAATATGATTTCATTAAATCAATATTTTTATTGATGTATTTACAAAATTTTCCAGAGGGGGTTTTAATATGGGAAAGGAAGCTCAACACAGCCCGGGGGTTTTTTTTTTGCTGAGTGGCTCAACAAAACCCAAAAAAGTAAGAGAAAAAAGGTTTTCACAACAGTGGTTATAAACTTTGTTTGTCTTTGTTAATTCAGGCTTTTTGTCTTCAGAAATTTTGTGCACCCCTTCCCCTACCCAAAAGGGGGGGGTTTTAGTGTCTTTTGATCTTCTTCCCCAAAGTGAAAACAATCTTTAGCCGCCCCCTTCCGTTTAAAAAGATCAAATTGTTTTAATTAAATTTTTTTATACATAATTATTACGCAAAAAAAACTTTTTTGCTGCAAATAAAGGGAGGGAAAAAGAATGCTGGCAGAAAAATTTCTGATTGACTTTAAAGTGTTTTTAATAATCTATTTTTTTCTAACATGACAACTTCATGTTAACTTTAAATTTGTTAAAAAAATTGTAGTATTAAGGTGGTATTAGCTGTTTATCGTTTTTTGGTGTGTGGGTTAAAACAAATGTGAATTTTAAGGTTTAAAATTTATCTGAAGCAAAAAGGAAAAAAAAATGACTGGTCACCAAAAAACAAAGGTAAAAATGCAAAAATTTGTTTCTATTACTTGTTTAAATTTCTGCATTATATGGCTTCAGTCAGTGATATTACAACAAAAATAGTTGAGAACTTTTAAATTTTTTAAAGTCTTTCCCCCGTTTATAAACTATATTTTATCTTTTAAAAACCTCATTAAAGGGCAATAATTTTGTTGAAAAGTGCGTTTATACAACCCGGTTATGAGTTCAGATCGTTGCCATGGTGATCTAGCAAGCTTAAAAAAAAAGCCCCTTCATGACAAAAATCATGGCCTTTTGACTTTAACTTTCTTTGCTAAAAACTTTAAAGTTCCTTTTTTGTACCCCCCCTCAGGTATCAGTGTCAATTCCCGCAGAAATCTTGTTTTGGAGGGGGAAAAAGTGGATCATCCCTATTTTCCTATGTGTTGCCTTTAAACAAGAAAAAAAATAGCTTTAAAAAGGTTTACTTTTTTGCGGGTTTTAAGAAAAATATTGAAAATTTTTTGGTATCACAATTTTTTATTTTTGTGATGTTTGATTTGAAAAGACTGTATCCCTGATATTGTTTATAAATGCAAAAACTTGGTTTCAGTGGATAAAATTTTTTTGGGTTTCATTTAAAACCCCCCAAAAACCAACGCAATGCTGTTTTCTTCCCGGTTCTAATACATAAAAAGTAAAACTTTTTTAAAAATTTAATTTTCCCCCCCATGTTTTTTTGTTTTCATTTCCCAAAGGGCAGTCTTCCAAAAATTGAAATTTTTAAACCCGTTTTCAGTATAAAATTTTTTGAATCGGAACCTCCCGTATTGTGAATGTATCAGTTGGGAAGTGGTTTCCAATACACCGCTTCCCGTTTTATTTTAAAAGGGAATGAAACAACGTTTTTGTTTTCAGGTGAAAAATTTTACAATCTAATGAAAAAGATAATTTGCATTTTTTAAATTCCCCTCTTTCATATTTGCTATAAAAAGAATTTAAAAACCTCCGGACCTGTTAATTTGTGAGGGAATCTTTTTAAAAGGGGTTGGTTTACCCCAAAATTTAAAAAATTTAGTCATTATTTACTCACCCCCTTGCCCCCCTTTAGGGTCGGGTTATTTTGTTAGTCACAAAACCTGTGGGATTGGAAAGGGAAAAAGATTGCAGAATTTCCCAAAACAAAAAGGAGGGGGAATGGTGGGCCAGTTTTCAAATGGGGAAAAAAAAAACAAAAGTAAAAAAATTAAAAAAGCCCCCTACTTTTCTTGGTGTTTTAAACCAAAATTTCCCAAAGCCAAAAACATGCCAAGCCCCAAATAAAAAAAAAGTTATTTACACCATGTTTTTAAAACCTGAATGTTCACTGTAATCCTGAGCTTGGAGCCACGTTCCTGTGAACATGCCCCACTGTTGACCTGGGGTGGTTTTTGGTGTTTACGGGTTTTGCAAACTGCATGGGTTGGGGGGCCTTTTTGAGCATAAAGGGGGGGAATTTCATTTATTAAATTTATTTATTTAGTTTTTGGTAGTTGTCTTTTATGTTTGAAAAATGGTCAACATTAACCTCCACTGTTGCTTTTTAAAATTTCCCCCCTTAAACGTGTGTGTGTTTTGTTTATAGGGCCCGGCCCCCATACAAAAAAACCCGCGTTTATGAGGGGCCGTATTTTCAAAACCTTTATAAAAATTTTATGTCAGAATTATGCATTTACCCCCATTCCGTTGCTTTAACAAACATTTTGGTGTGTTGAGCTTATTCTTCCAGGATTAACGAGCCCCGCCCAGCTGGGAAAACCAAAATGTTTGTGACAAAAAGCGACACTAAACGCCCCACAGGGATAAGATAGTGGCGCTGGAAAAATGTGGGAAAAATCTGTTTGTAATGGAGGGGGAAAAACCCTTAAAAAAAATCTAAAAAAAAGGGAAATATTATAGTGTAGGTTTCACCGGTTTGGGGGAGTGGTTTAAAAATTTCACTTTTAAAATTTAAAAGCCGGGGGGCTGCTTTTTTCTCACGCCGCAGACAAAAAGTGTGAAAGCATTAAATAAATTATTTTACAAAAAATCGCCTTTCCATACAAAAACATGTGGAAGAATTAAGGAAATTTCACAAAACTGCTTTGTACTCAATTTTCCCCTGAAACAAGCTGAAACCTCGATGGCTGTTATGACGAGTTCCGCTTTTGGCGGTTTTAAAGAAAAAGAGACACACAACTGTGGACGTAAATTCAAAACGGAAGTCACCCAAAACAGCGCCAAATTTTAAAATGCAAATAAAACCCCCTTTTTTAAAACTAAGAGGACTAATTTTCTTTTTATTCCTTATAACCTTTCCCAAAAAAAAAAGTGAAAAAAGGGGTGCAAAATCCAAAAGTACTTGAGAACGGAAAATTTGGGGAGGGAATTTTTGAATAAACGGGTTTCTCTTGCCCACGTTTAGTATGGAAGGCCCTTTCCCCCACTTGATAAAAAAAAAATTTTTTTTAAAAACTCAAATTATGAGTACTAAGTCAAAAAATTTGAGGGTAGTAAGTATAATTATGAGTACTAAGTCAAAATTATGAGATAAATAAGTTTATAATTATGAGTAGTAATTTAAAAAAAAAAGAAAAATAGTTTAAGTCAAAATTATGAGATACTAAGTCAAAATTATGAGATAGTAAGTCATAATTATGAGATAGTAAGTCAAAATTATGAGATAGTAAGTCAAAATTATGAGATAGTAAGTCAAAATTATGAGATACTAAGTCAAAATTATGAGAATAGTAAGTCATAATTATGAGATACTAAGTCAAAATTATGAGATAGTAAGTCATAATTATGAGATAGTAAGTCAAAATTATGAGATAGTAAGTCAAAATTATGAGATAGTAAGTCAAAATTATGAGATAGTAAGTCATAATTATGAGATAGTAAGTCAAAATTATGAGATAGTAAGTCATAATTATGAGATACTAAGTCAAAATATATGAGATAGTAAGTCATAATTATGAGATAGTAAGTCATAATTATGAGATACTAAGTCAAAATTATGAGATACTAAGTCAAAATTATGAGATACTAAGTCAAAATTATGAGATAGTAAGTCATAATTATGAGATACTAAGTCAAAATTATGAGATAGTAAGTCAAAATTATGAGATAGTAAGTCATAATTATGAGATAGTAAGTCAAAATTATGAGATAGTAAGTCAAAATTATGAGATAGTAAGTCATAATTATGAGATACTAAGTCAAAATTATGAGATAGTAAGTCATAATTATGAGATACTAAGTCAAAATTATGAGATAGTAAGTCATAATTATGAGATACTAAGTCAAAATTATGAGATAGTAAGTCAAAATTATGAGATAGTAAGTCAAAATTATGAGATACTAAATCAAAATTATGAGATAGTAAGTCATAATTATGAGATACTAAGTCATAATTATGAGATAGTAAGTCATAATTATGAGATAAGTCAAAACAAGTTTGCTGTGTCTTAAATTTAACACTACACTTTGATGTGAAGCATGGGGTTTGTTTGTCTAAGTCTATATATGACAAAATGAAATAGCTAGTGTTGATTTTAAGTGCTGTTTAGGATGAGACATTAGATTAACGTTATGTTTTGCATGGTCTGACTCTGCTAGTGCTTCGCCTACTTGACATTTTTATAGATTTTGAGGCTGGGAAGATATCGTTTGTTATTACAGATAGTTCATGTGAATTGGTATTCAGGTCCAGCTGACCAATAGGCTCCTGTCATAATAAGTAAGTAGCCTAAGTGATAAATCAGTGGGTCACACAATATTGTTCGGGATTTCTATTATATGTCCTGATGCTTTTTTGTCAGTAGGTGGTAGTATTGAGCCGTTGCAGTGCTAACAGAAGTGCTAAGTGGTAAAACTAACCCAGCAGCCACTCGTCATGTCTCCATTCAGAAGTTTGATAAAGTAGGCATAACTTTATTGATAGCTTGCGCTGTAATATTGCTGCATTTTAGCTATTATCTGAGCAACATCTTTGTGACTCGGACCTTAAGACGCGGATTTTGTTGCACAAATGAAGGTAATATCGACAGTCATTTCGCCCCTTAATGTCAATTGCTAAGATGCTAATATGTGTCTTGCCTTCTTTTAATGTTTAGGTGACTGCTAACAGGTGTTTTTTTTAAGTGAATCCTTTAGTTTTGATTTCTAAAAGTTGACATGTACCAGTGTGAGATATTAAACCAAAACATTAAGGTGACATCAAAGTTAGGCTAAATAAAGCTTCATGCTAAAGGGAAACTGCAAGTCTGGTCGCTTTTCCTCTGTTTTGCTAACCCACCGCCTGGCCATTTGCATTTGTTTACAACGAAGCCGGCGAAAAATCAATACATGGAGCGGTGGATAACATTATATAATACATACGATGTTACCACGTACATATGTGTGTAGTGTTAATTGTCATAAACAAAAGATTGCGGGTTTTGTTAAATGATTATAGCCTACTGTTACCTTCCTTGTACTGTGTACTTACAGGATGGATGACCTAAGTCAATTCCTGAGGGAGAGAAATGTCTCTGAGGAAACAGTAGAAGCCCTGGAGCAACAGAAGGTGGGCTCCTTAACTGTAAAAGCACCCTATTTCAGTTAAGGGCTACTTTACATGGACATTTTCTTGACTATCTGCTCTCTTGTATAGCTGTTTCCTGAAACTCAACATAACTAGGCTAGATGTTATCAAAAGTTACATGACAAGGTCATTTAATCAGGGATCACTGTTTTTTAACCAATTGCTTTTCCATATTTAGATTGATGCCAGCACCATACTGCTGATGACGGATGAAGAATTGAAGCATTATTTGCCATCCTATGGGGATCGCCTAGCAGTATTTGCATTTTGCAGGCGCAGGGATAACAGCCCCTGCAACACACTCGCAAAACAAAACTGTATGAGCGCTTAAAAAACAAACTGTCTAAAAGAAAATCTTGTGAAGGAGCCAGTAGCTCACACGAAGGCCAACCAAGTCAGAAAAGGAATGCTACAAAGACAGTAAGAAAAATTGAAATGGGATGGATGCATTATGATAATGAAAAAGGGTTTTCAAACAAGTGAGAGCCAAACGAGGAGGGGGAACGAGAAAACTGGATGTTTCAAAGGATGCTCAGAAAAGGGACTTGATACAGGAAGCAGTTGGCCTCTTCTTTCCAAATGGGAGAAATAATCTGGGGTCCTTAACAGATTTTGAGTTAGATCTCACAAATTATCAAGAGGTTCCACTTGATGAGGTGACCACAGTTGGGAAGTTGTACGAGGAGACAAAACTTCCTCTTCTCCGGTTTTATCTGACCACAGAAACAAAAGAACACAATGACAGACCACACAGCCCAGATTTGGCTCCATCTGTGGAAAGACAGGAGAGCGCTCAGTCCTCTACTACACTCGATAGTGTTGCAACATTACAACCATCAGATACATTTGAAACAGTCAGCCCTGAAGTGCTATTTGTAGGAAGTAATGTAAGTGCTGACAGTTTTGAGTTTGCAGTGTATGACACAGATGGCAACAGTGAGGATGTTTTTGAGAGCAGCAACATTGTTTTTGTTGGAGACTTTTCTGAAAATGAACCACAGAATTTGGATGATACATTGCCACAAGCCATGCCATCTAATGAGAGAGTGAAGAAAATATTGGTTGTTCACAGGGGGCAGGTATTGCGAGAGCTCATTGCTCATTTCAGTGATGATGGACTTACAGAGGCTGACATTAAAATCCAGCTTGTACTGCCAGATGGAAAACGTGAGAAGGCATATGATGATGGTGGAGTTGTGAGAGACTGTCTCTCAGAATTCTGGACTGAATTTTACGACCAGTGCACAGTGGGAAGTACTTTTAAAGTACCTTTCCTGAGACATGATTTTGGACAGGAGCAGTGGGAGAGTGTAGGTCGAATAATTGCTTTTGGATGGGAGAGAGAGAAATATCTTCCTGTGAAGATTGCACCTGTCATATTAGAGCAAGCTGCTTTGGGTTATGTGAAGAGTGATTTGGTGGAGAATTTCCTTAAATACTTGCCTGAATCTGAGCGTACAGTATTTGAATCTTGCCAATCAGATTTTCACACTGTTGATCAGGAAGAATTAATTGAGATCCTTGATAACAACAGCTGCAGAAGGATACCAACAGCCAGCAACGTCAATGAAATCCTCCAAGAACTTGCCCACAAAACGCTTGTCCAAGAGCCTGCGTATGTGATCGAGCAATGGGCAAAAATACTCAGCATGGCTAAGCACAGCCTTCAGGAAATCAGCACAGTGTATGAAACACTGCAACCAACTGTGAGAAAGGTTTTGAAGTCCCTCACCTTCCCAGAGGCAATGAATGTCCACCAGAAGGACATTCAAAAGTACCTCACTGCATACTTAAGGAACACTGATATGCAGCAGCTGTGTTTGTTCCTCAGGTTCTGCACAGGTTCTGATCTATTCTTAGGGAAGAACATCATTGTTGAGTTCACTCAGATTCAAGGTTTACAAAGAAGACCCGTGGCCCATACATGTGGCTGTGTGTGCTGGAGCTGTCAGTCCATTATGATAACTACCCAGACTTCAGCTCTGAAATGAACAGGGTGTTGTCCTCCAATGTGTGGGTAATGGACATAATCTAACTCAGTCAAGACAGTATTTGTATATGATCCATATACAACATAAAATGTTCATTTCCTGTTATCAGTGACCATGTGCCCATCTGTCACATTACAGTGTTGAAATAGTTGAACAGGTAGCTTTACAGTAAAATGACAATAATAGCATCACAGTAGTGAAGCTCAACAATGGCAACTTGACTTATGTTACTTGGCACTTTTGAGAATCTTATCTATCAAGGTCTATGCCAAAATGTTTTTATTTTGTCTTTGTAGTTTTGTTTTTGAGCCACCTGACAATACTTTTTTTTTTAAGTCATGTCCTGGAGTAACATTTGGCTGTCTTTATTGACAGTTAAGTTCAAGGCCAAAACATTGTTTTTGTGCAAACACATACCTCAAGAAAGGGTCTTGGTGTAAATCTTTAATAATGCTCATATAAAATAGCTATTCTACTGTTGTTTCTTGTTGTTACCAGGTCATTTGCTAAGCATAATAACATACAGTATGACATAATAGCATCACAGTAGTGAAGATCAACAATGGCAAACATATTAACTTGACTTATGTTACTTGGCACTTTTGAGAATCTTATCCATCAAGGTCTAAGCCAAAATGTGTTTTTTGTCTTCTTTGTAGTTTTGTTTTTGAGCCACCTGACAATACTTTTTTTTTTTTAAGTCATGTCCTGGAGTAACATTTGGCTGTCTTTATTGACAGTTAAGTTCAAGGCCAAAACATGTTTTTGTGCAAACACATACCTCAAGAAAAGGTCTTGGTGTAAATCTTTAATAATGCTCATATAAAATAACTATTCTACTGTTGTTTCTTGTTGTTACCAGGTCATTTGCTAAGCATAATAACATACAGTATGACATAATAGCATCACAGTAGTGAAGATCAACAATGGCAAACATATTAACTTGACTTATGTTACTTGGCACTTTTGAGAATCTTATCCATCAAGGTCTAAGCCAAAATGTGTTTTTTTGTCTTCTTTGTAGTTTTGTTTTTGAGCCACCTGACAATACTTTTTTTTTTTGTAAAGTCACTTATGAAGTATTTGGCTGTCTTAAATGACAGTTAAGTTCTAGGCCAAAACGTGTTTTTGTGCAAATACATGCCTCAAGGAAAGGTCTTCTTTATCTTTATCTTTGATAATGCTCATATAAAATAGCTATTCTACTGTTGTTGTCTTATTTTTGGCTGCCGTGACCAAGTTTTCCATCAGCAGCAAATGGTTAAAAATGTTTTACTGTCTTTGTTCAAATGTTCTTGTTGATGAATTTGTCACAATTACAATTGTTATCCTGCACTGTGTGGTGATGTTATTTTACTGACAATATTTAGAAAAATGTTCTGCTATACTGTACAAAAGATGGTAATACATCAGACAATGCTTTACTTAAAAACTAGCCCTAACCAAAGAAATAAACAAATACATTTACGTATCAAAGTGACACATAAGGTGTTTGTGGCCCATAGGCCTACTTTACTCCCTCAGTCCATCATTAATCAATTGGCGAAGTCTCAGATACAGGTCAGTAATTGCAAACACATCATCGGACATTTCCAGGTTGTGCTCAGCAATCAGTTCCATACATAAGTGGAACATGTCCTCATCACAAGGATAGTCCTTAAAGCTGCAGTCCTCTCGACAAATTTCAATCTTCATTGGCTCAACTGGCCGCAGGAAATCTTGTGCCCCATAAAGACTGGGGACCACATGCATGATGGAGGGGCGACCATTGGGAGCCCGAGGATTGTTTGCTCTTCTTATCCGATGGTTATTCCAGGCAGTTACAACTGCATCAAGCTCCTCCTGCAAGAGAGAATGAAAATATTTATTAGAGAGTAATCAGTGCTTTATGCTGTTATCTCATGTTTATTAGTGATGCAAATTAACTACTGTTGTCTAATTTACAGTGTTATTTTTTCATGTGACTTTTTTTTATTTAATTAGGCTTAAATGTAGGCTAAATGACCTTCGTTTACACACACACACACACACACACACACTTATTTAGTACAGTAACTTTACAACATGTTTGCAAGGCTGGGATGCTTGTGTGCGAGTTAGTGAATTGGTTCTACTTTCCGACAGTAGATGGCAGTAGCAGCCTGTTGATGTGAGTGACTGTCGCTGTGATTCCTCCTCAGAGGAAGTACACTCATTCAGGTTTAAGGACAAAGAGTGGACATGGCGCTACGTGATAACTCACAATGTGCACACAAGCGCCAATATATGTTTTATGTATGTTCTGCTTAACCCAGTTATATTTAACTTCGTTTGTGTAGAATGATAAGATGCAGGCTACGAAGCAGCTAAGCTAGCATCGGCCGCTAACGCTAGCTTCGATCTTTGGTTCTGGTTGTATTTACCTTGTAATCGGAGGTTGTATGGTACATGTTTAGCTAATGGACAACAACTTCAGATCCAACTTGCCGTCAGTATGCTTTATTTTATTGTTGTAATTTTTCGTCGCTCCTGATTGTGTTAGATGTTGTCATGGTGACAGTAGTAGTTTACGCTCAGAGGAAGAGTGGACACAAATTTGTGTACTGTTTGTAATTCGTATTCCTATGTACAGCTGTTAGTTAAACCAGCCAACAGTGTAAAATTAGCATGGGCAAGCAATAGGTTTTAGTATACTGTACCTGTATGGTATTTTGGAAGCAAAACTGGATCAGTGATTTGTCAATGAAGCTGGCAGCAAAATGTCCATCTGCTTTCAGTTGGTCAAAATGGTCCATCCAGAACTGGGTGCACTCGCTTCTCAAGGTGCACCACCAGCGTTCGATTCTCTGATTACCGGTACTTGGACCCAAAGTGACACACTCCGCTCCGTTCTCATCCTCATCTTCACTGTTGCAGAGAAACCTCTGCATCTCTGCAAGGTGCGTATTTTCAGTACCGTGGTCTGTCCTGACTCTTTGTGGGCATCCACTGTTTTCACTCACAGCATCAATAAAATACCCCGCAATAATTCGTGGGTCGCTGTTGGTTTTGAACGCCTCGAGCCATATCATCTTTCTAGAGAAGCCATCTATGCACCCACTGACACATATGCCGTAAGGCTTCAACTTGTCATACCCGTCCACGTGCCAAACATAATTTGGACCACGGCTGACATAAATGCGCCGTCGCAAACGGTTGTGCGCACGGAGCTCTACCCGATTTCTGTCCAGAAGTCTCATTAATTGGCGCACAGTTTCCCTGTCTGTGATGAGTCCGGCCATCCAACATCTCTGGTGCATCCATCGGTATCCGTGCTGTTTGCCAGAAGTTTGCAGCTGTTGGGATATGAAGGAGGCCACCTCTGTTTCATCTGTTTTATTTCGTCTCCGCCAAAGCTGGTTCCTCTGCAGCTTTCTCTCCAACGTCCGAAGGCTTAACTTAATGTTATGTACTTCTTCCAATAAGGTTAAAATCTCACGATTTGTAAATCCACGTCTGAAGTAGTCTTCAATGATGAGATCCATTTCCATCTTAGACTAGGCTTTACCGTACACTGTTTCGTTTCGAATTTAGACTTTTGATCTCCTGATTAGTAGGCTATCTCATAATTATGACTTAGTATCTCATAATTATGACTTAGTATCTCATAATTTTGACTTACTATCTCATAATTTTGACTTACTATCTCATAATTATGACTTAGTATCTCATAATTTTGACTTAGTATCTCATAATTTTGACTTAGTATCTCATAATTATGACTTACTATCTCATAATTTTGACTTAGTATCTCATAATTATGACTTACTATCTCATAATTTTGACTTACTATCTCATAATTATGACTTACTATCTCATAATTTTGACTTACTATCTCATAATTTTGACTTAGTATCTCATAATTATGACTTACTATCTCATAATTTTGACTTAGTATCTCATAATTTTGACTTAGTATCTCATAATTATGACTTAGTATCTCATAATTTTGACTTAGTATCTCATAATTTTGACTTAGTATCTCATAATTATGACTTACTATCTCATAATTTTGACTTAGTATCTCATAATTTTGACTTAGTATCTCATAATTATGACTTAGTATCTCATAATTTTGACTTAGTATCTCATAATTTCGACTTAGTATCTCATAATTATGACTTACTATCTCATAATTTTGACTTAGTATCTCATAATTATGACTTACTATCTCATAATTTTGACTTAGTATCTCATAATTATGACTTACTATCTCATAATTTTGACTTACTATCTCATAATTATGACTTACTATCTCATAATTTTGACTTAGTATCTCATAATTTTGACTTAGTATCTCATAATTATGACTTACTATCTCATAATTTTGACTTAGTATCTCATAATTTTGACTTAGTATCTCATAATTATGACTTAGTATCTCATAATTTTGACTTAGTATCTCATAATTTTGACTTAGTATCTCATAATTATGACTTACTATCTCATAATTTTGACTTAGTATCTCATAATTTTGACTTAGTATCTCATAATTATGACTTAGTATCTCATAATTTTGACTTACTATCTCATAATTTCGACTTACTATCTCATAATTTCGACTTACTATCTCATAATTTCGACTTACTATCTCATAATTTCGACTTAGTATCTCATAATTTTGACTTACTATCTCATAATTATGACTTACTATCTCATAATTTCGACTTACTATCTCATAATTTTGACTTAGTATCTCATAATTATGACTTAGTATCTCATAATTTTGAGTTATTATATCTGATTTTTTTTTTATCAAGTGGCGGAAATGGGCTTCCATAGTATAGCATATGCGCGCACCGCAAATCCAACTGAGGGCTGGTTTGACCAAACGTTTCAAAGTGAGGGCTGGCTTGACTTTAGTGAGAAAACATTTTTTTCCCCACATCTTTATTGAGAAAACATTCAAATTCACAAACAGTGCAGACCTGGGGGAGGGGTGCCTTAAAGGCTGATAACTCAGTCTGCGCTTAAGTGAAAATGCCTGGCTTGAATTAACTTGAACTTCCACTCGAGGCGTACGCTCTTCCACTAAGACAATGTAGCCTGGTGTAGTCAAAGCTAAAAGCTAAACGCCAGACCAAAACAAGCTGCATTATGAGCGTTGACGGAGAACAGAGGCAGCCCCAGAAAACAGCTGATTGTCGAAAAAAGGATAAGATTTCACAAAAAGAAGAGAAAACGAGAGTGCATTTTTTCTCCAGCAGTGAAAACAAACCCTGAGATTAAACTCGATTAGGAATATAAAGGTTCATCATGAAAAACAGGTCAATAGTGCCACAATTAATAAAAGCAGAAAATATCTCGGCAGGAAACCGCAAACACAGTAATGGGATTCCAGCAATGTAGCAAAAAAGGCAAAAAGCACAACGGAAACTTTTGGAAAGATATACAAGCTACCTATTGTTTTTTTTGTATTTTATGATTGAATGCCTACCTGCTGCAAGGACACTGAGTCAGTAACTGGTTTGTAAACTGGTAGTAACATGCCTATGGTGTTCTGCGTTGTGTTCTGGCGTTTTAATTGAAGATGCAGGAGGCGGACTGGATCTCTGGTCTTTCGTAGTGATTGGTGAAAATATATTTAAAAACAAGTTATTCATCTGTCAGTGTGTGTGTCTGCTCTGCTTTTTCTCTCTGTCAGTTGGAAGGAGGCTTTTTCTTTTTTTTAAAAAAAATTACAGTTACAAAATTATACAACCACAATCAAATCAAATTTCAGACATAACAGCAAAAAACCACAAAACTAGTAACCTATAACTATAAATAACAACATGGCATTAACTATGATATGCCATATAATTAAAACAATTAATTATAATTAATCCAAACATAGTTCAAAAAAAGTGACCAAAAGAGCCATATTTTCATTGCTTTCAAACAATTCTAAACAGAAAAATCAAGCTGTCCTCCAACCGAAGAAAACGACCAGAGAGGTCGTTTTTGAAAAGCAGCTTTATACGACCTATTACGTACTGTTTACCCCTAACCCTAACCCCCAAAAACAGAAGCGCCGTTCAGGCTCGGCCTTTGCCGGGTTTCATACTAGGTTCAACCTGTTCCAGGAGCGGGCACCCTCCAAAAGCACAAAGCACGTTCTATTGACATTTGCTTTTCTTAATGCAGCCTGTTCTCCAAATTCAAATTCAAAATTCAAAAGTATTTCTTATGGCTCTTTTGCATACTCAATGGTAAACACAAAAGTGCCCTCACAGAGGCTTAAAACAACAAAGAAAAATCCCGAGGACACCAAAAACCCACCCCTCCACCTAATATACATACACAAAACACCAAAGCATATATAATACATACCACACACACAAGCCACACATACATGGGCACAAACACAGCACACACACTGACCAACACTATGAGACATGGCTGGGCACCGAGGCATGAGGTGCGGTCAAACGCTAATGTGGGGGCCATCCACACCGAGAGCGACCACGGCCTGTTGACACTGGGAGCAACCACCGCAGAGACCACTCTGGCCAGGGCAGACAGGAGGCCCCACATCAGGTGCGGGATCCAACATGCCACCGGGCCAGTTGCCTCACGGGACAGCACCCCCACCGGTAGGCCAGACATCGCTCCCGGTGTGGAAAGACCCCACGATGGGAGACACTGGAGCTAAACTGAAGAAAAACACATAAAAAACAAGGATATGGTAATAATTAATGTAAGAAGTATAAAAAATCAGTAAAATTTGATAAAATATTCCAAAGTTAATCGAAATACTCAAAAATAAATAAATGAATAAAAGGAGATTAATTAAAAGCTTGCTAAAGTAAAATAAAATAGGGATAAACTAAAATAGTAGAAGATCAGTAAAAAGCCAGATTTAAAAAGGTTGAGTTTAAGCTTTCTTCTTTAAAAACATTCAAACAGTCTCTGCGGCCCTGAGGTTCTGCGGCAGGCTGGTTCCACAGTCGGGGACCATAATAACTTAAAAGCCGCTCCCCGTGTGTTCTAGATCTAATTTTTGTTGGATGGTTAAAAGGCCCGTGCCAGAGACCTCAGGGTCCGTGAGGGATGATATAATAAAGAGGTCTGATAAATAAGAGGGCCCGGAGCCTTTAGGACATTTAAAAAATTAATTAAAAGAACTTAAAAATCGATCTGTAACGGTCGGGCGCCTATGCAGCGATTTTAAAAAAGGTGTGCTGTGCTCCGCCCTCTGGTCCTCGTCGCACTAGGCTGCTGAATTCTGTACCATTGACGGGTTATGGATATCCTTTTAGGAAGACCAGAGAGCAGGGCATTACAATAGTCTAAACCTACATGAAGATAAAAGCATGCATCAGCACCTCCGTGCATGGCCTGAGAGAGAAACGGGCGGACTCAGGCTTATTCTTTCAGGTGGTAAAAACTACCTTTGTTATGTTTTAAGATGTGGAATAAAACTGAGCTAGGGTCAAAAATCACACCAGATTTTTTACAAGATTGTGAGGGTTTAAAAAAATTTTGTAAATTTAGGTAAAAGTTGCTCTCTTGGCCTTCAGACCAATGACTAGAAACCACAGTTTTGTACTGGTTGAGCTGAGAGGGAAATTTCTGCCATCCATGACTTAATGTCTAAAATCAGTTAAAAAGGGGGCATTCAATTGGCCCTGAGTCATCAGGAGACACGCGATGTACAAGCTGTGTGCATCATCGGCATAGCTCGTGAAAAACTGATGCCGAGGCTCCTGATGAAAATCCCCAGGGGAAGCATATAGACGATTAAAAAGAATTGGGCCTAAAATTGACCCTGGGGCAACCCCACACACTTATCTTTATGTATTCTTGAGGAAAACAAGTATCCAAAACTTACAAAAGAAGCTTCGGTTCGGTGAGATAAGAGATGAACCAGTTTCATAACAGTGCAGACAGTCCGACAGGTTCCTCAAATCTGTTTAGTAAAATGTGATGGTCTACTGTGTCGGAAAGCGGCGGCGGTTAGATCAGTAGTACCAAGACTGTGAGTTTATGGTTACTAAGGTTTACCTCGGGTGTCATTTAAAATCTTTAAAAGGGCTGTCTCTGTGCTGTGGTTCAATCCTAAAACCAGACTAAAAAAACTTCTCCAAAGCGTTATTTGTATTTAAAAAATAATTTACTTGATTAAAAAACAGTTTTTCTAACATTTTACTTAAAAATGGTTAAGTTGGATTACTGGCCGATAAATTATTAAGACTTGGTGGGGGTTACATTGCTCTTCTTCAGAAGGGGCTTCACCACCGGGGCTTTTAAAGGAGGTGGGGAAAAGACACCCGTACTGAATGAGGAGCAGTTCACCTTATATAAAAGCTGTCTCAAAGAATTCATAAAATGTTTTAAAAAAGGTGTGGGGAATTGGATCTAAAAGGCAGGTTAGTTGGGTTTACTTGGGAGAAACTCGGAACCAAGTGTCCTCGCATCACAGGACAAAATCTCCAGCGTCTCCTCAGGTGAAAACCGTGATCAGAGTGTTTATGTGGTTAAAATTAGTTGGGATAAAAGAATGGATCTAATGTCATCAATTTTACTCCTGAAAGTGGTCTGCAAAAAGCCTCGCAAGGGTGTCGGTTGTTGTTATAAGAGACCAGTTAAATTACCATTGGTTAAAAACTCAATTTGTGGAGATAGAAATTTTGGGGTTATTTTTATTGTCTGAGATTAGTTTCTTTCGAAATGGGAGTTTTGCTTGTTTGACTGTGTTATTGTATGGTTTTGAGTGTATGACGAAATATTTCATTGTGACTGTCAGCTTGGATTTTCTTCCACCTCCTCTCAGCCATCCTGCTGGTTCTTTTAGTTTTTTAATTTCTTCATTTCTCCACGTGGTGGTGTAGATCTTGTTTTTACTGTTTTTGTTAAAAGTGAGGCCCACTGAGTCCGTGTTGACTTCAGTTTGTTATTAAAACATCATCAATGTTAAAATCACACGGTGCTGGTAAAATTCTTGCAGGAGTGCTCTGTAAATCTGATAATATTTGCAGCCATTCAGGAGTTAGGTACGCGCTTCTCACCGTTCACAGAAGAGGCCGCCCGCTGGTTAAAAACTGGTGAGTTAAAAAACACACAGAGTGGTACTGCTACACAGCCCGATCCACAACAGAGGGCACACCACGGACAGGCCCTAGGTTGTATTGACCAGGTACAGGGTGCGCTCCTCTGCTGTGGGCGGCCGTTGCGTGACAAGTTGTTTAAAATCAAAATAGTGAAGGAGATTCTAAAAAAATTCTCTGGACACGGGTCGAGGTGTTGTTGAAAGTGTAGATTTAAAATCAACCAGTTATTAAAATCCTGTTGTACGTAGTGTGATATGATTGATAAAAGTCAGAAAATTGGCTGATAAAAGAGGTGGATACTGGGGTGGCCTGTAACTGTTATGCATAAAAAATTGGAGGGCTGCTAAAAACAAAGGCTATGAATGCTCAAATTATGAATATTTTATTACAGAAACTTCTTTTGATGTTTATTGTGGTCCTTGTGATTGAAGCAGTTCTACCTCCTTTCCTGCCCCCCCTTGTAGAAATAAAAAGTTAAAAAAATCTTGTGGGCAAGCCTCGTGAGAACAGCAAAGCATCAGTGGCCAGCCATGTCTCTGTAAAGGAGAATACAATCTAGTGAGTTTTTTCTTTATCTAAAATTAAATCTGTTTACTATAAAAGATTAGTTTAAAGAGAGCGCACGTTCAGCATGGCCATTTTTATGTCCGCGCCGGACGTGCGCTTCTTCATGCCTCTTCAAGGGGACGTTTAAACACATTCTGCATCTAAAAGCAGTCCTGGGTTTCAGTCTATGGCAAGTGTGTGATTCAAATGATTGTGAGTGTCCAGTATTCTGATGGCGTGGTAGTGGGGTTAGAGATGGTGAGGAAGTGTATGGAGCGACGTTGCGCGGGGGTTGGCGCAGGTGAGGGGCAGCAGAGTGTGTCTTGAGTGCATGTGTTTTACTGTGCGTCAGGAGGTGGATGTGCATAAGTGCAGGACGAGAACAGTCAGGCCAATATTAACAGATAAAAGCCGAGGACCCCTCCTGGTTTGGGTGGAGGCCGTCCCGGTTTAAAAAGATGGGGTCTATTTAAACAGGCAGCGAAATTGTCCACGAGGTGAATATGTTGCCCAAGCAGTATCCATCTCAACCACCGGTGCAGATGGCAAAGGCAGCTGGTGATGACGTCACCGTAGCAGGTGGGGGAAGCGGGCCGAGATCAATTAGCGCTTCCCCTTTGTCCAGCAGGCGGTCCCTATAGGGAGGTGGAATTCCGCCTTGAGGACCTCTGACTGCTGAAATTTGAGGTCGTGATGGCCGGCCTCCCAGGACCAGCGTTGGAGGCCGATAGGGGAAGGAAGTGCTGTGACTCAGCTGCAGGGCGGATGGATGTAACCTCTGTAACACGGGCACCAGGGTGGACAGAAGGTCTGGCCGTCGTGCACACCCGTGCTGGACCATTGATGGTCGCCGACCACCAGCACCGCAGGGGTTGCCCACGCGCTGAGGTGAAAACCCCGCCTCTGACCGCCTGGAGGGTGCGGGCGGGGGGCGGACGAGGATGGTTGGCGCCGGGCCGTGGTGCTCCTGCCGGGATGGTGGGGAGGGGGTCCGGGGGTGAGTGGACCCGGTTCCTCGCCTGGATGAGAGCCGCAGAGACGGGCAGGACCCGGTAGGCGAGCTGGAACAGGGTCCACAGGGGAAGGGGAATCCTGCAGGCTTAGGTGTTATACCTGTTGTCCGTGGCAGATCCGGGAGGCGGAAAGGAGGGGCGAGATGGACGAGCCCAGGCCCCTGGCCTCCACCGACTCAGGGTTCCTCGGTTTGGAGGCTCACCGGTGCTCCTGGCTCCGACCGGCCATAAAACCTTGCGACCTCCACGGTAGCAGAGGCAGAAGGTGGGGTAGCCGCTCCTTTGGGCCTTGGCTCCTGGCCTGGATGCCAGCGGGACTCAGCAGGTGTGCTGTTGCTGGAGTTTCGGTGGTGATGGAACCGGTCCACGGCAGTCGGTGGTGTCATTCATGGCCGTTGTGCTCCGGTCACCAAGCGCCCCAGACCAGACGCCTTCAGGAGGCCAATGCGTTTCGCCTGGGAACGTGGCGACAGTGGAGATGTCCAGCAGGACAGCGCGCAGACCTCCTGTCCTCGGACTTAAGACGGGCGATGTGTTTCGCAGGGGTTCGAGGCGACGCGGATGCCTCCAGTAGATTTTTGTTCATCTCCTTGATGGTAAGACTGGAGCCCGGAGATGCTCTCCCTCAGTTTGGAGAAGGTGGGGAGGCAGGACTCACACCGCAGCATGCCTGCAGCTGAGCGGGGAACAACCAACTGGCACGTGCCAGCACACGGAGGTAAGTCCAGTTTAGGCAACGTGGCTAAAATACAGCGGTGCTAACAGCAGGCAGGTTGGGACTCCGCGAGATGGATAAAACTTAAAATTCTCCCGCGCCAATTACTAAAATCAATCGACCGTTAAAAGAAGCACTTTAAAAAACAGCTGTGTTACAGCCCTGTCAATAAAAGGTGTCTTAAAACTGGATTAAAACTTTACATTAAAAGGTTAGCCCTACGGACATCTAGCGGCTAGCATGGACAATGCGGAAGTGATGCTGGAAACAGGTATTCATAAGTAACAGTCGGATTAGGCTTTTATGTATGCTAAAACTAAAGTTTGAAACAAAAGGTAGAGAGGTCAAAGACGTGAGACAGTAACATCAAATTAAGTCTTGCGGTGTTTAAGGAAGTAGTAACGTGCAGTAAACCCACAGAAAACGACCAGAAACGACGACAGAACGCCTCTACGGGGACGTTGTCCACGTCAACGGACTATTGGGCGTATGATTTGGGAGGCTATGTTGGAGCCATTTGGAGGATATTGTTGAATAGCAAATCCAACTTTTTTTGTTAAAAACTTAGTAAACCTTATAAGATTTACAGCACTGTGTTGTTGCCACAGAAAAAAACGCCAGGATAGACTCATCTATATAGCTAGCCTGGTGTTTTTCAAAAACAAAAGAAACATTCTCCCAATACTGGTGCAAAAAATATATTCAAAACAAGTCATCAGCTGTCAGTGATGAGTTGCTCAGCTTTCTGACAGAGATGAAAAAGGATACAATTAGGCTGCAGCTATCGATTCTTTTAGTAATCGAGTAATCTATCAATGATTCTGGCGATTAATCGAGTAATCGGTATTAAGAAATATTGTGCGTCTGCAATTTTTTCTATTTACGTTACTTTTGCTTTAATTTAAGAGCAAATGGTAATATACAAAAGAGGAAAATAAGAGGGTCTATTAAATGACAACTTAAATTGCTATCGTAAAGTACTAAGTAAGTAACCTTATTTTTTACAGTAGTACCTTGTTTGTACTTTTTACAGAAACACAAAAGTACAAGTAAAGTATTATGTCTGCAGAGACATTGAAACAGAAGATGTAGGTCACTCTTTACCAAAAGTCACCAGAAGCTTTGTTAACATGTTTGTTTAAAATCTTTTTTTTTGGAGCGGACGCTCCAGAACCCCATACAGGTCGATGGTTTACAACATGTCACTTTTTGTCCTCTTATGAGTTTGCAGTCTGTATTTAGTAATCAAAAAAATACCATAGAGTACCATTAAAGTACAGCAGAAGCAAGATTTAAAAAAAAAAAAGACTGCAAGTGCTTATATGTTTTCTTATTTTTTTTTTTTTTTGCTCTAAACTGTTCTATATAATGTAAAATATGTATAATAATATAAGAATAAAAAAATAATAAGAATGATTATAATAATAATTACAACAATAATAATTTACTTATATCATATATAATATATATAGGACTAATGTAATATATAATATAATATAATATAATATAATGAAGCTCAACAACAGAGCATAACAATAAAGTCCAACGGATTCACTGCTATTGCAGTGTGATTAGAAAGACAACCAACAGAGCATAACAACAACAATTCAATGAGCAGGATATGGAACTAGTCGATGTGTTTTAATGTCAAATGCGCCCCCGTGCCCAATACTAGAGAAGGAACTTTTACAAATGTTGACAATTAAACCCTCTCTGAAACTCCCCCTGGACTTTTTTCACCCACAAGTATTCGCTTTCCACCTTTTTCTGTTAGTGCATTGTTCTTCTTGTTTGGCGTCTCCCCTCTCCATTTCCAAAGAAAGAACGCGCGGTGCAAGTGTCATTCAATAGCAGTCACCTCAGCTGTTGGTAGCGCGGAGGGAAAATTAGGGGCGGGCCCAAGCGCCGCACGTGCGGGTGGCTACTATGCAACAACAAAACAGAGACTGAGTGCAGGAACATCACCCAGCTTCTTCACATTGTGGGGCCTGGAGGGGATGTTGTGCAGACATGGTCTCAAATTTGGTTTGATGCGTGAAAAGAGGACAGAAAAATGCGTGAAATCACGCGCATGGGGACATCTGGTCACACTATTGATTAGTGATCAATCTGCCCTCCTCCCCCTCCCTCACCAATTCGTCTGCTGTGCAGAAGGTCTGACAGAGAAAAAACAGACTCTCCGTGTTTAATGTAATAAACCCTTCTTTACAGTTGTTTCATTTATAAGATCACATGGTTGGTGGTCGGTATCATCACTATCCACGTTAGTCCGATTGTTTTTGTGAGGCTGCCATTATAATAAAGGGTAGAACGCGACCTAAAACATGACGGAGGGAATAAACGTTCGAGCCATCGGTTTCGTTTTGACCGCATGCACACCACTGTATGGGAGCAGGGGCATGCAATGGGGGGGGGGGGGGGGCCAATTTTTTTATTGATATGCAACACCTGACACGAATTTACCACACCCTCTTAGACAATGGTCAGGTGTAAGAGCACATTCAAGAGCAACATGATTCAACACCCCCATTTGCTTGAGGCTGAATAACAACATATAGTGTCCTGTAACATTTTACACAGAACTCAGTTAATACCATTTTTCTTCTTGTTTAACCCTTCATTACAAAAATAAAACACACCAAAATCTATCAGCATGGCTTTAGTTACAGGTTTGGTCTCAAAAATACTGCGACCATGTCTGCTGTAGGACAAAAATCAATAGTTATCTTTCATCAACAAGTGCAGATCGAACAAGTGATTACTTCATATCAACATGTTTACACCTTTGACGCAGACGGGTTCTTAGACAACGCAATCGCCACATGATTGTCCTCCTCATAAATGTCACTGGTATGTGTAATCACATTCATTGTCATTTGTTTAGTTAATGGACAAGATTTTTTTAAATTACAGGCTTTTCCTGTGAGTACCTGCCCAAGCCATGTACTCGCAGCCTCACATGTGGAGAAGAGCAACTGTGGATTGTTTCTTAGACTTCCAGAAATACTCAGGACCAGTTTCAGACAAACTAAAACAGTACATGTTGTACTTTCTGTTCATTTTGATCTGTGCCCAATCAGCATCACTAAATGCCAAAAAGATTAAGATTTTACAACATTTTTCCTGTACCAAATTCCTGGTTCACAGTTCCCTTTAAATATGCAATTCATGCTTTAGCAGCTACCAGTGTTGGTTTTTCGGTTCAGTAAGTTTTCGTGACAGCTTACTGACAATGAAACCTCGATCTGGTCTAGTACATGTCATCTACATGATCAAGCTACCAACCACTTCTCGATACCTCTTTGGATCAAACAGGTTCACCTTCATTTCAAATTTCAGTTTGGTTTCACAATGGAGTTGACCCTTGTTTGCAGTGATCATATCAAACTCTCCCTCCACCAAAATCTTTGTAATATACCTTTTCTGGTTCATTTTATTTCCACATCCCTTTGGTTGCAAAGTCCATGCCCAGGAAATGTTTAAGTTTGCCAAGCATCTTTCATTTTAAAATTTTTCTTCACCATTTTTTTCCACATTTCTGAGTGGTCGAGTGATCTGCAATAATAATATCATCGACAAGATTATCAGTATTGATTTTCTCACTTCCAGTTGTTTTACTGTAACACAAGGGTCTGCAGGATTTTGAAAATAAATCATTTTGGCTTAGGAAATTCATGTAGATTTTATTTCCAATTCGCCCTGACTGTTTCAGACAATAAAGTGATTTGTTTTAAGTTTACAGACATGCTTTCACTGTTTTCTGACTTGACCTCAAATCCTTCTGGCTGTTCCATGTATAGTTTCACAGTCAATCGGGCATGCAAATATGTAGTTTTTACATCCATTTGATGCAGTTCTAAACCATATTGAGCTGCAATTTGCATTAAGCTACGTACAGATGTCTTTTATCAGCAGTTGGAGGAAAAAAAGTTTGTTATAATCAAGCCTGCAACTTCACTATAATCTTTTGCTACCATCTAAGCTATTGTATGTTGTTTCAAACTGGGTTTTCTTTGAACTGTGTAGACCCACTGCCCCCACTGTATTTTTACCTTCGGCACGCGTTGTAAGGGTAAAGGTATTATTTCTCCCTCAGAGAATTCATCTCCTCCTGCATAGCCTTACTCCACAGTTCTGACTTGGTGAGCTCATAGCCCTCCTTGTAGAGTTTGGGTCATCACATGCGGACTTATCACATAATCAATACTGGTTAGTGCAGGTCCATCATCACATTTTATTCCATACTCATAATCCCTCAAATACTGAGAGTCTCCTCTCCCTCTGGTGGGGACTAACGCGGCTGTCTCAAACACTTTCCTTTCACCTGTGTTGGGGCTGGGTACACCACTTCTGTTTTTATTTTCCTGTGGGATGATTTTGTTATCTCAGTTTTTGGTAGGTGGGTTTTCAGCGCTCTCCTATGACACACATCTTCATCATTAACTGATTTGTCTGAGTGTGCATCTACGTTGCACTCTTTGTGAGAAGAAACTTCACCAACCTGTTTCTGTTCACTTTCCCTGAGTCTGGATAGAAAAACTAGATATGCAGGGCTATTCTTGTCATAACCAACAAAAAATCCTTTTTCACATCGAGAGCTCAACTTTTTCTTTGTTCTGTTTTGTATGCATAGCACCACTGACCCAAATATTTTCATTTTTGAAAGGATCTGGCTTCTTTCCAGTCAGCACTATACTATGGAGTCTGTCCTATCGTTGTTATAACATCTGTTGCGGATAACACCAAGCAGTCTTGGACTGGCATATGTCCATAAACCATTTTTGGGTAGGTACTCTCAATTAACATTGCACCTTGCCATGTCAAAGCAAAGTTCTCCAGCTCCTCTCAGCTGTCCCATTCTGATGGTGGTGAATAGGGAGCTGAGGTTTATGTCTAATGGCATTTTTGCTGCAGCAGGGACTGAAATTCACTGGATGTAAACTCGTGCCTTATCTGATTTAATTATTTAATTTACCATAAGGTGCAACATCAGCAATGAACTTCTCTGTTACCTTTGATTGTTTCACTCTTAGCTTTCAAGGAAAATATGTAAATATTGCACTGAATAGTCAATTAGTGAATGCTAAGATTATATTTGGAACCCACTTTTGGCTTGTCGGCTCTATAGGTCCAGCTAAGTGTCTGTGTGTACAAGTTCAAGTGCAAATCTTTTGCTTTTTCATCTGCCTCCTAATTCTGCTTGAGCAAATTTACGATTGTGTGCACACTTCAATTGCTGATTAGACCATTTCAGGGGTTTTTTTTTTTTATACCCCTTTTTAATTTTCTCCCCTCTGTTGACACTTCCAACCTTAAACCCATCTCATAATTCAGTGACCTAGATTCATGCCACGTTTGGCATCTAACACCCATGACATAATCAAACATAATCTGTAACCAGTGCTTAATAAGAACAGTCTATCATACACTGGATGTCAAATGTACACCGTTCTTGTGGAAAGAGTCTGTTCTGACTTTCTTTGAAGATACTGTCGCTCCCTGGGAGTTGCCTGCTTTGACTGAGAAGATGTCTGTGGCAAAAGACGGGACGTTACAGCGCCCAATCAGCGTCGTTTCCACCAACTCGACCTTTGTTGTCCCTCATATGTAGGCGAAACTTTGTTTTCTTCGGGGAGATAGATACGATGGTCCTCTCTCCATAGCAAGCTTCGCGACATGCATGTGTTAGCTCAAAACCTTTTGTCAAAGTCTTGACAGAGCGATGTCCCTGGATGATGTGTGACGTGGCTCTGTATCACACGAGGCCTTTTTCCTTCACTCCGTGACAGGACTTCATCTCCCCTTGGCCTACTTGAAAGCAAACGTGTGTCCTACCTCATACACCGCCCCGCTTCACCTTGTCCCGCTTTCTCCGCCTGCAGTTCGCTCTTGTGCGTGGAACTCTTGCAAAAAAACTACACCATTGTCTCTGTTCTCTGTGCTGCCCGTAGCAGAAGTGCACTTCCACAGCCTTATGTCCCTTCTGTCCGCAGTTAAAAACCAGGGACAGTTACATGTTTCCAGCTGTTCTTCCTCTCACCTTCATCCGCTGTCGTCCTCTGAGCAAGCAGCATTAACTTTTCTGTGCTCTCATAGCTCATCAGCTTTGTTTTAAACTCTGTGAAAGTTAACTTTTCATCACTTTGGGTTCTGTGGATGGAAGAATGGCTTAAAGGAGGTCCGGCAAGCCCTTCCGAATCATTGCAATTCAACAAGCCATATTAAAGTGATGCGATGTTGGTTCGGGAGTGACTTTATAAACCCTCCTGCTGATGAAGAAAGTCAAACAGATCGACAGACAGGGTGGAGAAACACACTGACCTCCTCTGTGTGTGCTTACTGTATGTGCGTGTTGTATTGGAGGAGCTGCACTGACACATACAGGAGGAGAGGAACTGCAGCTGTCTATGTGTGATAATAAATGACATCAAAACCTTACACGTCGGATGAAGCTTATCAATACTCTGCTTCTTTAATATTCAGCCGTTTAATGAAATTCAAATCAAATCCCAAATCAAATTTTATTATATAGCGCCAATCACAATAAAGTTGTGTCAAGACACTTTACATATAGAGTAGTCTAGATCACACTCAATAGTTATGTTTACATCAACAATCGAAACAAATTCCCACATAAGTTCAAGCACTGGGCGAGGAAAGCGGCGAAGGAAAAATTCCTTTTAACAAGGCAGAAACCTCGGACAGATCCATGGAAACTCATGGAGGGGCGGTGATCTGACGGACCTGTCGGTTTGAGAGGGATGAGAGGAGAAGGGGAAGAAAGGGGAGGTGGGAGGGGGGAAAGAGAGAGAAAAAGAAGAAGAGGGCTGATCGGAGGAACAGTCAGTAACAGAAACATCAATAGTGAAACACTACAGTATGTGTATGGGAAAAGTAGTACATATAAATATGTAAGCTGTATGGTAAATAATAATACTAATACTAGATGTTAAATTAATGATAATAAAATAATAATTATAATTGTAGCAGCAACAATGTGATGAATGTTTGAGTTGATTAAGTGGAGTTGTAATATTCCACAGTAGAAGTGCAGCTGAGATCTGCGATCCATGCGTGGCCCACAGGTCCATGGGGAATCTGCAGGTGACAAAGCAGAAAGTAACATCCCGGGAAGGAATCAAGTCCAAGTAAACAGGCATTAGTGGAACATAAACATCTGGAGAGAGAGATGGAAGAAAGAGAGGAGCTCAGTGTGTCTTGGAGTCCCCAGCAGCCTAAACCTATAGCAGCATAACTAGGGGCTGGTCAGGGGCAAACGCTGAGCCAGCCCTAAACTATAAGCTTTATCAAAAAAGGAAGGTTTTAAGTTACTCTTAATGTGTAGATGGTGTATGCCTCTACGACAGAAATTGAGATGGTTCAAAGGAGAGGAGTTGATAATAATCTATATCTACTCCCTAACTATTCATTAAGCGCTTTGTATGTAAGGAGAGAGGGGATTTAATTCTATCCTAGATTTTAAGGCAGTAGTCAGTGCAGTGAAGCTAATACAGGAGTAATATGCTCTATTATCCTGTTCCTGTTAGTATACGAGCCGCAGCATTTTGAATCAACTGCAGGCTCTTTAAAGGACCTTACTGCTGCAGCCGATAATCATGCGTGCAGTAGTCTAGCTAGAGTAAACAAATGCATGGAAATAGTTTTTCTGCATCGATTGAGACAGGATTGTGCCTGTTTTTTTTGATATTGCGGAGGTGAAAAATAGTAGGCAGTTCTTGAGATTTGTTTAATAGGGAAGTTAAAGGATACAATCTGATCAAAAAATAACCCCGATTCCTTACAGTAGTGCTGGAGGCTAAAGCTTAAGCCATCTAGATGTAGCTATATCACTTATTAGTATGTTTCGATGTTGTTTTAGGGCCAAGTATGGATAACTTCAGTCTTATATGAGTTTAGAAGCAGAAAAATGTGGGTCATCCAGGTTTAATATCCTTAAGACATGCTTGCAGTTTGTCTGACTGGATTTGTTTCATCTGGGTTTATCGAATAAATATAATGGCTATCATCGGCATAACAGTGAAAGTTAATGTAGTGGTTTCTAATAATATTGCCTAGGGGGAAGCATCTATAAACGTGAATAATATTGGCCCCAGCACTGCGCCATGTGGAATCCAATAATACTAACTTTACTGTGCACAGAGGACATCATTAAGTGTACAAAACTGAAGCGATCTGACAAATAGGATTTAACCGTTTAGTTTGCTGTTCCTTTAATGCCAATTTAAATGTTCTAGTTCTTGTAGTAAAATTATGGTGGTTGAATGTGTCAAATGCTTGCACTCAGATCTAACAGGAAATGTACAGGAGTACCAAGACCTTTGTCCGATGCTAACAGAAGGTCATTAGTTACTTTCAGCCAGTGCTTCTCTTGTTGCTATGGTGTACTCTAAGGCCTGACTGGAAAATTCTCGAATCATTCATTGAGATGCAGAATATCAATAGCTGTTTTGCAATGTTTTCTAAAGAATTTTAGAGAGAAGGGGAGGTTAATATAGGTTCTAAGTTAGCTACAGACCTCGGGAATCAAGAGTTGGCTTATTAAGTAGAGGTTTAAAATTAAGCTAATTTAAGGATGAGGTAACATAGCCTACTGACAAGAGAGATTTATCATATTCGTAGAAACGTGCCAACTAAGCGCAAACTTTCTTAAGTAATCTAGTTGGGATAGGATCTAGGAGACAGTGGATGGTTTTGATGAAGAAATTGTAGAGGTTAATTGTGGAAGATCAATGGGAGAAAACGGAGTCTAGGTTATACATCTGAATTTGCAGTACCTCTAAGGGTTTCTGTGTTAGGGAATAAAATTAATATTGGTTGGGGGCAAAAGAGGGCCTGTCATCAGCGGAAATTCTGCACGTATTTTCACAAGAAAGTGGGGGGTGGAAGAGGATTTTCTGCAAGAAAATGTGAGGAAATTTTGCGCTGACCATGCTGCGCAATAATGAGATCCCCGACGCACATTTTGAGTTAGAGGTGTCAAAAGCTATAACCAGATATGCATCTTCTCTTCACGACTTAGATTTGTTTCTTTCTGTGTGTGTGTGGTGCGTGTGTATGTGAATATGAGAGTGTGAGGAGGTGAACGTGTTTATGCATACATACACATTAACACTATCTTTCCGCATTCTACTTTAAGGATTTATGGCACAATTATAATCACAAATTGTTAATAAATCACAATAAAGGTGGAGATCACCCTACTACTTCTAAGTAATCACAACTACATTAAACCTTATACACTCCACAAAACCAACCACAAATGTCCTGTCTAATGTCATGATTAAACATATATCAGCAGGTGTGATTTTGGAATGTGAAATCATGTTAATTTGTTTATTTTTCAAGAAGGAATCCTACTATAGGGAGAAGAATGATGAAGGTGGTATTCTCCGCCGATGAAAAGAGTGCATGCTGGCGAGACATGAATTGGGATCAGTGCTCAGGAAATATGCATCAGCCCTACATGAAGCAAGGCATCAGGGCATGTTACTATCTCAGCCTTCATATTTTACGACTCAATCAAAACTTGTGTAAATTTAAATTATTTTTTTGTTAACTATGAGCTTGTGTGTGTGTTTTGGTGCTTATTTAGCTGTTTACAGTTTTGTAGAACAGGATTTAAAAAATTAATGGTTTTATGTATACAGATCAAGTGTTTCCTTAACATTATTTTTAATTTTCATTGCAAACAACATTCTATGGACCAAAATGAAATACTGGCCCTTATTTGGAGTCACCATGTTTTAGCCCTTGTGCTTCCAGCAAAAAAAGGTTGTTGTCTCCTCATTCTTACTCATGCCGATAAAAAAACAACTTTACCATCTGATGAAGATGTTTTCAGGTTAATAGTTCTGTTTTGCTGTGGACAGTAAAGGGATATTCTGTCATTTTTTCATGACAGTATGTAGGATGTGAGTGTAGTCTCCTTCCTGGTTTTAAAGGCTGCTTTACAGAAAAGTATGCAATCTGTAGGAAGTTATTAGACTTGTGGTAGCTCTTCTATTCTTACCTGCTACTGTTGGCATCATATCCACATTACTAATGAGTCTTTATTAAACAAATATTTATGTGTACATATCTTAGGAAAGCAACAGTAGTCAAAAATATCAACATTGTGATTGTCAGCTCAAAAGATATTGTGATATTTGATTTTTTCCCTATGGCTAGCCCTACGTCCCAATAGTGTTTTGCACTGGTCATTTGCAGACCTCTATCTTGTAATGGGGTGTGGTTAGACCCAAATGCAAGCACTCTGGAGATCAGGAAAAGTTGGTAATGACCTTTATTTACTCGGCAGACAAAACAGTAATTGAGCAGAGTGAATTTAGGCAGCACCAGTTCAAGACTCGGGGCTAGCAGCCCACAACAGTCTCTGCTCTACAGGCCTGAGGGGGGAATAAGCTGAACCCGGATGCGGGAGCCGAGGGGGGGAATGTGAGCCTGGACCCGTATAGTTCTGTCTTTTAGCGGCCAGGAATAAAGGGAAGGGGCTTACGTAGACGAGGCAGCTGAGGGCCGGTTGTCCAGGAGAAGCCTAGCAAAGGATGCAGAGGCGCCCAGTGAGGGGGGGCGAGCAGCAGAGGAGCGAAGCCAGATGGAGGAGTCGGAACCAGATGTGCAGGACAGAAAGCGAGGACACTGAGGCAGAGCACGTTGGTCGAGGGACAGAAGGCGGTTAGATTCACCGGGAGGCAGGACAAGGAGAGCAGGTCGGGGACGGGCAGAGTCTGGAATCGGGTGATAGGCAGGTGTAAACGCTGCAGAGTCGTGCATAAATGCAGGAGGAACAATTGGAAGACAGGGGGTTAGTTTTTTTGAGGCTTAAAATAAGGCGGTTAATGAGTGATGAGCTGCAGCTTTGCAGCAGGTGAGGGGAGTTGGTCTGAGGAGGTGGGGGCGTTGTGCGTGACTGGCAGGTAGAGGAAGCAGTGGGAGGGGGGAGAGGAAAATCACTGCAGCAGTTGGAGAAAAGGAGCTGAGAGACCGAGACTATGACACTCTCTATTCTTAAACCTTAAACCCCTAAAACCTCAACCCCACTATCAGTTATGCCATTCAGAATTGTTGGGAGTGAAAAGAGAGGCCCCGCAAATAACAAAAAAAACATATTGTTACCAAATAAATCAGCTGTCCTTTTAAGCCATTGAAATAGTTGTACATAGGCATATACATGACTACTACATTCATTATAATCTGTGATAAATGATACTGCTGAACTTCATTGTTATAAACCATTTTTACTGAGAATATCTGATTTGGAATGGTGACGTTTTTAAGATGGACTTTTTCATCATAGGGCTTGCATACTTGCCATGGTATCTGGGACAGGTGCGAGTCGATCATGGTAAGGAGTTTTACTTGGGACGATCTTCATGCAAGGAGCTGCTGTCATCTCATCGCCACAATCAGGAGAGAAGTTCTTATTTACAGGACTTCATCACAATGGTACATTTTTATAGTTCGTGTGGTTGCTTCAGAAACACACTACTTGTTGTATGCCTTGCCTTTATTATCCATTAACTATCATGGTGATTACTTCAGCAGCATACAGTTTTCTTGCCCATACAATTTTATTATTACTATGCTTTTACAAATTTTAGAGTTAAACATGATATTAAACACATTAACTTTTTGCCAAGAAGGGGTTTATTTTTTTAATCTGGTTATTTTTTTTTACTTAAAACAACTGCAGAAACAACCACACTGTAGAATTCAAATTTTTTAGTTATGTGATGAGCATTGGTTTTTAATTAAACTGGGGAAAATTGAAACAGTAATTTTACAGTCATCAGTCAATGTCCATAATACCCAGATAGGTGGTCAGCATACAGATTTCCTGGTAAATGTGCATACTGACTGCTGAAAAGTCAGTAATTTAAGAATTTATGGGGAATTCTGCTAATGACCATTTTTCCTGAATGCGACTGTAAACACGTTTTTCATTAACACACCAGAACAAATTGAATGATATCTAATCTTTCTTGGCAATTCAGATTCATATAGTTGAACAAATCTGGCCTGAAGTCAACAACCGTGTTAACTATCCCACTGAAGACACCTTACTGCAGTTGGAGGATCAAGAGGAACTAGACAGATGTACGATGGCCTTGTGAAGATCTGTGTGTCCCAAACCTGACTGTGCAGTCTGTGCCAATTGGTCTTACATGATGGTGGAGTCATGGAATTCTCACCGCATTCAGGTTTAAATAAAACCATGTGGTTGCCACAGATTAGAATAATTACAGCAAGCCCACTTTTTAGTTTCAAGAACAGCAATAATTCTTAATTTTACAGCTAAAGGTGTACAAATGACTTGGCTGGCAGTGGCTTGTCCCAAAAAAATCCACAGGAGCTGTGTTGACTCATTCAGTTGACAGCAGCAGACCTTTACAGCTAACAGCTGGGTATCCTCATGACACACCATTCTACTTTTGGAATTGAACCATTTTTCACCTGAACAGAACAACTTACAGTTGAGATCATGTTTGCAGGAGAAATATTCAGACATTTCAGACTTGTTTCGAGGAGCAGTGAATGAGGACTTTGCCCCATACCAAAAAAGCATTGCTCTATCTCATAAACAACAACTCAACGCAATTTGTTTGGAATAAGACATTTGCTGTAATTTGAACTTAGTGGACCTATACAGCCAAAGCTGGATCCTCCTGAAACACATTTCACTTTTGGAAGTTGATCTATTTAACTGAACAGGACAAAACTGAGAGTTGAAAATCAGTTTGCAGAGAAATATTCAGACATTTAGAATTCTCAGAGGCAGTGGACAACAACATGGCTCATACAAAGAGGCAAGCTCTATCATAACACAACTTTAAAGGAATAATTAAACTGGTTTGGCAATGGATGTTTGGTTAAGATAAATGTTTAATCTCACTAAAACAGTGAACAACTGTTATGACGTCATCTAGCCCTAAACATGTAAATGAATTCACATTACTAGTACAAGAACTCTGGCCCAAATATCTGAATCAATAAAACAAACAACAGCAACATGCCTACAGAATTTGAGTATGATAAGTGCAAATTGTTACTCGTCTTCAACAAAGGGATCTCAGAACAAAACATACCTATGACAGACCATTAACTTCAGAATATGTTGCTGCCGTTGGTGTTCCTCTACCTTTTGCCACAGATGCACATGAGGTCAACTGCCACTGTTCCACACATGTTTTGCAGCCAATAATGCTTTGGCAACACTCTTTGAAGGGGGGGGGTGGGAACTTGGCTCATCGATGAACTCTGAAAAATAAAAAGAGAATAACTAGTCTTCTCTGTGTCCCATTCTGTCCTTAATGTGTTTTTAATTTACTGGATGACAGTGTTTTCTTCTTTTTTTTACTCAATTAATGCTTTCAGGGTTCCCACACATTTTTACAACTAATTTTCAAAACTTTTCCATCATTTTTATCTAATTTACAAGGACTTTATCCCTGTACGCGTCGTTTTAAATAAAGTAGGCTCCATAATGATCAAAGGGTGCAATAATGAGGCTCTTAGTGGATGAGGAAGAGGATGAGGAAGGAAGAGAAGAGGAGATAAGAAAGAGTAGGACAAACAATAGCAAAAAAAAGTGATATTCAAAACTTTTCCGAAGCATTCTGTTTAATTCTAAATCATTTCCAGGTCTGGAAAACTCTTTTTTTTTTATTCATTGTTTTTTTTTTTCATAACTTTTCCAAAGAATCTATGACCATGGGAACCCCTGCATAATGCCATTTCGTATGTTTGACATCTAAAGAGTACTATGATTACTTAATATTTACCTTGTTTTCTCTGTTTTGGTTTTTTTTTTTTATGTCCTGTAACTTCCTGGAAGTCCCGATCTTGTACAGCAAGAAACCTTTCGTGCATTTTGTTTCCAGTACTGTGACCCTATGGAGTGGGGGTTGTGAGAGACAGTGAAAAAACATTTACAAACTTAAACGTGGTTGGTCCAGACCATGAGGAAATCGTTTGCCATTAATATCAAATCACTAAAGTTTTAGACTTAATAAAATTAAATGAAATTAAATCCTTTCTGATTCAAAAATGCATTTCTCGCGCGCATCAGTCAAACACCACGGGGGTCATGATTTCCTATTGCATCTTGCTACTTTTCCAATGATCCCTGCAGGGTAGCCTCACATTCCAAAACCCGGACCACCACCATTCTGCTGGACTCAACCTTAGACCCACAACCCACCTCAGTGAGGTACACTGATCTGTGAAAAATATATAAAAAATAATTGCTATGACACACAAGAGCATTTGTAATCCCGGCAATGGCTATCTATGATGATGTTATACCAACAATAACTAGAAAATGCTGCAATGATTTTGTTGTGTTTTAAGTGTATGGAATAAATACGGTACTTTGAAAAATAGTTTGTGCGTGTGTCATGATATTGTTTTTCCACAGAATGAGTCATTATATTTTAGTTACTATCTTAAAAATTATATCGGTTCCTTCTACCTTATTAAAAAATTCCACAATCTATAAATGTACCAATATATTTTGTCCGTAAAGTATAACTGTTGGACACAAGATGTCTTCAAGCTTAGGTTTCCACTCCCATCTCAACAGACTTGGCCTCCAAAACTACTTGTGATTTCACAAGTCATGCTTTTAGGGCCCCCTTAACTTGGATTTTCAATAAGCAGAGAAACATTTCACTTTCAGCTGACTAATGTGGATGAAAACAGCCATTTTGGTGACAACTGTATATAACACATTCATTCTGCACAGTGATGCCAAAATCCAACTGTTGGAAAAGAAGAGGAAAAACATTTTTGAGTGGTGGGGGATCGTCTTATATTAGGGATGCACAAATAAATACTGTTCTGATAAATTTTCGGCTGTATGTGGCTTATCCTGCTATATCGGTCTACGATATCGTCATATATCAGCAGATAAATATTGGCTATACTATATCTGATTTGACAGATTGTCACAGCATGTAATTGAATTTGTAGGCAAAATGCTCTATTACAAGTTGTACATTTGTTGAAGTTTTTTGATGAACTTTACTAGAAAAAACTAATGTGAACCCTTTTTAGAATTAGAACTGTTGTTTGTATTTTGTTTGCAACAGTGATGTCAGTTAGATCTTTTTCAGTCAGTGGCTGTGAATATTAAATCATCTACTTCTTGCTCACAAAAAATTGACCTTTCTGACCCTCAGTTGTGCAGACAAACTACAGGTAATATATATTTCTTTTAAAAATACAAATCTGAAATTTATCAGTTGTCTTTATTGGCTTCTTTCTATGAGAAACAGGTCATTACTGGCTATCAGTATCAGCTGAAAAGTGGCGGTTGGGGCAGCTGTTGAGAGGGCAGTCGCAGAGGCGAAAGGAAAACTGTTTCTTGTGGCGTGGGGTTTGGTTCTGATGGATCGCAGCCTCCTGCCGGAGGGAGTGTCACACAACAGTTTGTGTCCAGGATCGAGAGGGGTCTGGCTACAATCTTACATGCACGCATAAGGGCTCTGGAGGAGTACAGGTTCCTGCAGGGATGGCAGGTTGCAGCCGATCACTCTCTCGGGCAGAGCATCAACATTCAGCTAGAATGATATCATACAAAACAAAACAATGGGGAATAATTTGGTGGGAATTCATAAGATAAATCTACATTATATGTTACATGTTCACATTGATATTATCATACATAATCAAAGCCTTTCCTTTACAGTTTTTTCTGATTGTACACACCAAAATTTAAAATAACACACAGTTAGTGAAATTGACACCCAAGGACAAAACTCAGCCCAGATCTCAAAACTATAAGAACATCTCAGCCTCAACACTTTTTGCAAAAACCACACACAGTGTTTTTCAGATCACTAACACACCTTCTCTACATTAGACACAGAAATTCTAATATCATTTCACTTCTTGCCCTTCAAAGCATGCTTTCAAAAATAAAACACAATTCAAACAGTGGATCAAAACAAAAGCCGGCCAGGTTTCAACACTTAGTGCATAACTCTTAAAATTCCCGTCAGAATGAGAGCTATAAGGAAGGCAGCAACATAACCTTAATCCTTTGGCTTACCAAATTTTTTCAAATGTTCACCATTGGTTGACCATGTTGTAAACTTTAGGTTGACACTGAGGAGACATGGACTGATTCTGCTGCTGCAACAGTAATTTGGATGTTTCAACATGAGCACAGATGAAAAAAACAACTTTTCTCTCAAATCAGTACAATGTAGGTCAGAACCTGAGTGTAATGCATACTTTCTATTTTGTCTCCACACATGTTGCTGTTGTGTTTATGTGCTATTTAAAATGTTCTGTTTTGATTTTCAGTGCAAAATGCAAACTTTGGAAATACATGGATGAATTGACAGATTTTATGATGTGGAAAGAAATATTATTTTCATGAGCGTGTAGCACTGTTTTGTGTTGTGTTTCATCCATATATTCATGTACTTTACCCTCACACAGTGGTTTCCAAACTGGGGGGCAGAGCCACTGCAGGGGGGTGCAGAAGACCAGGGGAGAAATATAGAGTGAAACAAATGATTTATGTAGAGGAAATAAACAAATAAAAGTTTGTTGATTCTAGCCTTCTAAACTTTCAATCATTTTTTGGCAGTTCCACCACCAATTTTTGTTAATGATTGATAAAAATTGTGAGGTGGGGGGCGCAAACTTTGTTCAGCCTATGAAAGGGGGGCCATGCCAAAAAAAAGTTTGGGAACCGCTGCCCTCACAATATCTCTAAAAACCCAGACTTTTCATTACAGTTTTTCACAATTGCTAAAACACATTTCTTGAAACCTCCACCCATTTTCTCAAAACCTTAAACACAAATCCAAAAATCAAACTACATTCAAAAAAACCCAGACTTTTCTATCACAATCAAACTATCACCTCAAAACCAGTTATCCTGTGTTCAAAACCAAACAATGTGTTCAGATCATACACACAGCAAGTAAAAACATATTCACCACAGAGCATTTGTTAGACACTACATAAAATAATTTAGTAATAATTAATAATTTAGTTCTTGGTCTTCCTTGACCTCTTCCTCGACCTCTTCCTCCTCTTCCACCACCTCTCATACAAACTCCTCTGCCTCTCTGTATGTTTCTGTCCATTGTAGATGGATGCACCTGTGCCACCATGTGTGTTCAATTTTGATTTGTTGTGTGTAAAAGATGACAGCTGTGTTGGAGTTGTGTTCACATTTTGCTGACAGTGTTCACAATTTTGCAACACAAGTATATCATGGTGTGAAATGTGTTTAGTGACTGAGAATGTGTTTAAGGTTTAGCAAAAAAGAGCAGATGAGTTTTGCAAAATTGAGTCTAAGTAGCGGAACAGTGTTTAAGTTTTAGCCAAAAGAGTGTTTGATTCATAAAATGAGTTTAGGCCACTGAGAATTTGGTTCAGAGAATGGGGTTTTAGTGTTTAAGCAATTGTGAAAAACTGTTAAAAAAAAACAAAACAGAAATGTTAAACATGTTTTAGATTGAGCTCAGCAGTGTCTAACTAGTTCAAACAAATTCAGATCATATGAGGCATGTGTGTGCTTATGGTGACAAGGTTGGGTTTTTACTAATTTTTGCATAGTTTTGAATGAAGTGTTTCATTTTCCAAAAGATCTGAGGTGTTCTGCTACTTGTGTGTGTGGCTGTGTGAATTGTGTGTAGTGTTTTGACAAAATGAGCCCTGTTTTAAAAATCATGCTTAAGCAATTGAAAAAAAACTGTAAAATGTTTTCTTATTCAT